>VYXB01009190.1:41031-185464 GCA_013397135.1 Pachyramphus minor | reverse complement strand
GCCAAATTGTGCTGATTTCCCATCAGTTGATTTATTTTTTGTTTTGGCCCCAGTAGAATGAAAACCCTGCAAAAAAACCAGAATCCTACTGCTGCTACAAAGAAAACACAAACACTGAAGTCACACTGGTAAAGCAAAATAAAAGGATATAAGCAGGAGTTGTGATGGATATTTAACCCTCCCTGCTACCTGCATTTTCCATTATCTCGGCAACATTTGACACCATCTGAAACTGGGGCTTTCAAAGAGGCTTTAACAGGGGTGGGTTTGGTCCTTTAAGGAGGGAATGGAGGGTACATCTCAAAACTATTTCCTCTGGCAAGACCTGCAGGTCAGTTCACCCCACTGTGGCTCTGTGCTGGTGGAAATCCCACCCAGAACCTCTGCTCTTTCTCCAAGAGGACCAAAGCCACATTCCCTCGGGCACATCCCCTCCTTCCTCCAGCTCCAGCATCCAAAACAGGATTTAAACCACCCCACAAGGTGACTTTCCCCCCCACCCCCAGTGGAGAGCAGAGACACCACAAATTCACCCCCAGGGCACATGGGTTTTACAGCTTTACTCCACCACAGGATGACACTTCTGATTGCAGCTTTGGTTAAATCTTTTGACATCTGTGGGAAAAACATGTTATTTCAGCCTCATCAGGCCTTCACACTCCCTGCCTCACAACAGGTCCCGAGCTGTTGGCTGTCACCTGCCCTTTTACTGCTGACTGGAGATCAGACACACTCTCACCACCTCCACAATCCTGTTTGCCCCTGTTCCTACACACAGACCCTCGGTGATCTCAGCCCACAAGTGACTCAAGAGCCAGGAAATAGAGAAAAGTGGTCAGAAACCACACACAGGTTTAGTGCTGCTGTCCTGTCCCTGGTCAGACACAGCCTGAGCTCCCCCCTGCTGCCTCTCAGGGTGACTGAAACCCAAATTACCTGCTTTGATGCACTTGGGGTGGCCCTCCTGACCCTGGGGCTCCTCAGCAGCCCCACGAGATCAGACTGGTGCCACATGAAGGTCATGGTTTTAAGGTCACACAGGGTTGTTCTGCTTGCTGAGCTGAGGGCCTTCCCCTGGGATCCCTCAGGGATACACAAACCACTCCCACTGCCCTCCTCCAGCGAGGATCAATACAAAGATCAAGGGTTTGGTAAGAAAACAAAAAAAAAATTGGGTTTTAACACATGCTTGAGTGCTACATAAAGGTTAAATACCCCCTGAATTTAGTGCAAATGCACTAAATCTTCAGTGGTTTGAGCCTGGCTTAGTTTCAGCACAGCTTACACCCTCTCTCACTACAGGGTTGGTCTCCCTCATGGTGCAGAGGTGGGGTGGAACCCCCCACTGATTAAAACTCTGCACCATTTTCTGGGCAAGCAGCTGCTAAGAAACACTTTTCTGTGCTGATACATTTTGCATTTTGTTTTCTGTTGCTCTGCCTCCCTCGTTTCTGCTGCTTTGAAAGGTCATTATCAAGGCCCACCACTTTCTGAACGCTCCACCTGTGACCTGTGACGTGCAGCAAGGGGCAAGCTCTGAAAACCAAAGGGCAGCTTGTTTCACAGTACTCCAAAAAAACAAAACAAAACCCAAAAAAACCCAAACAAACCTGACCATAGTACAAGCAAAATTAAATACACTGAAATTATAAAAGACAGCAGAAGTTCAATTCATCCAGAAATATAATATAACATCTGGGAGGGGAGGGGGAGGGAAACTGGAGGTCAGCTACAAAACAAACAGTGAAATGACCAACAAATATTGATTAGGCGAGAGAGGAGAAAATTTTCTTTGCATTCTGTACATGAAAATTAAATGGAAAATTCACATGTTGGAGCATCAGGACAGAAGGATGAAGGTCTCAAGCCACAGGAAGGAGGAAGCAAAGGAACACCTTGAATAAAGCAACACATGGACAAAACCAGTAACTGAGCAGCTTCCAAAGGAAAAAAAAAAAAAAAATGACCATATCTCAAAATGAGAAAAAGCAGCACTGAAGCAGAGAACAAGTGCAATCATGGGAAACACTGACTGCACAAAACACTTTGGGTATTTGGAAAGGATCAGGCCTATCTGTATATCTATGCAAAATATATACACAAATCCATATGTATATATGTACACATAGGCACTCCTGTACATATGTATATGCAACCATAACACATCTGCCCTGGGACGAGTTTCTGACTCTGGGTGCAAGAAAAAAAAAATGCTGCAGTTGTGCAAAACTACAATTCTGGGTTTGATTACCGAGAAGGAATGGCAGAAAATCCAAAATAATTCCCAAACAGCTCAGACCCAGCTGTGGTTTCATCGACATTGCCATGAGAACCCAACCTCCCGATGTTTCCAGCTCTTCTGTAGGAATTAAATATTCATCCAAAGCTGGGGATTGTATCAGTACATGTTACAGCTGATTCCAAACCCACTAATCTGGAAGAGTGGCCAGAAACCTCTCCTGCCATCGGTGGGTTTAGCACGAGGCCATCCCACCCTGAAAACACATTTGGGAATACTGGATGCACGGGAAAAATCCAACTCAAGGGCCAGGACAAGGCTGTCACTCTGCAAAAGAAGGGTCAGTTGGTGTCCTTAGTGTTTGGGAAGAATAGGATGTGGTGCATAAAAAACACAAAGAGAGAATTCCCCCCAGCCCTGAAAAGAAGGGAACACATGACAACTCTTGAATCCATGCTCCAACCGTACAGACATGCTGATCTTTGGGGTTCCCGGGTTCGGGATGTGGGAAGTAGCATTTTCCATAAAGCTTGCTTGCCTCACAGCTCCAAAGAGCATCGTCCTCCCAAGTCCAAGGCTGGTTTGGGACACTCCAGCATTCCCTTGGTCTCTGACAGGTGTGTGCTGCCACGTTAGAGCGGAGAGAAAGTGGTGAAGGAAAGAAGTGCATTAGATTGTCCTGCGCCTCGGGAAAGCCGCCTGTTCCCACTCCAGAAGGGCTGTCCTTGCTGCTCCACGTGGGGAGGACCCCCTTTAGTGCTCTGCATCCATAGCATCCAAGTACTTGGCTTCAATGATCCTTGGGAGCAGGTTATACCTAGGGTGGAAACAGAGAACTAAGGTTAGTGCTTGTTTGTAGCCACGCAGCGCTTTTTTTGTTCGCCCCAAGACTCTCCCAGTTGAGTTTTGTCCGTGAGATTCTCTCCCAGCTGAAGGGGGGAAATGGGGGACAGCAAAAACAACCAATCCTGTAAAAGACACAGTGTTTACAGGAATAAACACAGCATTTACAGGAATAACAGTGCGAAGTTCCTGCTGGAAGGAGCCTCCTCCTTTCAGCTGACAAGGAAAGAGAATCTCCTCATCCTCACAGGGGATGAGTGGCTTTCCTAAAGTGCTCTGTGACCACAAGGTCTTCAAGATGCCAAAATTGTACCACCCCACCCACAACTACACTCCTGGTTTGTGCTGGGGTGCAGGTAGTGCCTTCCTGCTGCCTCCAGTTTGCAAATGGATGCATTGCTTTGCCACAAATCCCCATTTATTTCCAATTTCTACTTTTTTTCATCACCTGCTGGCTCCAAGAGCTGCACACAAAAGGTTCTCTGGGTGCACCAAGTCACTCCTTGCAGCTGTCACCACAATGAAGCTCTAACAGATAAACCAGAAGCTTTGGTCTTAAGACAAGCACCAAATGTATCAGCAAGAAAATAAGAAGAGCCATGACTTGCATTTCTCCAGCTGCTGGAAAGACTCCATCCCCACCTGGTGACTGGATTCTCCACTGGATCATGGAGACAGTGATTCCCTCACTTTTGAGGTTTTTTATAAATTTGTTTGTTTGGAAGAACATCCTCGAGGATTGATGTATTTGGGTAACAAAGGTGTGGTGCTGTAACAATGTGCTCTGAAGTTGCTTTCATTAAATCCTCCTGCATATTTAGTGTGACACTTCCCATTGTTTAACAAGGGAGTTATCCCTCAGCTGTCAAAAAAAGGCACAAAGCACCAGAAAGCCAGTTTGGGACTTAAATAGTTCTGCAAGAGACCCCAAACACCATCTACTGCTGAGAAGTACCAGAATTCTCCTTAAACAGACCCGTGACAAAATGAAATGCTTGACAGCCATGGGAGGACAGATGAGCATCACAGAATGCTTGGAAAGAAGATGATCCTTCTGTCAGCAATCAAAAACTAGTCATCCCAAAGTTCTGGATCAAAGCCAGGAACTGGGGATACCCAGAAATCACATTTTCTTCCACCTCAATAATGGGTTTTTCAATGGCTTCTCATTAAGAGCACACCAGTGGTCCCTCACCACTGACAATGCAAATCATGTTTCTAATGCTGTTGGACAGGTGGAAATGGGGCTTTGAGACATGGTTGCTGTTCTGGATGGGACACCAAGTCATGTCTCACTCCTCTGTGTTCGATTCTTGACTTTGACCCCTCTGGCTGATGTCCCACCTCCTCTTCCTCCCTTCACTTCTTTAAAAAAAAAAAAAAAAAAAAAAAAAGAAAAAAATTTTTTNAAAAAAAAAAGGAAAATATATTTCATTTCTTCCACTCTGTCTCATCTATTTAGAGTGCCAAAATCCTTGGAAAAAGTCATTAACTACAGAGCTCATGGATCATGGTGCTGCCTTCCTGGCTGGAGGCCACAGAAACTACACGAAGGCAGAAGAAATGAGAGGAAGCAAAGCCAAGGGCAAATTTCTGGGCTGTGCCAGGTAGCAGTATCTTCCCCTGAGCAGCAGGGCTTGTTATCCAGCTCCTAGGAAAGAACTGCTCTGGAAAGAGAAATGAGTTAGAAACAGAGAGTATGAGGTGGCAGTATCTTATTTCCTCAAAAGAAGGTACATTTGCACCACTGGATTGTCCTGCTCTCGTTATAAAAACAGCTTCTCTGACAGTGAATTCTCTCTGCAGTAATTTAGTTTGTTATACTGTGTCCAAAAATTGACTATTTAGCCAAGAGTGCCCCACATTTTCTTTTCTCTACTGAGCTTCCTTGCGTGGAAACTTCCAATTGCCACCAGAGCTGGAGTATTGACCAGCCACTGACCCAGTCACCCAAAGCCACACCAGTGTGAAGGGCAGGTGAGAGACTCCTGCCACAGCAACAATGACTTCAGTGTTTTCCAAGACTGTTTGTCTTTAAAAACCCAGCCCAAGCAGCTCTAACCTGATCCTGTTGAAAGCCATGGTAGCTTTGACATTTGCTTTTGTTTTAGGAAGAACTGGGCCCACATTTAACCAGCCAAGGAAAACATCACAACAGCTGCCTTGGGGGATTCTCACACTGGTAGCCCTGAACTCTGAGATCAGAGAGAAGATCTCTGAGACTGCAAGCTCAAAGCCAACCAGATAGCACAGGATGCCATGCTGGCCTAAAAATAATCAAATGGACTGGAAACAGATCTGTTCCTTCCAAGATCTTATTATGGCTTCTCATTACATCCAAAGGATTGAGAGCATGAATGATTTAACTGCAGAATGATGGGCAGTCACTGCTAATGAACCCTGAGGAAAAAGTTAGTTAAGTTTCTCAGCGATTCTTGCAAGATATTGTGGTGCCTTTTCACTTTTAAAGATCATTTTAAGACTAAAAGTGGCCAGTTTGACCTGGCAGATGATTGGCAGTGGCTTTCAGCAGCGCAGGAAAAGTCTGCAAAGTCATCCCAGTACTAGATAAGAGATAAGGATTCCTCTTAGGAGAAGTTTCCAGCTCTGCTCTGAGCACTGGCCTGAGGAAATCAAATTGCAAAGCCATGAGGAACATTATCAAATATCACCCAGAGGGAAGGCTCAGACTGAAGCTCCTCAGGAAGATGAGGCATTAAAAGGAGAGTTTTTGCCTCTTGGGCAGCTGGAAGAGCAGCACCTGGCAGCCCAGAACCTCCTGGCAGCAGTGAAATCCCAGGCTCTCTGCACAATTCCTCCTCAAGCCTGAGCAGCTGGTGAAGAGGAGGTCACCATCACCCACTGCCAGGAGCTGGTTAGTCTGGGAAGTACTTCTGAACCATTCAGACTTCAGTCACAGAACAGTTGGGCTTGGAAGGGACCTCTGGAGATCATCCAGTCCAAACCCCCTGCCAAGGCAGGTCACCTGGAGCAGGTGACACAGGAATGTGCCCAGGTGGGTTTGGAATGTCTCCAGAGAGGGAGACTCCACATCATCCCCGTGTTCCAGTGCTCTGCCACCCTAAACATAAACAAGTTCTTCCTCATGTTGAGGTGGAATTTCTTGTGTTTTAGATCATGGCCATTGCTCCTTAATGCTCTGGGCACCACCAAAGGGAGTTTGCTACCATTCCCTGACACCCCCTTGGAGATATTTGTATGGATTGACAAAATCCCCTCTCAGTCTCCTCTCTGGACTGAACAGGCCCAGCTCCAACAGTTTCCCCTCTCCCTGGACTTCCAGCAGTCCAAACCTGAAGACAAAAAGCATGGAAGAGACAAGAAAAAAAACCCAAAAAGGCAAACAAGCTTCGTACCTGATGGGGATCATCCCTATCATGATGAGTGGGAAGATCATCTTCATGTAGGGCAGCGGTGACATCCCAAACCCACAGAGGATGAGGAGCTGCAGGACCTGCAGGCCGGTGAAATAGTGGATCTTCCTCTGGGGCACTCTGCGGATGTAATGGGTCGGAGGATACGCAGTCTGGGGAGGGAAGAGCCACACATCAGACAGGCAGAGACCTGGGACTGTGATGGGAGGACGTGGCACAGGATTTGAGACATCAGGGTTTTAGGGGAGCCACGGATTTGCACACACACTGTACAACATCAGGGTCCTGAACGGGTTCAACGTGGGATTTCGAGGGTTAAACCACGTGCCTCAAACCACAGCACTGGCAGCAGCACTCAGAGGATGACTGGGCACTGGGAACCAGGAGAGGGAAAGGCACCACACAGCCAAGAGTGCCTTTGGGAGCATCTGCAGTGCAATGTAATATCTTGGTAAGTGCAGTAATGAGCTTCCCCTGAGGAGCATTGTCAGAGCTCTGCAGGAGCAGCTGAAGGGCCTGGGGGGTGTGCAGGGGGTGATGGGGAGCAGATGCCCCCAGGTGCTGTTGCTGCTGGGTGGTTTCTCCACCTGCAACCCAGCTCCTTGTGATTTTATAGCCTTCAGAAGCCCCATCCTTGCCCCTGGTGCTC
This sequence comes from Pachyramphus minor, assembly GCA_013397135.1. Classification (NCBI taxonomy): domain Eukaryota; kingdom Metazoa; phylum Chordata; class Aves; order Passeriformes; family Tyrannidae; genus Pachyramphus; species Pachyramphus minor. Next base: position 178,338 of record VYXB01009190.1, on the reverse strand, counting down.
CCACCTCTTGGCTGAACCCCACTGGGGGAAGGCCAGGGGATGAGATCAGGGAAGTGCAGGAAGGGGCTGTGCTCAGACTGCAGTGCTTTTCTCCACTCCTCCAAGCTATTCATTTTTGAGGAATAAAAGGGGGGGAAAAGTGACATTAATAGGCTAAATATGGTGGTTTTCTTTTGACAGTTCCTTGCTCATGTCTGAGCACAGGCTTTGACTCACTGTCTATACATCAATGAAGAGTATGAGCGACTGTCTGCTGGCACTGGTACAGATTCCATGGGTTTCAGATTGTGCCATGACTCATTAAAAGGCTTCCAGAAAAAAGGAGATCTCCATATTCGAGAATGCTTTTTAATTTTCCAAACCAAAGCTTGGAAAATTCCACACGTAATTTGCACTAAAACCAGAAGGAATAAGTCACATGCCTCAGGAGCTGTTCTGCCCTCATTCAAAAATTGACATGACAAATGTAATCTTTACCCAACTTGCACAGTTTTAACCTCTGGGATGTAATATTAGAGATTAAGATAGATTAGCAGAGATGCAGAGCCAAATGTTGGGCTTATTAAGCCCTTGACCCTTGTTACATAAGGGAAGATGAGCTGGAGACTTGCTCCGAGGTAGGTACCTCCTACACTGAAAACCAACACCTTTTTAGCCCCTCTAATAGAAAGGGCATGAAAACATATCTCCCAGGTTTGTTTTCACCCCACATCAGACAGGTTTCAATAATGCAAGTAATTTCATTTTGAGTTTAAAATCCTACTTGTGGCATTTCGCACAAAACCAAAGTGAAAAAAACCCAGCAATAAAATTACCTGCCTGAAGCCTTGTTGGGGAAAACCAAACATCACCGTTTCCTGAGGTTATGCTTTAAATATTTTATATTATTTTTTAAATGCACATACCCTGCAGCTGACAAAAACACCAACAGTGGGGTTTGAAAACTCATGAAATACCCCACAGGTTTGTACGGTCGCGTGCTCAGGTTTCGAGCGCAGCTTTTCCAGGTGTGGTGTCCCATTCCATGTACCTGTTCCTTGAGCAGCAGAGCCACCCTTTCAAAGAGCTGGTTCCCATCGATGGAGGTCAAGGCAATGTAGAGGAAGAGGCCGTAGAGGACCGGCTTTGGGATCCACTGGAGAGGGAAAGGCAGGAGCAGGAGCGACAGCCCAACCAAGAAATTTGCCACCAGACTTGTCAGCCGGGTCTCCTTCACGCTCACGATCCTGGGAGCAAGAAAACAGGGATTAAGGGAGGAGGATAATACCCCAGAATCCTGGAAAGTTTATCCTTGCTCCATGTAGGACACGTGCCACTCGGGAAAGGGAAGCTCATCCCCACCACACTGAGATCAGCACTTCTGACACCAAAGAGGCAGAGCCCTGCTGGATCCAGGCCAGCTGCTTCATCCACAGCTCAAACACAGCAGCTGGAAAAATGCCAAATTCCCCTCCTGTAAAGCTCCACAGATCCTAGCCCTGAACTGAACTGCCCTCTAAATTGATCCTGTTTAGCACAATACAACAACAATAATAAAACAAAACAAAAAACACCAAAACCAAACAAACAAAAAAACCCCAACCAGGCAAGAATCCTCTTTCTGGGCAGTAATCCTTCCCTGGATTTACCCAGTGCATTTGCAGTTGGCTTCTATCCCAAAGAAAAAACTCATTGGCTTCTCCAGGAACTAACAAACCTCTTGTAGAAAGAGAAAGCAACACCTGCACTCTCCTGACAGCGAGTCAGCAGTTTTGATGGATTCAAGTTGCTCCCTGTTTACATGGAAGGGAAAGCTGAGAACACCATGCAGGGAGTCAGTTCTGCTGTGGGCAACAACAGTTGTGTTGTGCTGCAAATCACTTATTACCATGCAAAACATGTAATTAATTAATGCAAATTTTCTAGAGCTGACAGGCCACAGGATTGATTTCTCTTTTGGTGTTTTTGGGGTTTTTTTTGAGGGGAATACTGACAGGAAAGCATGGAGCAGCTTTCAGAACCTGCTCCAGGGGAGGCTGCTTTGTTTTCCTTTCACTTCAACTGAACCTGTGAGCATCTCCTGGTTTGAAAAAAAATCACCAGAAACAACAGGAGGAAAGAAACCCCTCATCTGTCAAGATCACTTATAAAGAGAGAAAATGAGGATTTTAAACTTTTTATTTAAAGAAGATAAATCCACCAGGGCAGTGGATAAGCCAGTGAGTAAATACCAGTATTATCAGGAAAAAATTGGTGTTTTGGTGCCATTTAGTGACCTCCTTCCCTGGATGAGACCCCTCACATTCGGAATTAACCCTGAGCATAAAGTTCTCTGAGGATTAACACATAAGATCTACCAAAACACCCTCCCCTCCTCTACAGAGGCACTGCTGGGACTTCACAATCCCTCCTGTCCTAAAGAAGATTGCTTCCCAGTGAATTATTCCAATATTAAATTTGAAAGTTTTGCTTATAAAGTAAGGTCAGGTTGAGCTTCAAATCTGTTCATACATTCAAGCAGCATAATGAAGCTGTGGGGATGAGGGAGCCTTTCCACACCTGTATTTGGAAAGGGAGGGAAAGAGGAGCAGCCTAAAGCTTGCCCTGAGGATTTGGATAACAAGGCAGAATTAACACCATCAGTCATGAGACCTGAGGAACAACAGACACCACAAACAGTACACAAAGTCCTGAGGACAACACTGGAATTCTTTGGTGAGTAATGGGGCAGATCATACATATTATCCAGGATTACCAAGACAGGATGCACAGAGGTGTTAACCTTTAAGTGATCTTTAAACAGCAGGAACCACAAAGTCCTTCCAAACAGACTTGGTTTGGATCCTCTTGCAGGTCTCCTGTGTCAAGGGGTCCCTGCCCACGCCTGGAAAAGCTGAGGGAGTGTAGAACTTCACTCTTTCCAGCTCTGGTAGAACTGGGACAACCCCTCAGTGGATATAGTTTGGCATCTTTCCCATTGCCTCCAGGTCTGGATCACCACAAGTGTTGGAGATGATCAGAGCTTAAAGTGCTCATTCCAAGTAATTTCAGTCTGACAAGGAGTGGTCAGACAACTTCAGAGCTGCCAGAACCACTCAAGCGGCCCAGTGAAGCAGGACTTAAAGGATCCACTAACTGAATCAGCCTCATCCAGGTAGAGCAAGAGTTTCCCAAGTTTCATCATCAGGCAGCCTAGAGAGGAAGGATTTCTGCTATTTCAGGTAAAGATCTGACCCATCAGGCACACACAAGTCTGCAAGTGAAGTCATGCAAGTCAGAGAGCTCAGGAGCAAAAGGAGCTGTGAAGGCACCACGTTTCAAGCAGCTGCAAAAGTGCAGAACAGCTCAGAGCAGCAGCCCTTTGGCAACAGATTTTTGAAGCTCATGGAATTTTCTACAGTCCTCCCCTGGGGATGCAGCAATCACAGCACTGATCACACAGAAGATGTACTGCAATGACTCCTGCCAGCTCCTGCTAATGCCACTTATTAGTTTGGAATATTTTATAAGAATGTAGCTAAAATTGCTCATAATTAACCAAACATGACATCTTTAAAGCTGATGTTCCCAGCCTTAAATTGGTCTTCTGTTAGCTCTAACACTTCTCTCATTTCCAGGGTGAGGACATCACAGTTACATTAAACGAACAGAGGAAACCCTGATTTCCATGTGCTCAAAATCTGGTTTGGCCCTTGAGGAAACAGCTCCAGAAAGCCTGTGCTGCAATGGAAATAAAGTAATTAATGGAGATCAAAGAGTATAATCCAGGCTCATTTCCCCAAAATCCCTTAAACATGGCTGGGATGGGATTAGCCATTCCCGGATTTCTCCATGTGAGTAACGAGTGCCTGTTTGCAGATTGACACAGGAAACTCAAATCATTTCTCTACAGGGGAGAAGAAAATTTTGCTTTCATTGTGGCTGATCTTTATTCTTGTTTGGATCATAATCCTGTGAGAGCTCTGATTTGAGTGCAGGAAAGGAACCTGCCAAGGGAGACAGAGCTGATATTCTAATTGAGCTTCATTTCGTTTCTCTTGCAGCAGAACTGGCTGAGAGGAGAGAACAAAAAAAAAGGGGGGGGGGAAGGAGAAAGCTGACTACATTGCTTAGAGCCTCCTGTAATAGCCCAGTGCTTTGCAGAGAACAAAGTGCTTTGGTCTCAAAGGGAGTTCAAAGCACTAGGAAATCCTCATTCCCTTCTTCACTCCCAGTATCCAGCTCACAGCACTGATCTGCCTCCAGCAGGGAAGAGCTTGTGCTCTGAGGGAACACCCTGAGTGAGGTCAGGGCATCCCTCAACCCTTCCAGGATAATCACAGAGAGCCCTCTCTGATGCTCAGTTTTGGGCAGCTGGGTGAAGGAGGAGAGCACAAGGACAGGAATTAGAGATTCATTCAGGCAGGAGACTTGACTTTGTCAGGGAGAAGCCAGAATGCAGACTCAAGACAGTGGATAAACAGGGAAGAAGACACCAGGTATTACAACTGGCAACAGGAGACAAGGAGGGAGGGTTGGTACAGGGGTTTAAAGTGTAAATTCTACATCTCTCAAAGAAATAGAAAGTAGAGGCATCCCAGAGCAGATCATGGATACAAGGAGCAAGGGCATGGATTAAACCCCTACAGAATTCAAATTTCAAAGTTTTTTGTTTTGTTTTGAATAGGGTTTAGCATTTACTATATTCACGGCCCCCAACGTGGCAGAGCTCAAGGAGTGTTGGGACAACACTCTTAGGCACAGGGTGATGATTGCTGGGGTGTCTGTGCAGGGTCAGGAGCTGGACTGGATGATTCTTGTGGGTCCCTTCCAGCTCAGGGTATTTTTGGTTCTGTGATAGCAACACAGAATAATGGGAGTGCAAGCCCAAGGGACTGATCTCCCAGGAAAGATCTGTAAAAGAGTTGCAGGGTGCAGCAGGACCCCGCAATTTACAGATGTGGACAGTGAAATCTGTCCATCCCTGACCCAAAAAGCAGCTGTGCCTGGCTGGGCTGGGCCAGCTGGCACCAAGAACAGCAAGACTGGAATCAAAACAGACCCACCCCATCCCCCAAAGTAAATGACCACTTAGCCTCACTTCTGATAAGTGGCAACTCAGAAAATGAAACCAAGGCAGGATAATTAAAACTAATGGCATGTGAGTGGAAATTACCACTTCTGTGCTAAAAGCACTCAACTGTAACACACTGAGATCAAACAGGCCAGACAATCTCTACTCTGGAGCAGATTTCATGAGAAATAGGGTTTTAATTCTTTTTTTTTTTTTTAATAGGTCTCTGATAAGAATCTGTTGCTCAACTCAGAAGAGCAGAAAAATCAGCCTTAAATAGAAAGCTGTGATCTGGGCCTGGCTTCACATTTGCTTTTGTTTAAAAACCAAGAGAACTGAATATTTTGCCTTCCCAAAACATGGTGGAGGAGGTTATGGGAGCTCTGAAATAATGGTGCATTTTTCCCACCCTTTGTAATAACCACCAGGTCTGAGGCAGTGAATCAGCCTGGACTCTTTCTGGTGCACACATCTGGAAAGATCCAGCCAAAGCATCTCCTGAGCTTCCCACAAGGACAAAACTGAAAAAGGTCTTGGCTGACCCTTCCAGAGGAGAATTTGCACTGGAGTGGGTGGAATTGCTGCAGGGTGCTGGCTGAGGTGACTTCTTTTGGAGCATCCTTCCTGCACTTTCATCCCTCGCGAGTCTTCAAGACGACAGCGAACTCCACAACCACGCAACCCGCTGCTCCCAAAGGACTGGGAAACCACAAGCAAAACCAAAAGAGATCCAGGACATCTCCACAGTTCCTACTTACGTCTCATAGATGTGCCCACTCTCCACCCTCTCCTCCACGTAGGCCAGGGCCCGGACGTGCATCGGGGAGTGCGGGAAGGCCGCGTGGATCCAGGGTAGGCCGAACACGGACAGCCCCGTGTTGATCAGCGCGACGAGCAGGAGGTCCCAGTGATAAGCTGTGCCCTTCACCAGCCTGAAAGGAGGATTTGGTTGACAGTTAGACCTGGTGGAAACACCACAGGCTGAGCCTGAGCTCGTATGTTGAACACTGAAGTGCCCTTCCACACACGCAGCCATCTCACACCTCCTGAGTTATATGAACACCAAGGGGACAGTTTGCTCCCAAAGCAGTCGTCAGCTGGGAAGAACAACCCTGAGCAGAAAGGCAGCTCACTAAAACAACAGCCCATGAAAATCTCATCAGCATTTTGCTCCTGCATTTACAGCAGTCAAAAATCCACATTTATATTTGTTAGCAGAGTCCACGGAGGGAATGGTTAAAATCCTCGGCACTGGTTGACAAACCACTGACACTGAAGTTCCTCATCTGTCTTGTTTCTAACTCTGATCTCCCTCCTTCCCCACGAGCAGGACACGTGCTTGAGATGCTGCAGTAATCCCCTAATTATGTAATTGCTACTGCATGATAAGAAAATGGGACAGGAATTCATTAAACTTCAGCTCCTCCTGGGCAGTCACAGAATCATGGAACGGATCACAGAATGGTTTGGGTTGGAAGAGACCTTAAAGATCATCCAGCTCCAACCCCCTGCCAAGGGCAGGGACACCTTCCACTAGACCTGGTTGCTCCAAACCCCATCCAATCTGGCCTTATATGATTCCATCAAGGAAGGTGGCCCCATCCCCTTTGCAAGGGCTACGCCCAGAGCAGCACCAACACTGAACTCACATCTAATTTGCCATTTTTTGCAGGGTCTGCCCCTTTCCTGAATATTCCCATCTGGTGCCAACTGCTCAGATATTACAAGTAAACTTCAGAAGAAAGGCTGGGGAAGGATTCAGCTCTCAGACTTTAATACCCAACTGAAAGGTCTAAGGCTGTGTTTCTGCCCAGCCACCCTCACACAACAACAGAGTTCAGCTGAATTGCTCTCTGGGCATCATCAGCTGGAAAGGTAGCACAATTTGAGTGTCTTAATTCCACCCAAACAAGCTCAGTTCAACACCTAAGCACAGACTTGGAGCCATCTAAGATCCTCTAAGACATGAGGTACGTGGAGCTGGTAGATTTGACCCAGCACATGGACGTCTGTGGCCAGTATCTACCTCAAAGAGCAGCAGATGTCATTGTTTGGGCAGCAGAAATCTTGGGTGGGGTTCAGTTTTGGAACAAAAGAACTGGTCTCACTGGGAGTGCTCACCTCCACTAACAGAGGAGGCCATGGGGTGACCAGGTCAGGTAGATGTCCACACTGCAGTGCCTCTGAGCTGGAAGGTGCTGGCAGGAAGGGTGGGATTGTAAACGCACTTCCTGCTTTGAAAGCACAGCTCCTGCTCATGTGCTGCTTTCTCAGAGCAAAGGCACCCTCAGCACCCCCAGGGTTATTGTGCCATTGTCCTGTCTGCCCTTCCAGAGGGCTCCAAGTACAAAAGTTACACAACAACCTGTTGGAGAGAGTCCAGAGGAGGCCACCAAGATGATCAGAGGGATGGAGCACCTCTGCTGTGAGCAAACGCTGAGAGCATTGGGAATGTTCAGCCTGGAAAAGAGAAGGCTTTGGGGTCAATCTCATTGTGGCCTTCCAGTACCTGAAGGGAGCCAACAGAGATGGAGAGAGACTATTTACAAGAGCATGGAGTGACAGGACAAGGGGGAATGGCTTCAAACTGACAGAGAGCAGGTTAAGACTGGATATCAGGAAGAAATTCTTTACTGTGAGGGTGGGGAGGCCCTGGTCCAGGTTGCCCAGGGAAGCCGTGGCTGCCCCATCCCTGGAGGTGTCCAAGGCCAGGTTGGATGGAGTTCTAAGCAACCTGGTCTAGTGGAAGGTGCTGGAAGTAGATGATCTTTAAGGTCCCTTCCAAGCCAAACCACTCTAGGATGATCTACAGGACACCAGACCCAGCACTGTGTGTGGTGCACATCTGCTCTAAGCCATGGATGGGCTTCTCTGAGCTTGTCTATCTCAAAGATCTGGATGCTTTATCCTTGGTTATCTTCACACTGCTCAACCAGCCCAGTATTCCTTGGACTGTCCTTTACACCTGCTCTGATTGTTTCTCAGCAGAACACATCAGGTATTTTCAGGCAAACATCATTTTTTCCATCTTTTTTTTCTACAGAACAAAAAAAACTACCTCTGGTAAGACACCAAGAGCACATTCTCCATTTGGCTGGTGCAGACAAGAGTATTTTATTCTCTGATGGCACCAACAAATAGAAAGGGTCAAGTCCTAGTTTTTCCATCTATAAAACCCCATGTCCCAACACTGGATCAGCACCAGCTCAGCCCTGTAAGGAGGCATCCTGAAAAACACCCTGAACAACCAACTCCACAAGATATTTCACATTGCTTAAGGACACTCCAGTGGAAAATACCAAAAGTTTAGAGGAAATTCATATTAGCAAAGAGATGACCCACTTACATACAGATTTATGCAACACTTAAAGGGATATAATGGAGATAAGAGGTGGTCAAAGGGAACTAAATTAGTGTAACTGAACTGGAGCTTGTCTCCTCTCCCCTAAGACTGTTTGACTCCAGTACAACATGGAGAATGCTAATGTGTATTATGCAAGGAGAGAACCCTCCCACGCATCACATTAGCAAAAAAATCCTTGGAGACGTGGTAGTTTCCCTGGAAAAAAACCTCATACACGTTCATTCTTGATATCATATCTGACTGCAGCCAGCACAAAAACATCAGAGGGAATATTTTAATAGCAACATCTCAAGTTTGCACATAAATTAAGATTTATCAGACATAGGACACACTGTTTTATTCCACTTCCACCTTTTTCAGTTGGGAGCTAACAGCTCCAGACACTTCTGATGCTCAGCTTCTGAGACATTTATGTAGGTCACTGACTTCCCATTTTCAACCAATTCTCTGTGCTGCAAGAGCAGTGTGAGAGTCCACACGGGTCAGACACCACCTAAATATCCAGAGGTACATCCACAGACCTCAAACCATGCAAAACACCTACTTAACATTCACCACACTACATCTTGGCTCCCAAAACTCTTCCTGAAAAACACCTCGAGACTTTTGGGGGATGGGTGATGAGCAGAAGGTAAAGAAGAAACGGGCTGAGGGGATGAGCTCGTGGGTGAGGTTGGAGTTTTTGGCTCACTGCCACAACACCGGGCTCTGGGGAGGAGTTAAGGAGCAGAGCTGCTTTCATCTGTGGCAACAGGAGCTTTAAAAAAACCCACACACATTTTGTGATGTTCAAGACAAGCTCTGTGCCAGTGCCAGCCCCACGTGTTACCTGTTCTGCGGGGCGTTGGTGAGCGAGGCGACGATGTTCTGCTCGATGAAGAAGAGCATGGACAGGAGGAAGCCCAGGCCCATGGCACTCATCACCGACCCGATGGACAGGGACTGCACGGGGGCCAGCACGAACAAGTTGTCAGATGTGTGGTAGTTAAACCTGGACACTGGAAAGAGCACGGGAATGACGTTAGGAGGCACCTTCTCGTCCAACCATCCACACGTGGACTCCGTGTTTTACCCACACCACGAGCTCCTGGGAGCCAGTGCAGCCAACCAGGCGTGATGCTCTGGCGTGTGGGAGCCAGAAGGCCACGGAAGGCAGGTCCATCTGGCTTGTTTTGGTTTATGTTTTTCCTCCATCCACTCAGAACTTGGCTGCCATCCTGATTTGACAGATCACTGCTAGTTCTAGCGAGGCGTTACATGTGGTTGAGCAAAACAAAAGAGGGAAACTTCTCTTCCACAGATGCAAAGTGGTTTTAGATTAGAAAACCTTAGTTCTAACTAGCAGCTAATCAACTCAGGCATTTGAAAGCTTCCTCATACCCAACAGGACATTTTAGTATAAAATGCCCCTACTTTCCTGTCATTGGAAGCAATCCACGACTAGGGATAAATCACACATGGTCACACACCATTTTACAATCCAACTGGATGGAATGGCCATCAGAGAAAAAACAAAAAAGCCATTTCTTATTTGTGTCCATACATTTCCTCACATCACCCACTCACGTCACCGCAGGACAATGCAATTCCTGTCCCCATTATCGCTTCCTGATGTGGAAAAGTTGATCTATCTGGCCAATGAATGGTGTCTCATTTTTAGATTTCCTTGTGTAGCTTAGAACTGCCCAGATGCTCTGTACCATTTCACCAAAACCGGGAAAATGTAAACTGGAGACGGAGAGGACAGGTTGGAACCATCAATTCTACGTTGGTGTGACTGGCAACAACCCTTCCCTGCCTCGTAATTACTCTGCCAGGAATTGTTGATCCTCCTTATTGTAAAATATACATGCTTTAGGTTCATTGAAAAGACACATTTTTCTGGAGAAAAAACTTGACTCAGCCTCGTTTGATATGGGTTTTAAATGAAGCAAATCTCAGCGTGAGGAAGTCTGAGCTCTTGGAGTGGTGGGAGGTACACGCAGGGTCTGTGAAATTACACCAAATAACTTTGCAATTTTTCATCAAAACCTTTCTAGGATTTCACTTCTCTTTTTCAGAACAAAATAGGACTTACTTTCAATTTCCTTGAAGATGTAGGAACCCACAACAGAAAAAGTCAGGACTGAAATGGGTAAGGCACAGTCGGACAGAATCTCACGGACTCTCGCGTGCAAATATGGGCTGCAATTAAAAGACAAGAGAACTCCATCAACTCCACTTTGATTGATAATCACTCAATCCAGACAGCATTAAAATGCTCTAACAAGTGAAAATTCAGTCCCATCTTGCAATTTTAAAGAGATACTTGGAGTGAAGAACTCGTCTAATTCAGCCTTTAGTCCTCTGGAATCTACAGCCTTCGGAGGTTGATGAAAGCATAAGCAGAACACCAAGAAACAAAGAACTAAGCTGCAAGCTGGAAAAAAATTCCTCCAAGCACCCATTTGTGTGTCATTTCCACTTTACTTTAATTGCTTACTGCATTTCAAATGAAGAACTTTGAGAGAATTGGAATAAAACCCAAATCAGAGCTGGGAACTGAACTCTCAAGAGAACATTCCAATAGACCTTCCAGCACCGTCAGGGATTTCCTGCCCACCAAAACAGTTCAATGCTTGTTAGGTCCCTGTTAGAGGGACCCCACCATGAATTACATGGTTCACCCAAAGGTTTTTAGGAAGTCATTTGCGAGGTCAGTGAGTGAACATCGTGTTCTGTGGTGACATTTTCCAGGTGCCCCCCCGCCTCAAGTTCATCTCTGGCTTTGGCTTCCACCAGCATGAATGGAAGAGTTTGGGGTTACAGGATCAAGATCTAAACAACAGGTAACACGAAATAATCAGCAGTCTGAGCTCCAAGGCTGAAGCAACTCACCTTTTCTTAAACTGATAGAGCGTATGGCCAAGCCAAAGGGTACCCAACATCAACATGAGACTAAGGACGGCAGTTTCACGTCCATAATGCACATCATGGGTGCATGTCTGATTCTCTAGGGACATGGATCTGCTCACTGATGAATTCATCAAGAAGGTGGTATTGATGCCGAGGCTTGGAATAGCATCAGCTCCTTCTTTTCCCAAGTAATTGTCTCCTGTGCGCCCATAGTAGTAATATTTCTTAAAAACTGTACAAACAACCAACAGGCAAGCATTAGGATAGGGTTGTGACAACCAAAGCAAGTAAAATAAAGTGGTTCTTTCTCGCTTGATCATGCAGTATTAACGTTAGGCTTCACCAGGATTACAGCTCTACCTCTCAAAGCAGTGAAAAGAAACCAGAATTGCTTCACAAATGGATTTTTTTTTCCACTTATTTTAACAGGTAAAAGTTGAATTAATCTATGAAGCAACACGTTTCATCTGTAAGGACTTCCAGTGCTAATTATATATGTGGTTTTGTTCCCAACACTGGAATCACAGCTCTGAAATATATATATTTGTATACAGACACCTACTTTCAGCATCCTGCTGGGATTATTCCATCAGAGCTCTCTGAATATGCTCAGAGCAGCCAGGCTGCACTGATCCCTCAGTGTATTACAAAGGCTACAGCAATTACTTTTCCTCCAAGGCTAATCCAGATTTTAAAGATAAGGGTTGATGATATGCAAAACTTGGCAGAACATTTAAATTTACACTGCAAATTGAAACAGAATTACAGAGCAACATGAACCTGGTACAAGCCAAACCCCCAGCAAAGCCCCTGGAACTGTCCATAAATGTCTGAGGTTACCTCAGAGGCTTTTACATGAGTAATCAGCAGTTGGAAAGACACTCTTGCTCTGAGCATTTAGTTATGTCCCCCATTTCTATGGTATTTTCCAGCTCCAAATCTATAAATACGGGTTTGGGATCATTTCACTTCTTTGGGGAACAACAGCTTGAGGAGTCACGGGGAGAAAGTAAAACCAGAGGATGGGAGTTGGGCTTTGCAGCCTCAGAACTCCCAGGATACGTGTTCAGAGGGGAACACACAGCATCCACTCTCCCCATACCATGGGAAGATACAGGAGGATGGAAAACACCCCACCAGAGCTTTGCAGTCCCTCTACCTTTGTTTTAGCCAAAATACCCCTTCAAACTTTGCATAAGGAAACTCAAAAGTTTAGGACAAAACCATCCTCTTTAGGCAATGATACAACCTGAAGCTTAGCCTATAATGGTCCTTTTATAACATTTTCTCCCATCCCCAACTAATAATCAAAGTTCTGAAAGCCCCAAGCACCTCAGGTTCTCTACCTGCAGCAGCAACAGGGAAAGCACGGAAGACAAACTCTAATTATAATATTTGAAAACAAGGAAAATAAACTTTGAACGCTCTTGCAAAGCAAAATTGGTATTCTGCAAGCACTCTGAGTCTGGCTGAAGCACAGTGTGTGTTACTGCTGGTCTGGAGCTCAGCCCAGTGTAAAATACCCCATGATAACACTTTAAATGCAGTAATAACCTTTCTTGTACCATGTTTTAAGAGTTAAAAGGAGACTGGGCACTCCACAAGTGGATGGGGTCAGCAGGGCACATAGGTCATGAGGGAAAAGACCAGTTGCCTCACTCAGTATGTCTGTATTTAAATTTAAAGATCACAGAAGGTTTACAGTTCAAAATTTAACTGCTCAGTTTGCACCAACAGCAGCCAGAAGGGAGGAGATCACCTCTAAAGCAGGAGAAAGGACCCCTCCACTAAGGAGCAATCTCATTCCAGCCTCCACTAGTGGGGTCACACCCCAATCCTGGGGCAGGTTTGGGCCCCTCACAGGACACTGAGGGGTTGGAGCGTGTGCAGGGAAGGGAAGGGAGCTGGGAAGGGGCTGGAGCAGCAGGAGCAGCTGAGGGAGCTGGGGGGGCTCAGCCTGGAGAAAAGGAGGCTCAGGGGGGACCTTCTGGCTCTGCAACTCCCTGACAGGAGGGGAGAGTTGGGGGGGGTCGGGCTCTGCTCCCAGGGAACAAGGGACAGGAGGAGAGGGAATGGCCTCCAGCTGTGCCAGGGGAGGTTTTGGTTGGATATTGGGAAAATTTCTTCATGGAAAGGCCTGTCCAACACTGGCACAGCTGCCCAGGGCATAGGGGGAGTCCCCATCCCTGTGGAGATTTAAAAGCCCTGTGGAAGGTTTGCCTGTTCCACAACCCATGTATGGAAGAGGCTCTGCTGTCATTTCCTCCCTCCATCCTCACAGCTGTGTCCAGCCCCAGCAGGACACCCATCACAAACAGGTGAACTGAGGCCCAAGCACTGCCCTGACCCACACACTGGCACAGGATGGGTTGTTGGAGTTGTACTTTCCAGCTCTGAGCATCAACAGACACTTTGGTGATTGTGGAAGTATTTCCTGGGAATTAGCAGCTGGTCAGGATGAAAAGCCTGTTCACCATCACAACTAAGGGTTACTCAGGCCTACAGACATCCACAGTTACTGAGCATCTGAGAACCCAACAGCTCACACAACCCAGGAACTACACAAAACCTACTTTTACACCTCTCCATTTAGATTTAGACTGGAAGAAACAAGAAACAAGTGACTTTGGTTTGGGTCCTGTGAATTTTCTCCATCTCCCACACTAGTCTATATGGCAATAATATATTTAGGGCTGATCTTTGGTGCCCTGTGTTCAGCTTGAGTACATTGCATGCTACCTCTGAGGATGCAATTCAGTCTGTACCCCTACCTCCAAACCATGCAGGATTGCTCCAGTCCATCCTGGATAGAGGGAAAAACTGACCCAGGGTGGTAGTCACAGCATCAAACCTGTCAGAGCTCCAAAAGTGTCTGGACAACACTCTCAGGCACATGGTGGGATTGTTGGGGTGTCCTGTGCAGGGCCAGGAGTTGGACTCGACAATCCTGATGGGTCCCTTCCAGCTCAGGAAATTCTATAATTCTGTGACTTTCCTTTATTCTTGTATTTTAATTAAAGCAATGGGAACATGCCAAGTTGGCCAGTGAAGGCCTTCATCCTGCACCACAAACTTGCTACAAAGGATTTGATTCCTGCACATTTGAAGTTTGTTTTTATAGGAGAGCTCAGTGAACCTCACTGCCAACACTGAGAGAGAGCAGCGGAGCCGCTGGTGCCCTGGCTGGACCTGAGCCCTTCTCCAGCCTGGCGTGTGCTCACACTCCCTCCAACAACATGTGCTGGCTTTGTTTTCCTCAGCTGGCTCCCCACTGTTTCCTGCAGAGTGCAGATGTCAAGATCAAACAAACACAGCTTTGGTGGCCGGGCCACGCAGCAAAAACAAGTGTCACCGGGACGGGGTGAGCGCTCAGGGCTCGGTTCCTCTGTGCAGCACCACGGCCCTCCCCCTCCTTTCCTGCATGTGTACCAGGACCTTCCAAAAAAATCAAGGCTGGGAGCAGGCTGAGGAAAACATCTGGGCAAAGGTGGCATGTCCCCTGGCACCAAGGAAGCCCCAAAGGTGGCCTCAGCTGGATAGCTGTGACATATTTAACAGCATGGAGAAGATCCCAGCTTCACCTTCCTACTTAACTGCTCAGATCTGGGATGGAGCTCAGCCCAGGGTAAAATGCCCCATGTTCAGCCATGAGGCCGTTTTAAAGGCATGAATAAACTTTCTTGTACCATCTTTTAAGATGTAAAAACAGGCTGGGCAACTCCACAAGTGAATGGGGTCAGTGGGTCATGAGGGAAAAGACCAGTTGCCTTACACTGAGTACCTCTGTACTTAAATTTAAAGATCACAGGAGGTTTACAGTTCAAAATCTAGGAAGAAAAACCTAAATGCACTGCATTTATTAAATTGGACTTTTTATTTTGCTCAGATTTGAGCAGTTAAGGTTTGAGTGGGAGGAAGAAGTGGCAGCAGCAGCAACCATCACCTCCTGCTACAAAACAGGTGGGGAAGAAGAAAGACAAACATCAAGCAGGGAGTTGCACTGGTGTCATATCTTTAAATATGAGCCCTAAGAGGGTGAAGGATGAAGTCTGTGCCTGCCAGTACTGGTGTTCCACCTGTGGATGCTCTGAAGCTCCCAGATGCCTGAAGCCAACAGGAGCTGGCACATGAGTGTTGGTTTGATTTCATTACCATCACTCCTATAAACTCAGCCCTTCATGAGTACAAGGGAGAATTCAACTAATTCACTAATTACATCAACATAGAATTATGGAATGGTTTGGGTTGGAAGGGACCTTAAAAAACATCCAGTTCCACCCCTCTGCCACAGGCAGGGACACCTCCCACTAGCCCAGGTTGCTCCAAGCCCTGTCCAACCTGGCCTTGGACACTTCCAGGGATCCAGGGGCAGCCACAGCTTCTCTGGGCAACCTGTGCCTGAGCCTCACCACCCTCACAAGGAAGAATTTCTCCCTAATATCTAATCTAAACCTGGCTTCTCTGAGTTTAAGGCCAATCCCCTTCATCTTCTCCTGTCCCCACTGCAATACTCTGAGGTATTACTTGCATATTCCTGGAAGTCTGACAGACAAGACCAATGGATGCTCTGAACAAGTATCCCAGAGCAACTTCTCCCTCACCAAGCTTTATCTGAGCAGTTTAAAAGATGCAGGTGTTCTGCAGAGAAAAAAACCCCTCTGATTGCACAATCAAAGCACACATAAGGCAAATTAAGGATTCCCAATGAAGCAAGAAAAGTATCTCACTTCAAATTGCTTTGCAGTGTCAAACCTGCTCTTGGAAGGTGTTCTCCTTGCGTGAGAGATACCAAGCCTGAGTATCTTTAAAAACAAGGAGTGTGCTTAGATATATCATGGAGGATTCAAAGGATAACCCAAACTTAGGGTTGCTGGACAGGAGGTCATCAAAATCAAGGAATGGGATATTGGTCAACTCCTCACTGAGATGAGCAGAACTGGCATTCACATGATATCTCTGCTAACGTGGTTCACCTGCACAAGCACCTCCTGCCAGTCCTGGTGGGGAGGAAGGGAGGAATTTGTTAAACCCCAAGGCTTTTCATGGACACTCACTTGGAATTTAACCCCAAAACGGGGACCAAGTGACTGTAAAGTAGTTTTAGGAGCTTGCTGGAAGCACTGCAGTCCTTCTGCCATTAAAGATGGGTCTCAAAGCTCATGTGAAAATGGGAAACCTCAACCCATTTTTCAACTCCCATCCATGTACAGTTTGAATAATCCACCAAGAAAAAAACCCAAAAACAGATGCACTGCATTTAAACTGGACTTTTTTTTTGCCAGGACCATTCAAAAAGACACTGGCATCCAGGACAGGACTTTCACATCAATAACTTCATGGATGCTCCATTTGGTGAATGTTTAGAAACTAAATCTGTCTCAACTAACTTGAAATTAGAGCTGATGGGAATTCTACACAACCAGGTAGAAGTGCTGACAAAGGGTTGCTTCAGTCTCTCACACTGATGTTTTTTTTTTCTCCTGAAGACTTTTAATGAACACAGAATAAGCAAACATCACACACATTTGCAGCCTTGTATCTCCCTTTGACGAGGAGGCAAAGCAAAGATATGCACTGAAAAACAGCATTGCAAAACTTACCTTTTGTAATGCCTTTGATGGCATCAAGCACAAATGTGATGGATATAAAAAGTGCAATTATTTCTTCTGTTGACCTGTGGAAAAATTCCAGGAATTAATACAGCTGCATTTGACTCAGTTCAAAGAAAAAAAATCAGCATATTCATCCATTTACATGAAAATACACCCATTTTAGTTAAACTCCAGCTTAGGAAAGAATCTTTGAGAGCCTCTTTCAAGCTGGAACAATAAGCCAAAATGATACTTGCCTCATCTCACAAAATACATTTTTGCAGCAAGTTTGTAATTAAGGACCTTGTGGAATGTATAATTTTTCCATTTGCTGAATAATCTGATCAAAAGAAGACCCTTCTGAAAAATAGCTACCTTTTAAAGAGCTTCATCAGAAGGCTGAAATTAAAGAGGGAGTACATGACAAGGAAGAAGCTGTTCCACAGTCCAATCCAGGCATAGAAAGCACTGAAATCCAAGTGGTAGTCATCACAGATTCCTCGGATGACTGCAGGAGGGAAGCATCCATGTGTCAGATTAAACTTGTGTCATCACCACCCTGTGATTCCCATCTGCTCCACGGCACAAAGAACCAATTCCAAGCCTTCGCCCCAACGCACAGACACCACTAAACCCCTGTTCCTGCACTCCCAGAGGGACACTGGATCAACCCAAACTGCTCTTCCCTTCTCACTAGGAACGGGGAGAAACACCTGGGAAAATATTCTCTCCCACTGCTTAAAGCATCTTTCCTAGGGAAGAAAGTCTCTCATCCTCAAGCTGGCTGAATGCAGCCATATGAGAAAGCCATTAATGAAACAGATTTCCTCATGGAAGCTGAAGAAATGCTTCTTTTCGTGAAGCTTTTTCTATGAAAAAGGGATTTCTTTGGAAAACAACTTCAACTAAACCAGGAGTTGGTCTTGATGATCCTTGTGGGTCTATTCAGGATATTCAGTGATTTGGCAAAACTTGAATCAAATTCCTTCCCTCTCCCTCAGCACCCGAATCATAGAATAAGCCTGGGTTTTAGAAAGGACCTACAAGAACCATCCAGTCTTGGCTCTGGCCAGGGCACTCCAAGAATCCCACCCTGTCCCTGAGAGCGTTGTCCAAACCCTCCTTGAGCTCTGGCAGGTTGGTGCCGTGACCCCTTTCCCCGGGGAGCCCGTTCAGTGCCCAACCACCCTCTGGGGGAAGAACCTTTATATCGATTTATCAAACAAACACAACTAAAGCTCTGCAGGGTTCTCATAGAAAGCCCCACCCCACCAATCCCACCAGACCCCTCATTGAAACCTGGAGGAGACTCACCATTGATGTAGAGTGCCAAAGGAGCTGTAGTAAGCAGGACAACCAGAGGTTGCCCCGAGAAGAGGGCGTAGAGCAGCCCCCCAATGCACTGACCCACGATTGTCTTCCTCACATCTGGAAGGAGATAAACAAGCAGGGATTTTAATCAACACCCCCCTGCTCAAGGAACACACTCACAGGGCAGAGAAACCAACCACTAATTAGTAGGAACAATGTGTAGAGCTTACAGAGAGGTAAGACACTGTGAAAGCAAAAGGTAACTTGTACCAGCAATTTAAGCTTCCAGATATTCAGCTAAAATTGGTGACCTTCTATCTAATAGTGTGGGCTTTGGTTTGGGGTTTTTTTTTGGTGTTTGGGTGTTTATGTGTATATTTAAATATACTTATTGTATTTTAAACAGCTATAAAACATAACCAGTGTTTGTGGAGGCCTCCAGGACAAGGTTTGGACACAGACTCCTATGAGCTGTGACAGCAGCATGAAATGCTTCAGGGGCACAGCTGGGATAAAGGATGATGCTTTTGCCCTATAGCAGTGGTTTGGATACTGGAAATCTAATTCAGATCAAAAGCACAGGAACTTCTACCAGGAAAAATGTGCAGATTGATTACATAATTCTAAAGTGAACATAATTTAAAACACAGTAGGATATGTCTCTATCAGTCCAAGTTATAAGATATTATCCAAAGCAGTGTTCAATTTTTCTTGTCTTCTAAGAAAGACACGAATTAATTAGAAAAAAAACAAAACCCTTCAGTTGTGGTTTTGGGTTGGTTTTTTTTCCCCCCCAGTAAATAAAAATGATGAAAATTTTGTTTGTCCACAGTTGAACACACAGAATGAGATGCACAAAACTGATCCACTCACCAATAGCTCCTCGTGTATTTTCATCATTGAGTGACCCAAAGGCAATGGATGGGAGCAGGCAGGCAAAATACAGAAAGATCATTGTGGTGATGTATTTTCCTATAGCTTTGTTGTTTCCAATAACACCTAGTGCAGAACACAACAAAACCCACATTAGTGCTGCCCAAAAAACCCTGAAACCCCACTCACACCTGCCACATGTACCATTAATTCCTTCCATGCTGTAAAGAAGAAATTCAGTCCACACTTTAAACATGGAAGTGGGTCATTCACTTTTTTGCAGGACCCCACCTCCTTTGTTCACCTGAGACC
Source organism: Pachyramphus minor (assembly GCA_013397135.1). Taxonomy (NCBI): domain Eukaryota; kingdom Metazoa; phylum Chordata; class Aves; order Passeriformes; family Tyrannidae; genus Pachyramphus; species Pachyramphus minor. The sequence goes on along the minus strand of VYXB01009190.1, from coordinate 158,960 downwards.
AGAAGCATCAATGTGCCACCAGACATTTTTGGCAGTGTCAACCACAGTTGATACAAGGAGTTTTTTCCACAGTTTTACCAGTCCCAAAAGCTTGGAAGAGGATCAAGGCAGAAACTGTAAGTTTAGGGTTCATAAGCCCCCATCTCTGCCTTTTTAACACCAACTTTGTAGGTACTCTGGTCCCTTATGATCTTCATGACGATCACTTGTCTTCACAACTCATCATGTCTTGGGCAGGAAAACATGAAGCACTTGTGTTTTTTTCCACAGGTTATAGGTTTGAATCAAAGAAACAGCACAGGAGGGCAGGAATTGATACACTGAGATTTGCTTTAACGAGCTCTGCTGACAGAACAGCTTCTTTCTTTTCCATCCACTCACCCCCTCTCATCTCCATCGGAAAAAACACGCCAGGCCAAAACAAAAAGCAGCCAGAAAGAGAATTAAAGTGTCAGAATATGAATTTAAGGGCCTGTGAAGTAGCTTCGCTTCCCTTTCCTGTTTTCTGGCTGATGCTGCAGCCCCAGTGAGCTCATCTCACACAGGAGAGAGGGAGAGAGACAACGGCTGATACCGCTCGAGGAGAACACGAGTTTTCCCACAGAACAGATACACTGGAGAGAGTATTTTTCCAAGAAAACCTTGCAGCAGCCCTGTCTGTGCCACCCTCCCTGATGGTGCTCCTGCTGCACTTGGACAAGCTTGGAGGGGCCCAATTCCCCTTTCTGGAAGCGTCCAGAGCACTGAAATCCCACACAGGCTCCTCAATTCCCACCTAAACTTTTGCAGGATCAATCCCTTGCTGAGAGAGGTAAAAGCCAAGGAGCTGGATCAGAGAAGGGAGAACTTGGCCTTGGAGGTTATTGATGCAACACTGAAAATCTCTGTCCTTGGGATGAAACAAAAAAAGGTGTCTCAATGACTTTGGGATCTTATCTAACATCTGTTTTTCTGCACCATTTGCAGCGCAGAGATAAGGACAGAAAGAGGATGCAAAACCCAAAAATCAAAAGGTGATGCGTAATGAACACACAGCCACAGGAATGAAGGACACCTTGTGAGGTTCCTGTTTGCAGACACAAGAGGAACAGACACAAACAGGACCTCTGAGCATCCTTAAACTTGAGGTTGAAACTTGACGAGAGACATCTCAAGCACGTAAATATGAGCTTGACCTTCCGGGAGTCATCGGACCAGCTGTTCCCAGGGAAAATTCCTTGCAATTTTTTGTGAAGATTCAGAAACCACAGGCCACATTCCTGACCACTCCTGGCAACCAAAGGGCCTGAAATCTAATTCTCACAGATGAAGACTTCTCATGTGATCCTGAGCCCAACAGCTGCAGGTCCTACCTCACACTCCAAACTGCCCGAGGCCTTTGGAGACAGGGAAAGATTTGGCAGGGATTGAGTGGTGGTTTTATAAGGAGAGATGGTCCCATCCTTGTTCAGAGGACTCTGTGTCACTTCAAAATACTGGGTTTTGGATAAAGGAACCTTTCCAACGTGAAAGGTCAGAAGCAACAATGCCTGGAAGCTTTGAAATCCTAAAGCTTTGCCTTCCTAAAAGGACAAGCAACTGGGACCAGAGAAGCAAATAAATATGTTTTTTGAAAAGGTTTGGGTAGTTAAACTACACTATGAGAGGGCAGAAGAAAGCAAGAAGCCTTGAAGAGCATCAGCAAAACTCATTCATGGCTTTTGGTTTCAGTTTCAATCCTTGCTGGTCATGGAGGTCCTTATGCCATATAACGATGGAACCTCCCTCAAGGGGAGGTTCAGGTTGGACACCAGGAGGAATTTCTTCAGGGAAAGGGTTGTCAGGCATTGGAAGGGAGTGTCCAGGGAGGTGGTGGAGTCCCCACCCCTGGAGGTGTCCAAGGAATCACTGGACATGGCTCTCAGTGCTCTGGATTGGGGGACAAGGTGTGGATGGGGCACAGGACTCAGTGGTCTGGGAGGTCTTTTCCAACCTCAATGATCCTGTCATTCATCCTGGCTGGGTCCAAGACTTCCAGTACTTCCCTTAATCCATAATCAGCCAGGTGAGATCCAAGGAGCAAAGAATCTTTCTGTGATGGGCAGGAAAAGTCACTTTGTAATGGAGACAACTACAACAGATTACATCTACCCTTCCACAGAGGTGACTGCTCCCAAAAACCCACCCTTCCACAGAGGTGATTGCTCCCAAAAATCCACCCTTCCACAGAGGTGACTGCTCCCAAAAACCCACCCTTCCACAGAGGTGACTGCTCTCAAAAATCCACCCTTCCACAGAGGTGACTGCTCTCAAAAATCCACCCTTCCACAGAGGTGACTGCTCCCAAAAATCCACCCTTCCACAGAGGTGATTGCTCACTCTTTAACTTCAGTTAAAGCCCTGACCAAATACTGTCCCTCCTTGCACAGATCCACCTGTCACAAGCACTAAAATCCACCCTTAACCACAATTTACCTTTTGCCCTTTTAAAGTCAACATCTGGCAAAGCATTTTCAGGATGCATTTGACATAACCCCACTCAGAAGAAGGTGGGCTGCATTATGGTGGCATTTCATCTGTGACAGGCTCATAAAGCCACTGGAAAACGTGTCATTCCAGCTGCACAAGGAACATTTACAGCAGAAAAATCAGCTCTGGGTGCAGCTGTGAGGTTTGAGTAGCTGACTATTACAGGAGCAATCCCCTGAAATTAAGGTATATCTACACACTGAAATGAGGAGCAATGATATTTTATATTCATCAACATGACAGTTCTGCTTTAACTTGCCTGGATTTCTGAAGTGTCACAGTTTTTAAGAGACAAGGGGAGAGTTTGAGAAAACCGCCACATTCCTGGCCTTGCTTTGCCTGGGAAATGGAGACTCAAAGATTGGGCTTAGAGCTCCTTAAGTTTATTAATTTTATGTTTACTAAATCAAAGTCTTGACTGATGGACTTTCTATGAAGTGTCCATGTCTATGTTAATGTCCCTTTCCAATCCTCTGAAATATCCTGTGCAAAACAAGTTTAAGTATCCTGACCCACAGCACAGCAGAGAGGATATGTCTATTAAAGCCCTAATTAAAAAAAATAAAATCACATTTTAATGTTAAAAACACTGTAAGAGTATCTGTTCATAGGTCTTCACTCATAAAAACCCAGAATTACACACTTCTAATGCCCTCAAGCTGGACTTTCACTTATCTGATGATTTCTGGACTCTGCCCAGTGTTCTGAAGACGAATCTTCCCTGAAGTCCCATGAAGAGTAAATCACAGCACAAGTGGGACCAGGAAAAGGAAATCCACTCTTACTGATGCTGCAGAAGCCAAGCATGTGCTCACAGTAGAGAAGTGGGAAGGAATAAATCAAGGGCTCAGAGCTTTCCCTTCCTCTCTTGCTCCTTTCAGCCCATTTCCCATGAAGTCCTGGTCTCTTGGAAGGAAAATCCGAAGCCAGAACAAGGTGCTTTTGTGCACCTTCAAAGCATTTCTGTCACCACTCAGACAGGGAGAGGCTTCAAAGCAACCCAGGTCACAGTGCCCCAAAGCATCCAAAAAATCAGGATGTTAGACTTGAGTCCCCAGGTGATATTTGGGAATGAAGTGCTGCAGGAGCTCCCTCATACCCAACTCAGGGCAGGAGAGATGTGGAAGAGAAGGCAAAAAGCTTATCTGCAATCCCTTCATTTTGACTCCTTCCTCAGGAATGGGATCCTGCAAGACAAGGTGGCCAAGGCAGCCCGGTGGGAGAGCCCAAGATCTGGCACATCCAAATCCACAGGCAACATTCCAGCAGGTTTAAGCTCTGAGCTGCATTAGACAACCAGCAAGGCAAGAGCTCCCTTTCAAATCCCATTTTTCCAGTGCCTTCAAGCCTTTCATCTGAGCATGCCTGCTTTACAGGGAGTGATGAAGACCTCCCTCCTGCAAACACCTCACCAAATTCCAAGGATTCTGCCAGAAGATATGCTGGATTTACTCTCAGGAGCCGCTCAGGGACCCTCTGCAGGACCAAGGACAGGGAGAAATCCACACCTCCTGCTGAACTATCCACCCACCACGGTCAGGTACCAAAGACACAGGTCCAGAAAAACAGGGAGAAAGGGAATAAGCCTCAGTTCTCCTCTTTTTCCTCTACTTTTCCCTCACCCCCAAGGGGTGAAGGGATATGGCAGAACACGGCAAAGCTCACCAGAAACATCTCTGGCACCTCAAATTCCCCACTGGGCACTTCAGGCACTATGTTGGTGTTTATTCCTCTGTGTTGTACCACAAAAACAGACACCAAAGAATAAAAAGAGCAACTTTTAGGAGTGTCATAAAACCTGTATTTGAGCTTAGGTTTCCCTCCCTCAGTCAAACCAGCCTCAATATAAAGAAATTCCAGGAAGCTCCTGTGGCTTGACTGAGGTGTAAAGAATAACAAAATGGATACACAAGTGTTTTGAGCTTCTCTGGCAAGATCAGGATGAATGATAATCAATCACACTATTTTTTAACATAGCAGAATCCTGTATACAAAGGCTGAAGACATTAAGAAGAGAACATGTGCCAAATAGTGTGAACTCCAGTTTAAAGGAAAGCTACAGCTGTTTTTAGGCTCAGCATGATCCAACTGTTCATCTTCACATGCTCCTGCTGGAAGGTATCTATTACAAGCACCTCTAACACTAAAATCCAGGACCAAAAGTTTACACAACTCTTCCTTGATCTCTGCACATTCAGTAAGATGCTCAAGGCTCCAGAAAACAAAGCTGACAGGCTCCTAATCTGGAATAAAAGGGAAAAAGGAGAGAAGAAGTATTCCTTTCTTTCCCAAATCATGATGGTTAAGGATAATTTAATGGCCAGATTTGTGCAGTGTGTGAAGAGGACCAATCCCACAGAACTCCAGCTGACCAAAGATGTGCTGGTCCTACAACAGCCTCATCATTTATCACCCTGCCCTTAAATCGGTTTATCTGTCCAACCCAAACCCCAGGATGCTTCTCAGGTTGAGGATTTAGAGGCTCCAACCATTCAAAAGAGCAGCATCTGTGCAATTCAGAGCTCTTTGATGATGCACATGTGGCTGTCTGGAGCACAGATCCGCTTGGATAGTTCAAATCCCTCCTGTTCTGATACTCTGCTGCTTTGAGATGGTCCAGGAATTCCACATTCCTGATCACCTTCGGTCTCGGTGGTTTATGGTAGATGCTTTATGCTCCACCTGGTTTTCATTTCAAGCAGCTCCTTAAAGAATTCATCCTAATTTCTGGCTTCTGGGAAGAAGTGGCACATACTAATATACAGGGTTTGGGGTTTTTTTGTAATCCTCCCTTTCCCTATTTGAAAGGGCACAACTGCTTCTAGGGCAAGAACTTCCCATTTGAGCTGAAGTGGTTCTGGAGTTTCACTGGGCTCTTTTCTGGGCACCTCCAGAAGTTTTGTAACAATGCCCAGACCCTTTTTAACATAAAGTTAGATTTTATACCGATTTTATACCCACTCTGTGCATCAGTTCATGGAAAACTTGTGGAGCTGGGCTGCCCAGGGCTGAGGCAGCACACACAGGTTCATTTGGATGCCAGACCTGATGCCAGTGGTGCACATGCCAAGAAATATTTGTTCTGTTTGATCAAACTCCTCGCTGCTGCCCTGAAAATCATGTCATGTCCCCCTTCCTCCTCAACACACCTCAAATCCCCAGAGAAATCAGCATTAGCCTGATTCCAAATGGAGCCCTGCCTATCCCTCTAAAACTCCTGGAAAGAGTTTCATCCCAGCAGTGACAGAGCAGCTGCAGAAAGCATCCAGCTCTCAACCCCTGTGCCAAGACAGCAGCTCATCCCATTTTATTCTTTGAGTGGATACCAGTAACTGCACAACACATTATGGGGAGTGAAAGCATTCCTGGCTGACAAAGCTGGATCTTTGTGGGAAACAACTCCCCAGACACAGCATCTCCTCCAGCTGAGCATCAACCATCCCTCTGCTGGTGGTGACCATCCTTGTTGGAAGGACACACATCCACAGCCTGGCCACTCTTCTCTTAGGCTTAAGCTGCTGTGGAAGGTGGCTTTGCACTAAAACACTTTACAAATTGGGGCTTGGTTGTGCACCTTGTTTTCATGTCTAATCCAAGGGAGGTTGTCCACAGCTGTGGCTTGAGCTCAGGAGAATTTAACAGCAGGAAGGTGTCTGATAAACCCCCAAGGTTCTCCCTGCCCACACTCCACTTCTTTACTTTATGCCAACTTTCTGTGTTTGATACCTGAATACCCTAACAAGCTCCCCAGTAAGCACAAGAAATGTGTTTTTATGTCAGGCTGGGCCTCTGTAATCATGGTTTGCCCTGAAGACTTCTCCCAGCCTTCAAGGATCCCTGAAAGTTTGAAAGAGAGATGGGACAAAGAGACCCCTAAACCCCATGAGGTCACAGTGGGAGCTGCATAAAGCCCAAATCCTGAGGCTCAGGGTAAACACCGTGTTGCTGCTGTTGTGATCTGGTGAGAGCAGACAAGCTATATCCTGTTTTTCAAACACCAAGCTGTGAAGTTACTGCAGCTCACATTTTGTTTAAGCATTTTCAGCTTCCACAGCATCACTAGAAATACGGTTGGTGCTGGACTGCAAAGACAGAAGAAAAGGTTTATTAGGCCAGTGCTGACTAATTAGGCTGCAATGAGTTGATCTGAGTCTCCACACGGCAATAATTGATGCATTTAATGGCCTCATTGCTTCATAAAAATTAAAATCCTCATCTATACCCTGTCAGCTCCTTAATCAAGGCAACACTGCAAGCTCCTCCTCTCCAGAGCACCACGCTGCCCATTCACAGCCTTTTGTCAGAATATTCTTATTTAAATAAGGAATAAGAGGGCTATTACACATATCAAAGCACACATTCAATGCACACTGTAAACAGGACATCGCATCACCCAAAAAAAATTTAAAAAAAAAAAATAAAAAAGAACCCCAAGCCAGGCCAAGGCTTTCATAAACATTGGCCAACCTACCATCGGTGAAGTCCAACGCGTACACTGGAAACCTTCGTGCAATGTCATCAGAAATCCCCTTGCCAACATTGAGAAACTCGTGCAGCTAAAGAAAGGAAGGAAGTGCTGTGTCAGTGCAAAGGCTCAGGCATTGTTAGAGAGATTAACCTCCTCATTCAGCCCGGAGAGGGGCAGAGCTGCTGCCTTTCAATAGGGCATTCAACTGCCGGCTTGTCACCATAATAAAAATAAACTCGTTGTGCCTCGGTTTATAACCTCAATACCATTGTAAATGAGAAAATATCCCTCCCCAGACCACCCTGTTTTCCTCCCTTCCTTCCCCTTTTTCCCCTCCCGTTCCTATTTGCATCCCTGGTTTTGCAGGTGAGGGAGCTGAGGACCCACTGGAAAGGGTTGGACTTTGGGTACCCTGGGGTTAAACACCACATCAGAGATGCCAACTCTTTTTCTTTAGATTCCAGCACAAAAAACTCTTCCCCCAAATCCACATGAAGGGGATCCCCAGCAAGTGCTCCATCCTTTGGAATTTCCATGGGAAAAGGAGACCTCAGAGATGCAGTAAGGGAATTAAGGCTTTCTGCACCTCCAACTCCACTAAAAGGGAACAAAGTTTGAATAACTTCACATAAATCCAAACCATAATTTTCCCCCTTAAAAGGCAGTAAGAACACTGTGAAAGGGTTCCAAATATCCAACATATTCCCTTTTATCTCTGGTCTGGGGGCCTGCAAGGTGCAGAGTGATTGCTGATGTGATCTGATGCTCACCACAGGCAATAAGGAGCTTGTCAGGAATAGGTGACAGCTGCTATTGACTCTCAGCCTCCCAATCCTCACAACTCCATCCTTATGGAAAGCACATGGAAAGAGTCAGAGTAGGCAACACTTGCAAATGAGGCACCTGTCAGATTTTTTTTCCCCCTGTTATTCTCAGAGCACACACACTTGTCTGGAAATCAAAAGCACCTTTCTAGAGTGATAACAACCCCAGCTGTCTCATTTAAAACATTTCATATATTTGTTGCAGAATTAGACACAGAAGACCTATAACCTCTGCTACGGGCTGTAAGGGGGGGAAAATAAAAATCACAGATCCAAAATTTACACTGAGAGATCATCTCAAAGCAGCAGGGAGCTCTTCCTTTAGTTGGTTTATGTGGAAAGTGATAAAAATTACTGCTGTAGAAAGGACTTGACACTACAGTGCTCATTTAATAGACTACACACAGCTTGGCCTTCTCTGCTGGGACTCACCTGTTTGCAGCAGCTGGAAGATCAGGTAAATAAAACCTTTAAGAGGAATGCAGTGGGCACAACAAACTCGAGGGTTTGGGGTGTAAAAGACACCTCGGAGGACCAGCTCCTTTATCAGGATATGTTCTCTTGTATTTCATACTTAATTCTGTTGCAATTTGCCAATCCCCCTGTAGAACTTTAGGACAGTTTAAAGTCTAACTGAACAACAAGGATGAAAAGACGGATGTTCTGCTGGCAGACACCAGCAAAACATCTGCATTTTAAGGATTTCTGAAAAAGCCATGAGCCTCAGCCACATTCAGTCGGCAGGGTTGGACATGAAAGCCACATGCACTCGACAAACCAATTTAATTTTTTCCCCCCAGAAAGAGATTCCTAAAGGAATGAGTCAGCCAGAGAATCACAATGGCTTTAATGACAAGGATGTTTACTTATCATGCTGCAGTGAGCACAGGCAAAATGATGTTCAGGGTGTCTCATCTTCCGGGGCAGGGAGGGAAGGGGCACCTGGGCACAAAGGCTGTTCCTAGGGAGCTGTGAGTGGCACTTCCAGGGATCCAGGGGCAGCCACAGCTTCTCTGGGCAACCTGTGCCAGGGCCTCCCCACCCTCACAGCCAACAATTTCCTCCCAATATCTAATGTAAATCTACCCTCCTTCAGCCTAACACCCTTCCCTCTTGTCCTGTCACTGCATGTCCCTGCAAAAGTCCCTCTCCAGCCTTCCTGCAGTCCCCTTTAGGTACTGGAAAGCTGCTAAAACATCAAGTTATAAAAGATAGAATAATATAAAATATAAAGGACCAAGTTTACTGACCTCTGAAGTTGCAGCCCTTTTTGATTTTGCTTTTACCCCCCAACCTATCCCACCACACACCTTCCCTGCCCAACTCTACTCCAGGCACGTTTCAGTCTGGCTTCTGCCTCCTCCATCCAAAACCTTGGCAAGGACAGTGCTGACACTTCATTCTTTCCTTTTTCATCTCCCTCATACACCCCAGTGCCAGGAATTTCTTGGACTGCCATTCCCTGCTCCTTTCTCCCTCAGAGTGTTAAGTTTGGTTGGCCCATTGGCTTCCCACTCCTATTCATAGTATCACATCTCTCAAGGCTTTGCCACCACTTTTGATTTAACATTCTGATCCCAGGTGGCCTTATCCAGGAGACCAGAGCTTTATCCCTCAGGAACACAAAGCTCAAGGCTTATTACAGCTTTAGGAACTGCAGCTCAGGAGTACCAAATCTTCCTTCAGGCTCCTTGTTCTCCTCTTTGCAAGTCCACCCAGTGCTTTTCCTCTGCTGCTCTTAATACACAAAGTAGAAAAGAGCAGCAAAGAAGCACATAAAAAAAAAAACCTAGAAGGTCATGAATTATCCACTTCCCATTCTAGAAATCCCTCAGTCTCTTGCCATAGGTGACCACTACTTGGGTTATTGGGAGAGGCTGAGCCAGCACTTAACAGCAGCTAGAAAACCAAACAGAAAATACCTGCCCCAACAACTCTGACCCTTTCTCAGACTTCCCCAAAAGTACTGGAGGGCTGAATGAGGTGGTTTGTTTTGGTTTTTTTTTACAGACTAAAGACTCACACTATATCCCTCCTGCTGATGCTGAGCAAGCATAGCCCCCTCCCCTTAGCAAATCCACACAGGACAGAAAAATCACAGCCAGGAAACATCACAGCTGTTCAAGCTCCTCCATGAACAAAATCACAATTAGATGCCTCAGTAAACAAGAAGATTTCAGGCTGACTTAATTATGATTGAGTATGTAGCCTTGCCTAAATAATCCTCTGAGATGAGCCAAAGCAAAGTGACAGTGCTGTAGGCACAGCATGGAATGTGACTGGCACATCCCCCTCAGTGTTTTAGCAGAGGGAAAAACAAGCACTTGCAAAAAAATCCCACTCACACACAGAATTTAAGGCCCTTTTCTCCTCCCATCGGTGCAGGACCAAGGGAAGCAGGTTTTCATGTCACCAAGAGACTTTACACCCTCCTGAGAGCTCACTGGAAGAGCACAGCAGCTCCAGGTGAGGGTATTTATTTCACCAGGGGTGGTTCACAGGTTGAAATTACACCCCTGGTCTCACATGAGGTTGTGCTGATACAAAATACTTCCTCTCCAGGTTATTGCACAGGGGGAGGGGATGCTGCTGGAGGTGGCTCTCAGGAAGAGACAATTCCATCCCAGCTCTCAAGATCTGTTCTGGCACAGCAGGGTGGGGAAGAGACACAAGAGAGCAGAGTTAGCGCGACCCAGGCTGCACCTCCCAAGAGCTGAAGGATAAAAGGGTTTAAAAACAACTGTTTACCAAATCCAGACAACTGTCAGCGCCAAAAGCAAGAGCTGAAGAAACAAGTGTCACTGTCTACAGCTCTGGCTCAGAGGCATCAAAGCCCTGCCTGGCCAAGGCTGCTTTTCCAATAAGGCTGGTAGGAATCACCAGTGCCAGGGACAACACAAGCTCAGTGTTGTATCCAGTCCTCCTGCTCACCAAACCAGAGCAGAAAACCCCCTAGACACCTTTAAACATGGCCAGTTTTAGCAGAAGACAGAGCCAGACACTTCAACTGCTCTAACAAAAACTCTGTAAGGCCAAACATTAAGGGTTAAACCTACTTTGCCTAAATTACTGCCCCAAACATCCCTGCTCTGCATGACCTGGGTTTAAAGAGGGTTTCAGGACTTGTTCTGCAAACTTAAGGGCAGGTATGGGGTCTAGCAAAGTTCAAAGCACTACCTATAAGCAAGGGGATTCTGCAGGGAAAACATGAGCTCTGCTCACTTCCAGATGTGCAGATCAAATCCCTTAAACCTATCCCAGGAAAAAAAAAAAAAAGAGAAGTGATAAGTTAAGCAGCTCCTGCACTGTAGGCAACCCAAAGCTTTCAGGTTATTTGTAATTCAGGGACAGGAGCAGCACGCTGGAGATGGCCCAGTTTGTTTTTCAGGTATGCTGTCTGCTTAAAGAATGGATTTCTGAAGGGAAAAACAAAAGCAATGACCAACACACAGGAAATTCCAGAAGAGAAAGCAGAGTTACAGCATTTCCCCCGAACTTTAAAGCACACAGCAAGTAATGCTTTACAGAGCTACAGATCAAACAGGGAGAAGCCAGGCCAAATACTGACAGGCAACTTTTTAAGTGAAATAACCGTGCAGAGATGGCCAAGAAGCCTTTTGGCTGCAGGAAAGACAAGCAGCAGCTTCCTTAGGAGCCTTCTGATTGTAAGGATTAAGTACCTTGGACTGACAACACACAGCGATCCATTAATCCCACCAACACACAGCGATCCATTAATCCCACCCTTGATTAAGCATCTGGAATCAAAGTCCTGTAACCATTTCACCTCCCCTACTGCTCTGCATCCCTTCAGCACCTGCCTCTTTGAAGTGGGTTGTTTTTTTTGGGATTTACAGCAGGAGTGAGGAAGGTGGATGGACACACAGCAGCCGATTGCGGAAGCCTCAGTGCTTCCTAGGAGAGCTTCTTGAGTCCACTGGACTCAAGTGCTTCATCTGCTCACCCCAAATCCCCTGGGATTTGGGCACGTGGACACAAGTGAAGCAAAGGTGTTGTGGCCACAGCCTTACCTTGAGTGGTTTATGACCGTGTGACTTGTGGCCATCGCTCCTCCCTGAGGGTCTCTGGTTCACCACCGTCAGCAAGTGCCGTTGGTGGACTAAGGCCTCCTTGAACTCCTCCTCAGTTTTGGTCTCCAGGAGCTTCTGCCGGAAGGTGATGTCGGAAAACATCGTGGCAAAGGTCCTGCCCACTTCTGTGGCCGTTTTGGTACTTTTCTGAGCAGAAGAAAGTAAAAGTAAGAGGCAGAAAAAGCACTTGTAAAACGATTTTTCGATCAGTTCTGAGAGATAAACCCCACTGGGCTCCATCTGAAGAGGAAGCTGCCTGGCTTCCAGGATCCCAGAGACACCTGAGGGAAAAGGTGAGGAACACTAGAAGATGTTGCAGATGAAATCACCAGCCACAGCAGAACCTTGTGAAGCACCACCATACATGTCCTGACCAGAAGCACTGATCACTTTTACTTGACCAACTTCCTAGGACTGGATCCAAAGCTGAATCATGCTGAGCATGCATTTTATCCCTGGTTTCTCTTCAGGGCTGCTAAGAACAGACAAATCAAACTCTTTGCAATCTCACAGCACCTCAGCATTACTGCTGCTGGGGTGGAGAGTTGCTGTAAATCAAGGTTCCAGCACATAGAAGTGTCCTGGTGTCTTATCTGAAAGACTGAGATTATTGTGCTCACCTGCTTCTTCAGTTCCCTATTTCCTGGGCATTAAACCTCAGCTCAGTTGGTCACTCTGGGCTAATTCTGGCAGCACAAGTGGAGATTTAGAGCTCACAGCTAAAGCAAGTACTGGCACAGAGGGAAGGATGGGAAAGAAGCAGCTGAGCACACACACGAGCAGCACTTGTCCATCCTCACCAAATATTTGGAAGGGACAGGAAATTTTCAAACACTTGAGGGAAAAGTCTCTATTTGTGGGCTTGAACACTGCTGTGAGCCACAGGCCTGATCTCTGAGGGTACAACTTCAAAACAGATCCAAACCTGCTTTCCTATTGCTTCAAGCACCTTGGATATTGGATACAAAGGGAACAGCAGAGGAGACTGAGCTCCCCATCCCTACATAAACCCACCAAACCCGAGCTCTACAAACCCTGACCTGCTCACACTGCTGTGGTCAGGCCAGGTAAGACACCCACACCAAGGCAAAGTTACACAGAACCAGAGCTCATTAAAAAAGCTCCTTTTGAGGCACAGTTTTATCCCACCCACCTTTGCTACTCTCCCCACTCATCACGCAGCAGCTACTAAAGACACCCAAACAAACCCCCCTCCTTTGGGCAGCCTCCAAGCTCCTCACAGTGCTGTGAAAAGCAGTAGGGAGCATATGTGATTGATCTGAACTGCTTCTCTGATTCATAAATCGACAGATGAACGGTTTCTTCGTGAACACAACCAAATAATTCAGTGTGGCTCGATGCAGAGGCACAGACACGTGGGTGGCACCGAGCTGGTCCCAAAATCACTCACACTACCCTCTCCTCCATCTGCCCACAGAAGCTGTGGCTGCCCCTGGATCCCTGGAAGTGTCCAAGGCCAGGTTGGACAGGGCTTGGAGCAACCTGGGCTAGTGGAAGGTGTCCCTGCCCCTGGCAGGGAGTGGAATGAGATGGTCTTTAGGGTTCCTTTTAACCCAAACCATTCTAGGATTCCACTGCCATCCCCTCCATCACCAGTAAAGTCCCTTCAGACACACCTGCCAGGACATGTTCCATTCAAGCTTCTAGGGAAAGGTTTGGATTTAAGTGAAGGATTTGCTCTGGGACTTGGTTTCAGAGTTTGCAAGCCTGGTCCTTTCAGACTGAACCATCCCTGTGATTTGCCATCACAGGGGAGGCTCCACCTTCCACCCCTGAGCTGCAGCGACCCTCGGGCTGGAGGCTCCAAGGATTGCTTCAAGATTCCCAGTGCTGTCCCTGTTCTTTGCTTTCCCAAGGAGATGACTGAACCAGTTAGAGGAAGAGCACAAATACCTGCAAGAAAACTCAAGTTTTTTCCATCCTCCATATGGAAGAGGCCAAGGATCTGGACTGTCAGCACAACAGATGCCCATTTTCTGGGTTTTTTTCCCCCCTCCCCGTTTAATCCGTCGCTGTCAGCAGGTTAATTATTTTAACTGCTGCACCAGAAATGCGCACTTGGAGCTGGCTGCATCACCTCATCTCAAATAAAAAGCATATTGGCAGCTGCAGCCCTGCTTGGCCTCCGCTCCCTTTCCTCAATTTGAGGCTGTCCACTGGAACTGCAAAGGTTCCGGCTCCGAGCGGATGCGGAGCCCTTTGCCGGGTGCTTTGCACGGAGATAACGAGGCCACACAATGAGGGACAGATCCCTGCAATCCCACACGGGCCCAGCTGTTTTGCCTCCTGCTTTTCCCAAGGAACAGCAATATGTTTTCAGCCTGTTGGCTTCGAGGTCTACGCCAAAAAGCATTGGGTTGGGAAGGATCGGCCAGAAATCCTGGGGAAGAAGGAAACACCAGTATTTCCATTTAAACAAGGCTGGGAGGAGACAGACGGGCCAGACCAGCAGGTCCCAAGGTCACACTGATAGCCTTGGAGAGCAGGAAGTTGAATCAGGATATATCCTGTCTCAGAAAAGGTCTCCAGCCTCTCCAGCACCTCCCAGAAGCACAGACTCAGTAGCCCCAAGGTATAAAGAGCCAGATTAAGTGTGAAAAGGTCCTGAACTTTGAACCATTTGGCCATCAGCTGCAAGAACACCCCATCTTGGGCAAGCCAGTGCTTTCTAGGAAGACAGGATGGTGATCCCCAATTAACCTTGATGATATTGGAGTTGGATGATCCTTGTGGGTCCCTTCCAACTCAGGATATTCCATGAGTGGAGTAAATGTGTTAACTTGTCTATGCCAAAGAACCAGCAAGGACACCTCAGCAAGCTTCAACCTTGATGTTTCAAGTGCCAAAAGCTATGAGAACAGATCCCACAGGACCTCAGGGACACCTGAGACAACCAGGGACACAAGCACCCCAACTCCCAAACACTCTCATTCCTACAGCAACAGAGCCCAAAAACCATCATCTTCCTCTTGGTTACAGCACACAGAGTTGCTGCATGGGGTAACTGTGAGCCCCACCAAGGGAGTTTGTTGGGAAACAACCCAGTGGAGCACCAGCTGTAGAATCACAAGAGCCTTTCCACAAGCAGGGTTTTAACCAGGAACAGCATTTCTTAGCTCTGAAAACAGCAGCTAAAGGGGGAAAGCTGAAGGGAGGAAGCTGTGGAGTGACAGAGGCACCACAGGTATGTATGGGGACTGCAGACACACTGGGCTGTGTTCTCCTCCCCATCAGGCTGCAAGGCCATAGGATGAGGACACAGCTGACAAATCCACCCCTCAGGAGAGGATAAATCATCTTGACAACTGCTGAGAAGGTCTCAGGCCTTTTCACGTCCCCTTGTGTTTTAAAAGCAGTAGTTATTAACCCCAGGAGGAGACCAAGGGAAAACCATCTCAGGAGAAGCCAACACTCACCATTTTCGGAGGAGCCAGGACCAGGATCACAAATCTCACTTCACAGGAGTTTTCACCCCAGTTCTGAGGCCTCTCCAGGCGGCTGATGCAAACGTGACGTCGCTGAAGGGACTTGATAGTGCAACTGTGGGGGAAGAGGGAATGGTAAAGACTTGGCACCACAACCCAAGGCCTGCTCTCTCCTGGTGCTGGAGGTTTACAAACACACATTTCAACTCCGAGAAACACAAGATGCTCTTGGTTGTGAAAGAGTCCCTTCTGAAGTCTTAAAAAGTGATTTTAATTACCCAATTTTTATTACCCAATTCTGCTGGGTTTTTTTTCTGTAGGATTTGACATCTATGTTTTTATGGGAAATAACTTTCACAATCTGAAGGTTTATCCTCTCCCTCTTCCTCCACCTGCTTTTTAACAGCCAAGACACCAAACGACAGAGTAAAACACATGTAGTATCTGAAGAGCTACAGAAGCTTCTGCAAGAAAAGCCTCCTATTAAAAAACATTACTGGAAAGCAGGTTACACTTCATTTCACCTGATTTCCCAAAGTGCTTCTGGAAACACCAAGGCAAGGTGCCAAACCAATATATTTCCACTTTTGCCTTGGGCAGATCTCTGCTGTAAGGGCTTTCCTAATTTGCTCCCAGCTGTTATTTTTTCCCCTTTCTGGTGCACCCATGTAACACAAACCGAGCTGACCTCCTTGCTCAAGATCCACAGAGGCTGCAGCAGGCAGGATTCCTGCTCCCAGGGAAATCCATGGCTGTAATCCAGCCCAGCTGGGGACAGGGTGGCTGTTTGACTCCCCAAAGACTAGCAACAAGTTGTTAGAAATAAACACAAGGATCATCTCTGGAGGCCAGGGAAGACCAGGTCTGGCTCCACCCCGGGATGTTTAAACAGAGCTGGGACCTGGTTAGTTGTCATTTTTCCTGCTGGGAAACACTGGGGCTTGGTGCAGTTGCAGGAGGTGGGTAATTCCAGCCTGGATTGCAGCTCTCCTGCTGCCTTGAAAGCCACCTACTCCTTTCTCAAACCTCCTGAAAACCACTGGTGAAACACGTACACAGGGTTTGGCTCTCGACACTGGAAAAGATATGGAAGAGTTTTCCTACCTCACAGTGATTTTTTTTTTCCCCTGGTCCAAAGTTATTTCAGCTGCTTTCTCCCTTTTTATTGATCCAAAAAGCAGCTATTGTGGTCCAGTGATAGGATTTATTTCTCCTTCAACTTCTCATCCATAATTCCAGCCCACTTCATTCCATTTAACAAGTATTCTCACATCCACACAACCCTGAAGGCTGTTCCTCTTGAACAACTCCTGAAGACCTTTGGCTGGAAATGCACTGATCAGGAGAACACTGTATTTTCTGTCAACTTCTTCATAATTTGCATTCAAAAATCATCACACCACTGAGTATTTTCTGAGTTTGACTTCCTCATCACAGATTGGAAGCAGCCTAGTCATATAAATTAATCTGATAAAGGGACTTGTCTGAAGCAACCAAACAGCTTAATTAGAACAATACAGGTCACGAGAAAGATGACACTGTTTCATTTATTTCCTCCAGCACAGCCCCTTGTGTCCTTTTTCTACTCAAATCAGCTTTGCAAGAGAGAAATCTCCAGGCAGGTCCAAAGGTGAGGAATAAATACCTTCTAAAGTAATTGAAAATAGAGTGCAAGTTCTCTCCTGGACTAAACCAAGAGATTGGATCTGCAACAATCCTTGTCCTTCCTCCCAAGGGATCAAAGGAACACAGACAACACTTGTTTTCACAACCAGAGCAAAGCCCTTGGTTGCAATCCAGCTGTGGCTGGAAGGCAGACAATTCTCCCTGTGTTCCAGTTCAACAAGCCAAGGGGGAAGACACAAACTCTGGGATTCAGACCAACTGGAGAACCTTCAAGTGTGTCTGACACCTCCAGTTCTCCCACCTGGTCACCAGCAGTGAATGGCTAATGCACCATCAGCAAAAGTGACCCTTATTTTGAGCTCCCTCCTCAGCATTTTCAGACCTCAGCTGCTGAGCTCATCCATTTGTTTTCTTGGCATTTTGAACATCAGTTCTACCCCAGAGATGGCCAAGGCAGGGATCACCTGCCTGTGGCTCCCAAGGCTGTGCCAACATTTCCCAGACACCATCCCTTCCCTACCTAGAACCCAACCTAGCAAGAAACTCCTGAACTACAAAGCTGTTTGGAAAAACCTTTTATAAAGTGCAATAATTAAGCAAGCCACAGGTTCTCCTGTAGTGAAGCTTTCTCCCTGAAGTGACAGAGTTATGTTTCAGCTCCAGGAACTCGTCTCCAGTGCCACGATTTCCAGAGACAACAATCTTGCCAACAGCACCACTCCACAGGGTTACAAACCCCTTCAGCTCAAGAGCTTCTTGAATATGGAGGGGAAAACTTGAGTAAAAGGCTGTTCTTTGTTACTGAAGGGCTTTCAAATACAGGCTAATTCTCCTGGCAGCCACACCAAAACCAGTGTTTCCTTAACTTGAGGGGCTGGGAAGGTGTGGGAGCAGCAGCCCTGGAAGATTTAGCAACACTGAGCACATTTACAAGACACCAAAGAAAACACTGTCATTATTATCCATTTTTTTATCTGAAACGATTTTATCCACAGTGCTGGAGCTTGAGGCTTCTCACACCTATGACAGTCTCTCCCAACTTTTCTGTGAAGAGCTCTTTTGACACTGACACTGCACCTAAATCCCAGGACCACACCAGCAAAAGTGACTGTGGGGCCACTGAAGAATTTCCAGCCTAGAAGGGTCAATGTACACACAATTTAGGTCAATAATACCTTTACAAATCAAGCTGGAGTTGATTTAGTGAGGGTCAACCACGTTAAAACCAGTTTTAAGCAGGTGCCACAGAGAAGGTGGGATGTCCCCTGAGCCTTTCTGTCTTTGTGCAGAATGCAGCCTCATCTGCACTGGGTCTGGGCTCCCTGTTATATCTATTTATTTGGGGAGGGAAAAGTGGTGTCTCAGCACTGTCAGTGCAAGGCCAAGTCACTTCTGCATCACACTCAAGCTTTTCTTCAAATTTAAGCCATTTTTTAGCTGACTCAAATCCTATTCCTTGGTGTAGCACTTACAGCTCCCACTTTTGATTCCAGAATCCAAATGCAAATATAATACAAACCAGAAGTGCAGTACCTACTAGACTTGTGCAAATATTTGTAAAGGACAAAAAAAAAAGTCATTTGGTTCACATGAGGAAAACTCAGCTTAGCTCAGGCCAAGAGAAAGTCACTTCCAAAATAAAACAACTTTTTTCAAGTAGCACTTAAAGAAATTCCCACCAAGAGGAAAAAAAAAATCTGAAGGGTAAATAGCCAAAGCCCCCAAAAAAACTAGTGAGATATTTTCAGCTGACTCTAAATCAAGTCTGGTTTGGCCAAAGCCTCCAGGTTCCTTTTGGGTTTGAGTTGAGCTCCATTTGATTCTCCCTTGCTTTGCCCAGAAGGCTGAAAAAAAAAAAAAAAGTCTATTTTCACCCAGGATTAGTCACACAAGGAAGTGCTGGACTGTGATTTAATGAGATGCCAGGTTGAGTTCTCAGCAATTTTATCTTGCTCCTCCAATAATTGAGCTCAGAAAAAAGGCATTTAAATTATAGCACCAATTCTGCTTTGCTCTCCCCCCTCTCTACATCCAGCTCTGGGATGGTGAAAACTGGGAACACTCGTCCAAAATCCCAGATCCACTGAGTCCCACGTGCCCCAGGTCTGCCCCACACCCAAGATTTTATCAGAGTAATAACACATTTCTCAACCAAATCATACAAAGGGTCAAACTATGGAGACCCAAAAGAAACAGAAACCCTTTTTAAACGGGGCAACAAAGGAAGTTAATTCAGAAACAAATTATCCCTTGCAGTAAGAAAAAGTGCCCAGCAGAGGTAATCAGCCAGCCAGGCTTTTCCTGTCCCCACACAGAACAACAATGACACTTCTTGTTCTCGCCCCCTGCAAATAAATCTTCCTCCACAGAGCAGCTCCAGGCACAAGCCTTCAGAAATCCAGGCTCTGGAAGTGAGGGATGGTGCCCAGCCAGCTCACCCACAGCTTGGCACGGCCTTGTGTCAGCCACAAGCTGCATCAGGTTTTGCACTGGTAAAAACCCACTTCTTGCTGGGCTCCAGGAAGACTCATCCCCCTCTGGAAGTTCATCCCTCCAGGGGAAAGTATCTCCTACAGGTCAGTGTGTGTTGGGAACCTCTAAGAGCTTCAGCTCTCCTGCCCAACCAGGGTGGAGAGGCCCTTAAAAGAACATTAAATGGTTGTCTGAACTCAAACACTTGGCAGGGGATGGATGTGGCACTTAGGATAATCCATCTTTCTCCTTCATGACCCAAATTCCTAAAGGTAGGGTTTGGATTTGAGACTTTTTTGTACAGCAGCACCTGCAAGAGCTTCAGCTCTCCAGCATAATCTGAGAAAACCCAACCAGGGTGGAGAGGCCCTTAAAAGAAAATTAGGCAGTTCCTTGAGCCCCAAGAACACTTGAGAGATGAAGCTTGTAAATTCTGGAGAAGAGGCTCTTGTTTACAAGACTCCAAAGCTTGTAATCATTCCTCTAAAGGAAAATATTTGTTTTAAAGAATTGAACTGTTTAATTTCCCATTTTGCCCTTTAAAAGAAGGGGATAATGTGAGGAATACACAGTAACTGGAGCATCTCTATTGGAAATCCATTCCACAGCTAAATCAGAAGCAGCATGGCTTTTCTGTAGACACACAGACCCCTGGAAAAACCCTCAAACACACAAAATAGGCTTTGCATTACCTCTGTTGAGAGACACACTGGTAACACCTTTCACACAAGCATCAGTTATATCTTGAATTTACTACTCAAATTTGACTTGTTATCCCACATCATCTCACAATACCCATTTTTGAAAGGCCACCTGGGTTTTTCCAAGTTCAACTCCCCCACAGGAATCACTGCCAGGACACCACAACATCAGAGCACTCTACAGCAATACAGAGCACACAAACCTCTCTCTGCTTGCAGAGAGGCTTTTCCCCCCTCTGCTCTGCCTGTTAAAACAGCTTTAGCAAATCAGTTTAATGCACTGAAAATAAGTTCTTCACCAATCCCTGTGCCTTATCCATCCAGCCAAAGGAAATGGTGCTCCAGCTGCTCAATCCAGACTCCAAAGCAGCTTGCTTGCATGTTTTTCTAAGGATTCAGCTTTGAAAATAAGCAATTATATCTATCTCCTGGCAAGGAGAATATAGCCTGGAAGCTGTGATGCCTGGGAGTTCCATCTCAGCTCAGGGAGCATTTGCTCCATAACCCAAACAGCTGGATTCTTTCACACAAGCATCAGTTATCGGAGATCCACCAGCACCCAGTTAACAGTTACTTTAACATCAAGGATCCTTCACTCCAAGGGAAAACATCAAAATTTAGGCCTTTTTACCTCCATATTTTAGCAGTGGGAGGAGGAATTGGGTGTGATAGGACTCAGCTTGTGCTAAGAGTCACTTTTTCATAGTCCCTTCATTGGATAGGGGAAGGCTTCCTTGGGCTTTCTGAGCCCAAGGAACACCAAAATCAGTGGCTCTCACAGGAATTTCTTGCCCACCTTTCCCAAGCCAGACATGCAGAGCATCCAAATTTACCCCTCCATGCTCTGGATCATGGCATTGCTGGGTGGGTCATGGGGAATTCTGAGCTCCTTCCTGGCAGCGCCTCTACCTGGTTCAATCATTTCATGGAAGGGCATCAAAGTATCTCCCCGAGGTCCCAACAACAACTGAGCTTCCCCATGGCTAAATAACCAAGGAAAACAGTTCAGCATCCCACATTCTGGGACAGGACCTCATCCCAGGTTCTCTAATGAAACAACCACCAGCAGCTTCACAGGGAAGCAGCACCAGATCTCCATCCCAGTCTGTGTCTTCCTGTTCTGGCAAATGTTACAAATAGGAGGGGAAAAAAAAGAGTTGTGCCCATGGTTTCTGAGGTATGAGAACACTTCCTGGACTGAGGAACCTCATCTGTAACTCTAAACATTTGCTTTCTAGTTAGAAAGTCACCACAGACATAAATATGTGGTGATCCTTCAACCTTCATTCCTCCAGAGCTGAACCCTGCTGATCACTGGGGCAATGCAGGGCTCTGCTACTCCCAGCTCTCATTTTAATGGAAGGAGCTCAAGGTTTCCATAAGTTTTATGTATTCTGGGATGGTTTCAGCAAGATCAGGTTAGGGGCACTCTGGACTAAACCACCCCTAAAGCCTGTTGTGAATCACAAGACACTTTTCCTGGACTTGAAGGGAACATTCAAACCTTGAGATCTTCAGTTCCCCGAGGGTCTGTTCTGCCATGAGGATAAAGCCCAGATCCATGAGGTACATGTGGCTTTGCTGGAGCCTCACTAGACCTGAAACCATCAGCAAAGCACCCATTCCAGCAGAAGCAGAACAGCTATTTCAACCCTACATTTTCCCCACTGAGGAGAAGTCAGGGAAGAAAGAAGAGCCTCCTTTCCAGCACAGCAGAGAGAGGGAAATCCACTTTTATCTCCATGAGGAATGTTCTTCCCCAGCCAGGTTCTGCACAACTCTGCAAAATTCCTACACAAAGTTCTTTCTGACTCCAAGCTCATCTCAGCTGTGATTTCCCTTCACAATCAATGCAGAAGCAACACCACCAAACCCACCTCTCTGAGCTGCTCTACCTCATTAATAAAATCCCATCATGATACTCAATTTATCTCACCCACCAGGAGTAAAACGTTGGTTAAGGCACACAAACCCAGCAGTGTTGATTTAAAATTCAGCCAAGGGTACAGACTAAATGCAAGGATAAAGAACAGCAGATATCTTAAAGGTCCTTCCCACTCATATGGACTTTTTTTTTTTTATTTCAATCAACAAATTCCTTTTACTTCAGAGGTTTGGAAGTTGTTTTGCAATCTGACTTCAAGAAAAATGTAAGATCTAAAAATATGGTTCACAATCTGTTGCACAATAGCTCCAGCAGAAATACAGTGCAACAATTAGATAATTACAGTTAATAACTCATCACTGCTTTCCCACCACTTTCTTCTCCCCTCTTCAGAGCAACAAAAGGAAGAAACAAGGAAAGTTTTGCACAAGACACCTTCGGGCTGTGAGCTTATTTTTCAAATCATCTCTTGCCTTGGAAGCCAGGATTACTCACATGGATGCACTTAAAGCCTTGGCTCCCTTTCCACAAGAGGCTGAACCCACCCTTTCCAGTCTCATGTATGTAACCACAGCCTTTGTATCAAGACCTCTAGAATGTTTTGTCATTAAGTCAACACTCTCCAAACCCCTCCACAGAGCTGCATCACATCCCACAGTAGAAAATTCCACCCTTTACATCAGTAGGATGTCCATATCCTTATGGCTGCTACGCTCCTTTTGGCATCCAAAGTGGAGAAAATGGCTCTAAAGTCCTCCTGCCTGAGGGCATTTTACTCATTGTATAAATTCATATAAAATGAGTTGAAAAATTCATTTTAAAATGAGTTCAAACTCATTTTCTTTCTGCAAGCTGCTCTGTACATCCCTGGTGTAAAAGTAGAGCCCATGGAGCACAGACATCATCCAGTCCATCACTTATTTCACAGGACACAGCCCTGACATGGAACTGCTTCTTTTTCACATTGAGATCACATCTTTCTCTTTCATAAGAGATTAAAAACAAGACTGAGGGTTTTTTTCTTATTTATTGGTTTTTTTGCCTTGTTATTTTTTTAATCATCTATTTCCAAAGCAAAATCCTCCCTGTTTTTCCCAGTCATAAGCAAAGGGCAGGGGAAGAACTGCCAGTGGAAGGAAAGCTATTGTGACAGTTGTCCCAGCAAACTGGCTGTGAAGGCTCAAACATGTGCCTGCCTTTAGGCACCTATCCAACATATCCCTACTAATTTCTCTGGGAATTACCATATTTCTTGACAACTTGACTTGGACTCTGCATAAAGCAAGAGGGACAGAGTGAAAATGGCACTGCTTGGGTTGGCTCAGTGAGTCAGGTCCTGGCCTGTCCTCTGTGGAGGGCCAGTCTGGCTCACCCCACATGCCTGACTTTGAGACAATGACTTCAAAACCCTGCTTTGGTCAAGTGGAAGAAGCTGGGGAGAAGCCACCAAGCCTCATAAATCCCAGGTGACAGGGCCCTTACTGTCCTAAGGGTCTGCTCCAGTGTTTAACAGTGTTGACAATTAATCAGCGTCTGAATTAACTGTCAGACAAAGTAATCAGTGTCTAAACGTCTGATTCTGAATGTCTGACTTCAATTTTCAGTCGCAAAGTTTAGATGTTTCCATCAAAGGACCTCAGAAACCTTTCAGTCCAGACTTTGGCAGGCAAAGCATTCCATGAAGCAGTTTGCCTGTCCCTTTGAGAAGCTCCTTTATTAGCATTTCTCAGTAATTAGCATTTTGTGGCTCATTTTTCAGCATTCTTAGCTTGTTAACACCAGCCTTCTCTAGTGTCCAAGAGCTCAGTGCCCTGGAGAGACTGTGGTCACCTCTGCCCAGGTTGATCTGCAAAGAGGAGCAGCCTAATGTTGTTTCTGGGATCCCACTGTGAACTGTATTGCTTTCTCTAGGATAACTTAAACACCTTGATGTTTTTTTCTGATTCACATCTCACTTAATATCAACTTTATTATTACTACTTTCTTCCCCTGGCTTTCAAGACTTGTGCCACCATTCAACCCCTGGATGGATGGAAAAGGCATCACCACCTGAACCCAAAAAGGCACATTCTGAACCTCTTACTCTTCCCAAAAGCAGACAAAATGTACAAGTTTTGGGCAGCCAGTGGATTTTGCTCATCCAGCCCAGGTACTTACATGATACAGAGCCAGGACTGCTGATACTGCACCCCCGTGACTGTTGCTGTGACCCCTTGGATTGTATCTGATAAGAGGTGAACTAGGAAAAGAAAAGAGGGAAGTGTTACAGGCTGTCCAGGCTTGGTTTGCAACTGTAAATAACATCTCCTTTCCAAATGGAAGGACTAATCCCAAACATTCCTATCTGCCCAGTGGATTTAGGCAGGGGTGGGGGTAGGGGGGGGTGGGGTGCTGACAGAGAAAATGTGGAAACATTTGTCCTGCTGCTTTTGAATTCTGTCCCTAAACTATTCACAGCTTGGGGAAAAAAAAAAAGCTGCTTTCTCCTCCCAACATCACCCTACTGCAGTTTTAGGTTATTAGATTAGCATCATCCAACACACACACAGAGACAGGACTGGAAGGGACATGGCCTTCCCAATCCCCCTGCCCTCTCTCCCCCTCTTCCCAACTACTGCTCTCACACTATTTCATGGCACTACTTACATTTTTCTTTATTGGCAGAAAGCCTAAATTAAAGATTCTAAACGCGAAGCTCTAGGACAGGTAGCAAGAAGTAACCAAAGCATGAACATGCTTACTACATGCTCAGGACTCGACATATCTGTTAAACAAATTCACTCAGGCTGTGACAGTTACATTTGAGGTGCGATGTACATGTTTGTTTATTCATTCCTGTTGACTCTGAAACATCATGGGTGCCTACAGAGAAACAATGCTCAGTTAAGCTTCTTCACGTCTTGGGCTAAAAGGCAGCTATGTTTTAGACTACACTACGACAGTTTAAGGTGACACAAGAGCCAACAAGCTCGGCCAGGAATGCCCTGGGTGAGTTGCTGGAGGAAAACAAAAGGCTTTTGTTTCCTCCAGTGGGCTGGGAGCAACACAAAGGCTCGACCCTCCCCAGAGGCTCATCCAGAGCAGGCAAAATTCCCCAGCCTGTGTGAATTCAGGTGGAGAATCACAAGGCAAAGGAGCCATTTCTGAAGAGACACCAGCAAGTGTCTCTTGGCTGAAGAGCAGACACTTGTCTGAGGACAAGCACACCCAAAGGGTCCACACAGACAAGACACTCTGGTGCTGTGGACTTCTCACCCCAGAGAACATCACAACGTGGCATTTTAATGAAGCAGGGGGCAGGACTCCACCAAAACACAACAACCCTGGAGATGTGAGACCCTTCAGTCTGAGTGACATGGAGAAATCAACCCACAGTGTGACATGCAACATGCAAGCCTGGGGACCACGCAGGGAGGGCTCAACACACCACCAGAGTGGAAAGGATGGCAAACCACCAGCAGCCCACCAGCAGCAGGAAATCAAGGGCTCATTACCGTTCCCTTCCCGTGGGGTCCCTGAATCTGTGAATAAAGTGCTCATGATTTTTTCAAAGTTGCAGCTCGGCTCCATGTTTTCGGGATCCTCCGCAAAGTGCCTCAGCATCTCCCGCAGAACATCGTCCAAGGACGTGGCTGTTTCATCCAGGATGATGCTGGCTCTGGCCAGGAACCCATCCAGGTCTCGCTGGGCTCTGACTTCCTCCTCAAAATTCTTTAATTTCAGGTACTGTGTTAAGGAAAGATCAGAGATCAGACGTTGTCCTTCATGAGCAGCTCACATTACTCAAGTAAAATGAGTTTTATGCATTAATGCACTGAAGGTTTGCACTTTCAAGGCTTCTCTTAGCAGAGAATTCACATAAGTGAATGCCCAGCTGCCATTTATACCCAGACATAAAAAGCAGATTTAAAAAAAAAACAGGTTTTTTTTTTTCCTTCCTAGGATAAAGCACATAAGTTTGCCTAAAAGCAGAAATGCTTGAGGTAGCATTTAAAATCCCCCTGTAGGTTTAAATAATTCAAGAATTTTCAAGAAACATGGCAAAGATATTTGGGAGAAATGGACTTCAAGCTCAGCAGCATTAAAAATTACCAGTAGGAATCTGTCCCCAGTGCTCCCAGTTAGGGAGCCTGAACTGGGAGGTGGGGAACACCATCCAGTCCACCACCCTTTTTTTAACACTTCCTAAACTGTCGTTGTTCCCGTTCCCAAGGAAGTTTTCTTCCTCTGTGCATAACAGTTCACTTTGGATCAATATAAATAGAATAAAAAGATGGCAGACAGAGGCTGAAACCATCCCAGCTCTCTGCTGGTTCCTTCTGCTCTCCCAGACTTGTTGGCCTGGAGATGGGAGACACAAACACGGTGTATTCCAGAACCTCAACTCCTTTCTGTATTTGTCAGCTGTGAAGTTAATTAATTGAGTGATCAAATCATAAATACATCATTCCCATTGCACATCCTTGGAATTCCACACGCACAGCACTGGTCAGGCAGGAGTGACAGTCCTGTCCTCTCCTTCAACAGCTCAAGATTGAGGGAGGAAATGGGAACTGCACTTTGTTATACAGATCTTCCTTCTGATGGGAAAGCAGCCAGGCTCGAATCCAGGGTGCTGGGAACCAGATTGTCAAGACAGATTTAAACCCTTGGTTCTCTTTAAGCTCAGCAAGAATCAAGCTCTGAATTGCTGTCACAAATCTGACACCGAGCTGCCTCCCCAGCCAGGACCGTGGCACATTGTCCCCCAAGGTACAGGGCCATCCCAGAGCCTGACTCATGGATCCCCCTCCTTCCATGCACACTCTCCCCCTACCTTTTCCATTTATAGCCCAGACAGGGAAAAAATGCTGCCATCTCCCTAATTACTGTAATTATCACAGCAACTATCAAGTTGTCAGTACACATCCATCGCAATTAGCACTGTTTTACTTTGCATCAATCACTCCTTACACAGCATTTGAGAAGGAGGATTCTCTGAAGGATTTCAGCTCCCACCCCCCCTGAGGCTTTGTAACCATCTGCTCGTTGGAGAGGAGACAGTGACGCAGCTACAACTCCACCTAAGAGGTGAAAGCAGTTGAGTCTGTCTCGAATTATCACCACAAGAGAGCAGATTAAAACACCCATCACCATCTCTGGAACACAGGTGTTCACGGGGGCAACCACAGGACCAGCAACCACCTCCAAAAAACAACTTTGTTGAGCCTCTCTGGGCAAAGCCCAAGCCAGGAGGCAATTTCTGGGCCAAATGACCCAGGCAGGATTTCCCAGCCTGGATGGAAGGAGCACTCATGGAGGTATGAGGAAGGTTGAGGGCATGAGGAGCGAAGCTGAAGAGTGGAAGGAGGAAGCTGAGGGACAGGAAGTATTAGTGAAAGGCATTCACGTGGGTTATCTGCCCACATCATCTCATCAACACTGATCCTGCAGGGAGCTGTGCATGACAGCACCAGCAGCAGCTCACTGCAAGTCATAAGGATTCAGCTCCAGCTCTGCCACAGGCTTCAGGCAATGCCGTGGGAAAGTAATTTTCCATGCCTCAGTCCTGTTTGATTCCCCTGCTCCTGGTCTTTTATAGGAAATAAGGACATGATCCATCTTTATCACTCATTTTAATCATATTATAATTCTCTTAACATCAGGGAAGGTATTCACAGAATCATGGAACAGTTTGGGTTGGGAGGGATCTTAAAACCCTTCTCATTCCACCCCCTTGCTCATGGAACAGTTTGAAGACCATCCAGTTCCACCCCCTGCCATGGGCAGGGACACCTTACACCAGCCCAGGTTGCTCCGAGCCCCATCCAACCTGGCCTTGGACACTTCCAGGGATCCAGGGGCAGCCACAGCTTCTCTGGGCAACCTGTGCCAGGGCCTCCCCACCCTCATAGCCAAGAATCCCTTCCTAACATCCAACTAAAACCTTCCCTCTTTCAGCTTTCAAGAGGGTTTTGCACATTAAACATCACAAGGCAAGGAGCCAGTGTGAAAGGACAGAAATCCATCACTCCCTGAGACACCCCAAAATCAAATTAGAGGAAGCAGTGGCACAGCAAAGCCTCTGCAGCAGCTCAGATAGAACTGTTCCAGTCAGGACACCCGCTGGGTTCAGGAGAGATTAATGATTGCTCCTTTACTAATATTTTTAGCCAGATAGTCAAGTCACACCAGGATACTTGATGCTGGAAACTCGATGCTGGAAACTGCTCAGCAAGAAACCCAAGCCAGCTACCCAATCTCCATTTTAATAACCTCAGGTAGCCTTGATTGTAAAGCTGCACCGTGGCAGGAACAGAGGCTCTTGTTCCAAAGAACAAAAAAGGAAAAAAAAAGGGGAAAGACACTGAAACAGCCTCCCCTGACTTCAGGTAGATCTCCTGGTCTAAGCTGCACACTCCAACTATTCAACAAGGGCCAAAATGCAAGAACTCTCCTGCCTGGCTCCTCCACTTACAGCCACTGCAATAACCTCACAAGAAGGGCTGTCCAAAAAACATGTTCTCCTGAGCAAACACCTACTGCTGCCACGGACACTTGGGACAATTCCTTCAAAAACACACCATGATGGTGATTAAATAGTTCAAACCATGTCAAGGAGCTTCTTATTTATGCCAAGTTGTCCAGACAGCAACTTGCCCAAGGTCCAGATTGACCTTCCAGCACTTCTGAAGTGGCCCAAGAACCACAGGAACCCACCACAGACAGGGACAACACACAGGGAAGCACCTTCTGTCCCAACCACTTCTGTGCTGGTGATTCCCCCCTTCCCAGAGACTTGGAGGCATCTCCTCCAGGAGTCAGGTCTCAATTTCCTTTGCATTTGAAGCACAAAATTTCCACTCATCCTCCCTGGAGGCAAAATCTGGCAATATTAACTTTTCTCAAGCCCTGCTAAAGCCCTCTGGTATTTGTGGCTCAACAGCAAGTTAAAATGCTCAAGCATGAACCACAGGCCAGAAAAAGGAGGAATCCCACAGCTCTGAAAAGGAAAAACAAAACAGAAGAGACACTTATG
The DNA here is from genome assembly GCA_013397135.1 of Pachyramphus minor. Classification (NCBI taxonomy): domain Eukaryota; kingdom Metazoa; phylum Chordata; class Aves; order Passeriformes; family Tyrannidae; genus Pachyramphus; species Pachyramphus minor. Next base: position 129,921 of record VYXB01009190.1, on the reverse strand, counting down.
TGCTGGCAGTTCCCAACTATGTCTTATCAGAGGCAGATCCTGCATTTGGGCTTAGAATTTGCACTTTAAGCGATTAAGTTCTTAGGTTACTTTCAGTCAAGTGGATACAACTGAGAACCCTGGCACCGGTTTTAGACAAGACAAATTATTGATCAAGACATTTTCATTCCTGAGCATGGAATAACTCAGTTTAACTTCTATCAAACAATGTTCAATTTTGGTTTTTTTGTCGTGGTGGGGGTTTTTTAGGTAGTGTTTTCTTTGGTTTCTGTTTGCTTTGAGTATTTTTAACTTGGGAGAAAGGTTTCTAAAGCTGTTACACATTTCCCTCTCACTACCCAGGTCAGCCTCCTGGAATATCTTTTCAAGATTTGAGCTGCCTTAGAGACCTAAAGCAAGGCAGAATTACAGGGCTCTCTGGGATTCCCTAAAAAGCCCCCAAGGCTTTGGTGCACAGATTAAAACCTCAAGTGCAATCCATGAGCTCAGCCATTGGAAGAGGCTGCCCAGAGCTGTGTGCAGTCACCAAACTATGGAGGGATTTAAAAGCCAAGTGGCACTTGGGGACATGGTTTAGTGGTGGGTTTGGCAGGGGAGCTGGTGATTTTGGAGGGCTTTTCCAGTGTCAATGATCCTATGATTTACCAGGATCAGTGATCCAAGTTGCCATGCACACAGTCAGTCCCTCCAAACAGCAGAGTCAAGATAACTTCCAGCATCAGTCTCACAACCCTGAAGACAAAACTTTGTGTGGTGATAAACACAATCATGGAATCACAGAATGGTTTGGGTTGGAAGGGACCTTAAAGATCCTCCAGTTCCACCCCCTGCCATGGGCAGGGACACCTTCCACTGGCCCAGGTTGCTCCAATCTGGCCTTGGACACTTCCAGGGATCCAGGGGCAGCCACAGCTTCTCTGCCCCACCTGTGCCAGGGCCTCCCCACCCTCCCAGGGGAGATACCAAAATACCAACCCAACTGCTCCTTGTGCACTTCCCTAGCAGGAGGTTTGCAGTAACAGCCTATGTGAGGGGGTTTTTCACCTTATTTCATTTTCACCTTATTGTTATTGAATTACAGTCTCAAGAGCAAGTATAAACTAAGTGTAGTGCCCTAATCATCCTCCCAGCCTGCTGGTTTCCAGGGATTTCACTCCTGCTGAAGCTCCTAAAGGCAGACCTGATTAGCTGGAATAAACAGGAAACCAAATCCCAGCAATGTCTGTTGGGTGTCTCTGCTTTCAGCTCCAGAGGAGCTCAGCAGCCTGAACCTTGTCCTCTTGGATCCCTGTGCAGGCACTGCAGGAGGCAAAGTGATAAATTAACATGTCAAGGAATTGTCTGGGACAAAAGGCGGTGAAAAGATCAGAATTAGGGGGAAATCGTTTGGAAAACAAGCAGCACGTGGCTTTTCAGGTTTTAAGAGACAGAGGAATTAAAGGAAAGAAGAAGTCAAGAAAGGAATTACTTATGTCTTTCTCAGGTCAGTGACAAGCAGCCCCACAGGGTGTTTCAAGATCCTTTTCTGTACTTCTAGATAATGAAAAAACAATTTGAACACACAGCATTCCTACTTACCTTCCTTGATGTGTGCAGTAACACGCAGCCAGCACTTTCACTTTCAGCTGGAAAGAGAGGGGAAAAAAAGACAAACCAATCAGAACAGTGTCACTGTCACAGGTACCTGAGAGGCAGCAGGAGCTGAGCAGCAGGCTCAGGACGAGGTGAAGCATCACTCTCTTGGCAGAGGGTGATCTCCAGAGAAAAGCAGAGATTCAATTTCTACAACATCTCCCATTTTGGAAGCGTGAGCCGAGCCCAGAATTGGCATTATCTGATCAGCTGGGGATTGTGTCTCGCAGCTTTTTTTGGCTGTGTTTTTGGCTTGATTCTTTTTTTTATTCAGATTCCCTATGTATTTTTACTCTTCTCTCCTCTCCTACCAAAAATCTAACTCCTAATCTTTTAAGTAATCATTTAATCCAATGCATCTTTGTTTGATAGATTGAGGTTAAGATTGCATGAGTCACCCTCGTTTGGAAACCCTTCTTGTCCTCGTTCAAGAGTCAACAATAACACCCAGGCACTTCCAAGGGAGGGGGCTGAGGGATCACATCACTCCAAGACGAGCACATTAACGTCCTGTCAACTCACCACGCTGCCTCCAGAAATCCAAGGGTAAAGAAACAACCCTTGGGAAAGAAAACTGCTCTTTACAGACTATAAATGTCACTTAATACGCAGCCGAGACCCAGGGATGGGGGAACCCGGGAAATTCCCGGTTCAATTCCAAGCACCAGCACTAACAATTACTTGGAGTATCTATGAAGCATTTTTTGGGGGGGGTATAAGCTACAAAACCAAACAAAACCCAGATGTATTTGCCACAAGCCTGTTCCAAACTCTTTGCCTCCAAAGCAGTTTCTCTGCAGCATCACTGGTACCACAGGCACTGTTTGTGCATAAAATCATGGAATTGTTTGTCTTGGAAGGGACCTTAAAGATCACTCAGTCATCTTCCACTGGACCAGGTTGCTCCAATCTCCATCCAACCCAGCCTTGAACTCTTCCAGCCTGGCATCCTTCTTAAGTTCTCATCTTCACACTCTCCAAAATAATCCCTAAGACTGAGCTGCTACCAAAATTATTCACGAGAGACATGAACAGTTTTAATTCAAATGAGCGTAGAGCCAGCCTGGAAAAATCCCACTGAAGACCAAAACTTTTCCAGAGGCCAAGCTGTGGAAAAGTACAGAGATATAACACAATTACAGCTCTTCAGATGACACTTTTGCTTCCTTTCCAGACCTGGACTTCCAAAATCCTGTAAGAACTGCTGCAATCCCATGTCACAGACTGACCCCGTGCCTTCAAGCCCAGCTCTGCTACTCCTCAAAAAATAAGCTGAGGATCAAACACCCATGAAAACACCACAACCTCAAGAAAAAAAAGCAATTATTTTTTTGCACACAAAAAGCTGCTTTAACCAAAATCCTCCTTAATCAAACAGAAATTCAAAGTCTGATGGGGTTAAAAGGCCCAGCTCAAACTGGGAACAGAGCTGACCACAGCAGAAAAGGAAAAGGATGGCTTTCATCTCACCCTAAACAAACTAAGATGGTTCAGGGGCTTTGGTTACATCACCCAGTTTCTCCCAAAGTTCATTTGGAAGCTGTACATGTGATTGAAAGCATCCCTTAACTAGACAAGTCTGCTGGTGCAACAGTCCCAGTTATTACTGCTTTTTGACACGTCTTTTGGAAAACACAAGCTGTTTCATCTAGAAAAGTGCAATTCATTATTAAAAAGCAAGCACCCAAATAAACCAGACACATCAAGCATTTTCCCCAGGCTCTTACATTTGTAGTTCTCCAATGCTCACTTACTCAACTTCCAGCCTAATTACACATGCACAAGTATGCAGGGGAGATTTGGGGGCCATAAATATTCATGGAGGAGAAAACACGCTGTGGTTTATCTGGTTTTGCAAAGAAATCGTTCTGGAGAGACAAAAAACACCCACAACCCGAACAAGAACATGGTAAAAAGAGAGATCTGCAGCCTGTCCTGGTGGATGCATGGAAATCCTGCAGAAATTCGTGTTGTCCTTTTATCAGGCAACTCCTGGTTCCTCTTATCAGCTTCAAGGTGTATTTACAAGGGCTGTAAATCCATCTCTGCTGACAGTTCTCTCAGGTGCTCAGCTGGAATGAGCACTGAGCTCTGCCTTATCAACACAAGCCAAAACATCTCATTACATCTGTTGGACCAGGAACTTTCCAACTTCTCAAAAAAGGTGCTCTGGGTGGGGAGGTGACGCTTTGGAAGGCCCAGAGCCTCATCCATCATTCATCCAAGCGACACTCGGCTCAGATTTAATCCAGGATGGGAGATGGATGGATGTGGCCATCCCAGTCCTGGGCTGGTATCTTACATGGCCACTGGAATGCTAAAACATGACTCAGGGATAGGAGTGAATCCACTGGAACATGAAAAATGGTGAGGGGGGGAATGCACAGACTTCTCAAGTGCTCTTCTGCTTGGCTTATATTAAATATCCATTTATTTACTGCAGGGCAAGGGGGGATCAAACCCACCCCATGAGGCTGCCCATGTCATATCCATGGAGACACAGCTTGGCCAAAGCTCAAGACCAACCACCACCAGCTTTCGACCCATTTTCTCCTCCTCTGGCTATCACTATCACTGGAGGAGGGTGAAAAGATTCCACACCCTTGACCCTTGCAGCTCCACAGAGAAGCACTTCATGGAGACAAAATGGATAGAAAAAACTATGGATTCACCCCAGAAACCACCCATCAAGCACATCAGCTATGTCTCACTGACAGGAGTGATAAGTAGATTTCACACCTGCATGTCAGGATTAAACATATTTAAATAGAAACAGGAGTTCAGGGCCATGTAAAAAATCTTCATTTCTATTTCTGTGGCCCTCCTTGCTGGACAAAGCAGGCTGCAAAAGCCTATTTTAGGCGAGCGAGCCACGGGCATTGTCCTCTGTCCTCACACACAGTTAAAGCAGAGCTGCCAGGGGTGGCTGACCTTATCTGTTGGGCTCTGCTCCAGGTCCTGCCCAGGGGAAAACCAAAATGTCATCTCCGACATCCCCTGGCAGCCACATCAAGGCGATGCATATCCCGAATTTCTGGGATGCGTGCACGCAGGCAGGCAGCACCCTCCCCAATCCCTGGGATGCAGGCAGGCAGCACCCTCCCCAATCCCTGGGATGCAGGCAGGCAGCACCATCCCCAATCCCTGGAATGCAGGCAGGCAGCACCAGCCCCAATCCCTGGGATGCAGGCAGGCAGCACCACTGAGCACACAAATGACTCCCTGGGAGGTCACTTCACTTTGGACAACACCAAGGAATTGCCAACACCAGACTTTTCCCATGGCCCCGTGTTGGCACATCCAGGGCGCTGTGGAGCCCCTCTGGTTTTCATTTCCCTTCATTTTCAGAACAGGACCCATCCAACTTCAACATGGACAAGGAGATTTAATACTCAGAAGTTTATTTGCTGTTCTCCAGGGCAGTTTCATCCCAGCTGCCCTAATGACATCCCTGAGAAACAAAATCCCCTCTCCCTGCTTCCCCCTTCCACCCCCTGCTTAGATAATCACACGTGCCATGCAAAGATAGCCCTGAAAACAACCCCCTAAAAGTCAGATACCAAAGGTTAAAGCTTTTCACCTCCTGCCTTAGGAGATTTCCTGTCACTTGGGATCCCCTTTCCCTCACACAGGTCCCCAGTGCTGCCCTTAACACCTGAGAAGACCCAAAAGTCTTTGGAGCGAAGCCACCACTGGGAGCCTGCAGCATCTTAGGACAATATTTTCCTTTGAGATAAAAGGAGTGGAAATTGGAGAGCAGGAACTTTTTTTTGGCTGTGCACATTTCTTTAGATCTACATACACTCCCCAGTGCATTTGCATGTTAAATATATATATATATATACACACAGTAAAATAAATCAGAGCAGAATACTATACTAGCATTCCGTGATTTTCTCTGAAAAATATCAAGGATTTGTTGTAGGTAAAAGTATTTAAAGTTTGGGGGCTTATAATTAAAGAAGAGCTATTTTATCTTTGTTTTTATCAGGGGACTATGCAAATCTAAGCCTCAACCACTCGTGTTGAACCACACTGAGAGCAGCAAAAACTGTTCTGCTTTTAGGATCTGCCTTCAAAATATATAAATAAAACCACATCAGCACATGGCATGACAGGAGCTTGTTAGGAGCAGAGGAGATACCTCTAACTCATCGCTGGCAGAGAAGGATTGCACAAGCAGGATCTCAAAGGGATTCTTTGCTTTGCTGTCCTGTCACGGCTGTGCCAAGTCTGGGCTAATCCCCATCAGATTTGAGTCATTTTGGTTAAATATTGTTAGATAAATAATTGTGCCTTAATTAAAAAATTACCTCACATTCCCACGACAGGGTGATGGGTTGAGCTGCAGCTGAAAGCCTGAAGTCTGTGGGTTCATCTCTCAAAGCAACACCCAGGTTAAAGGCAGGTGGGAATAAATAACCACCTGGGCAGGGGAAGGACCAGCCCCTCACACTTCCCTGTGGAGGAACTGGAAAGAGAGAGAACTCCAGGGACTGCCCAGGGCTCTTGTACAAGCCAGGGAAAGAAGAGGGACAAGCACTGATTTCTCCTTTGTGGGGACCAGTGACAGGACCCAGGGAATGGCCTGGAGTTGTGTCAGGGGAGGTTTAGGGTGGATCTCAGGAGAAGGTTCTTCCCCCAGAGGGTGGTTGGGCTCCCCAGGGCAGTGGGCACAGCCCCAAGGCTGCCAGAGCTCCAGGAGGGTTTGGATGATCCTCTCAGGCACATGGTGTGACCCTTGGGGATGGGCCTGTGAAGGGCTAAGGGTTGGACTGGATGATTCTTGTGGGTCCCTTCCAACTCTGCATGTTCTGGGATTCTGGGAAGGAACTCCTAAGCATGGTGCCACCTGCGCCACCTGCCAATAAAATCCTACACACGACAAAAGCCAAATATTTTATGGAAAAAAAAAACACCTGCAGAAGGTTTTATCACTAAATTTAGAGGGGGAAAGGTGCATTTTCCACGCCAACTAGAAGGACAGGGCACTTCAAATTCCATGGAAAGCTGCTCGGAACGGCAAGGTGAGGCACGGAGAAAGGAAAAACGCTGTCTCCGTGCAGCACCACCCGCTCTCCCCAACCCCCTCCACACACCTCCCTCGGCTTCCTAAGCAGCGCTTTGAAAACACCCTCCTCAGGAAACTCGGAGGGAGGCCGTCCCTCCCCCGCCACACAATCGGTATATCCACTTTCCATTAGAGTATAGGAAGCTTCGGGAGCCCAACACATCCCAGTCTGACATCAAACTGCTAAAACAGGAGTTATCAGATGGAACGCGTGGGTCAGCATTGTGCCTCGGGACATAAAAAGGACCTTGGTATTAATGTGAGGAAATGTGACTATTGTGTGCAGAGTGATACCCATTCAGGCCCAGACCACTTGTCTCGGGACGCTACTCTCCCTGGAATATCCTTGGCGCCAGTATCCAGCTTTTCTCCTCGTCCCCTCACAGAAAAAAAAAAAAAAAAAAGAAGGGCAGGGGCAGGGCTTGGATCCCGTGTTTTTTTGGGAGCAGCAGCGCCCGGGCGTGCACGTGTGTGCCTTTGGAGCAGATTACAGGAAACTGGTGATTCTCTGTATCTAGGGATGATCAATTGTCCGGAGGGTGGAACAGGCTTTAATTTCTCCTGAAGCATAAATTGTGTTCCGTTCCTCCCCCCCACACACACACCCCGACAAAGCCACATCCTGCTTCCCGGTTGGCTTTTCCCTGCCTTATTCTCCCCAAAAACTGCTTAGGGCACCTCTAAACCCACCAGTCTGAGCATCAGCTGTAAATGGGAAAAGTTGAGCAGCTGCAGCTCCACAAGTCTTTGATAAATTGTGCTTGAGTTGAAACAGAAAAAAAAACCCCAACCCTGTGCAAACCCCTCTGCTGCAATTTGGGGAAGGAGAAGATGAATTGTTTTAGAGCCCCAAACTGCAAAAAAAAGTCCCAATGATGAAAATATGTGCCTGGCTGATTGAAGGGAGCTGCCAAGGAGGTAAGAACGCTGTGACTGATAGCAAGGATGTGTCCCCACACACTTCCCAGCTCACTTGCATCACCTGTCCACAAATTTAAGGCCCAGCCTAAACCAAACCGCTGTATTTATTTGGAGAGATTCAATTCCAAGTGTGCTGCAGATTAAGCAGTAAGTAGTTGAATCCCCTAGTTTCTGCTATTTCAACAAGGGATGTAGGTGTGTAGACCCACAGCCAGGCTCCCAAGGGATTTATGGAAAAATCCATATATAAAACACACCAAAAGAAAAAAAAAAAACGAAAAACCAAAATTCCCTCTGGATGTGAGTTTGGCTAAGACTGAAGGGTTACTGCACTTGTAGCTGGGTGAGAGAATAGGGAATGCATGAGCCTGCAAGCCACCAGACAGCAAAGCTGGGAGCTATGCAACAAGCAGGGATTGTAGCTCGTGGATCTGGAGAGGGAAGAGGTTCCTCCCCACTGCACACCCCTCTCACTGATGCTCTTCATCCTCTCTGGAATAAATTACCAGGGAACAAAGCACCAAGTTTTCCACCTGCAGCCCAGGAAAGGTAACAGCCCTGCTCCTGTTGTGTTCAACCAGGAGAAGAGAAGGCTCCAGGGAGACCTTGGAGCTGTTCCCAGAGCCTAAAGGGCTCCAAGGGAGCTGGAGAGGGACTTTGGGCAAGGGATGGAAGGACAGGACAAGTAGGGATGCCTTCAAATCAAAGGAGGATTGATACAGGCTAAATCTCAGGGACTATTTTTACAACAATGAGGGTGGGGAGGCCCTGGCACAGGGTGCCCAGAGAAGCTGTGCTGCCTCATCCCTGGAAGTGCTCAAGGCCAGGTTGGACAGGGCTTGGAGCATCCTGGGCTAGTGAAAGACATTCCTGCTCACTGCAGAGGGGTTGGACTACATGACATTTAAAAGTCCCTTCCCATCCAAACCATTCTGTGATTTTACTTGCACACACTTACTGTGACTTCAGAACAAGTCTCAGCCTAAAAACCATCCTGATCTTCCTCCAAAAAATGCAGATGCCAGGTCCAAAAGCCTCCAGCTTCAGATAAAGCCCCACCTTCACATTAGACCTGCTAACATTTGCTGAAAACAAATCTTACCACCAAAACCTAAGCTGCAAGGATGAAAAGCAGAACAGACCAATACAAAAAAAAAGCCTTTCTTCAGGTACCACCCAGGAGAAAGGACCCAAAAGTCACTACTGGGCAGCACTTTAGTGCTTTGACATCTGCACTAGTTTGGGCTCAATATTCCACGCAAGGGCAGCCAGTATTAATTAAACATCAGACAGGCCATACCTTAAGCCATTCTTTTTCATACACATCCCTGTGTATAGCCCAGCATTTCATGCCAGTGGTTAATTGCTGGAGTTTTATGAGATTGTGCCATGTTTTGTTGGCTCAAAGCTTAAATCCCACACAGGGATATTTTTAAAACAGAATTATACTGAAGTGCATCCAATTATGCTCATGGAGAGCTGCATATGCATCACACAGAGACCAACAGGATGATGCAGAGCTGTCACTGCATCTGTAATTCCACTTAGTTGCCTGCCAGCACCTGGACCCTGGGGTCCAGCCCATCCCCAGATGGGAATTTTGGATGTTTTAGCCCTACACAAAGGTGGGCAGCAACCTCAGAGCAGCTCACGCAAAAAGTCTCCAGCAGGAGAGAATCTGGACACCATGTTCAGCCAAGAGATCAATCTGGGATGACCAGAACATGTTCTGAGGCTCCCAGACATCACAGCAGGGCTGTTTGTCTTGTTTCAAGTCACCTCAGAGATTTCTCCTGCTGGAAATTTAACAAGTGTATTTTATCATCATTAGGGTTGGAAGGGACCTCAAAGATCACCCAGTTCCACCCCCTGCCATGAGCAGGGACACCTTCCACCAGCCCAGGTTGCTCCAACCTGGCCTTGGACACTTCCAGGGATCCAGAGGCAGCCACAGCTTCTCTGGGCACCCTATGCCAGGGCCTCACCACCCTCACGGGATGTTTGGGGCATCCTGCTTTCTTTCCCCCGCCGTCATCTTGTCTTGCTGAAGACAATTCCTCAAGTGCTCAACTCCACAGTTTTGTACCAGGAAATCAAAGCCTGAGCACAAAAAATAACCAAAAAAACCCAACAAACAAATAAAAAAAGCAAATAAAACCACCACACCGAAAACAAAACAAAAAAAACAACAAAACCCCAAACACCAGAACCAAACAAAACCCAAAAAACAAACAACAAAAAAAATACAAAAAAGCCAAACCAAACAGACACCCACCCACCCCCCCCAAAAAAAAAGAAACAAATTCTGGAAAAAAAACCACCACAAAACTTCCAAAGAGTGGCAGCAATAAAAGGGAATTTCTGAAGAGTTCCTTTGCAGAGTGGACCAGGGAACAGTTCACTCCCAGACATACCTTGGCCACGGCATAATTAAACCTCATTTTGGGATCAGGGTATTTTTTTTCCAGCAGTTCAGCTATTTTTTCTTGGGAGAGGTTAAGGGGCTCATCTCAGCCACCTTCAAGCACCCAAGGAGTCAGCCCTCCAGGAGGATCAGCCATGTCCTCTGCAGCCACAGACTTACTGGGGATGTATAAAACCCACCCTGGAAGATGCTTCTGAGAAGGAGCCATCTGGGCTATCAGCTCTAACACCTGGAGTCTGAGCAATCCTATTCTTGATAGAGAAAAACTTGGATTTTGGCTACCTGGACCACTTTGATGGTGTCATGAGGCAAAAAAAAAATAAGTCTCCCTTCACACCTGCCCTTATTTAAAGTCTAGACTTTTTTTCTGCCTGAAGCCCATTTTTAAAACCTCCATCCTTGAATTTGAAATGTGACCCAGCATATCACAAGTCCAGTTTTCCTTAAAAATTCGGAACATCTCAGCTAAAAAAAAAAAAAAAAAGGATATAACTAATACCACCATCACAAACATCATTGCTTCAGGGAAATAAGGAAGCCTTTTTTGTTCTGTTTTGAATTGAAGGGAAAACACTTATAAAAAGCCCAGGAGGACACACAAGGAAAGGGAACTTCAGATGCAGAAGAATCCACAGCACTTGCATTCCTCATCCCCAAACAATGCACCCCACGGCATTAAGCCCAGACTTGTCATAGCAGAGCACAGTTCCCTTAAATCTTTCAATTAAGATGGCATTTGTAAAATTGCAGGCTTGGAAATTGCTAGATATTATTCCTAAATTAAAGTCATTGCTCAGAGTCAAAAAGCAGACTTTTATTATCTTGAACAGGGGTCCAAGGCCATAAATGTTTTGCATCACCATTCCCAATAATTGCTCCCTGCAGATCAATTGGGATTTGCATCTAATCTAAAAATAACTTTGAACAAACTTAAAGGACTCTCCAATACTGTGACACCAAGGATAATCCAGAGCCTGTGCATTTAATCCCCAAAATAGTCAGTGCCCACACAGGCAGGCTCCAGGATGCCTCCGGCTGCTGGGACAAAACCCAGGCTGCTGCCACGTCCAAGAGCTGCTTTTCCTCAGCATATCCCATGAAAGTCAGCTTTGCCAGCCCTCATCCCACCCCAGTTAGCACATTCAGTACAGAGGACACTAAAACAGTGTCCCAGAGGCAAAAATTCAAGGCCCGGTTGGATGGGGCCCGGAGCAACCTGGTCTAGTGGAAAGTGTCCCTGCTCACACACAGATCCCACTAAAGCATATTTGGGTGGAATTTGGCCCTTGGGCTCTCACCTGGAGCAGGCAGCTTGTATTCCCAAAACAGAGCATACACACAGCTCTGCTTCCCAACGCTGTGGACATCCCTGTGGGCTGTGAGGACCTGACCCCCATCAGGGGTGTCCAACAGGCTGATTTTCTCCTCATTTTTACGCTCTGCCTCCACACAGCAGGTACAGGGATTGCCTGCCCCCAGCCAGGATGATTAACCCCAAAATGGCACACATGTCCAACCCCAAAGGGTCCCTCTACACCCTTTTATTTTACAATAAGGATGGTAAAACACTGGAGCAGTTGGCCAGAAAAGCTGTGGTTGCCTTATCCCTGGAAATCCTGGAAGCCTGGATGGACAGGGCGTGGAGCAACCTGGCCTAGCGAGAGCCCTGCCCACAGCAGAGGGTGCAACAAGATGGCCTTTAAGTTCCCTCCCAGCCCAACGCACCGCGATTCCATGAAATCTCACCGACAACCGCACCCCACAGCCCCACCTGTGGTTTTTGGGAGGTGGGTGTCACTCACCGGTGGCCCGGGGAGCCCCCTCGAGGTTGACGTTGACGAAGAAGCGGATGCTGTCGGCGGAGACGATGGTGGAGTTCACGGTGTCGTAGAGCTCCTCGCTGGCCGTCTCCTCCTTCGCCTCGGAGCCATCGTCGGTGTGGCACTTGAGGTAACCTGAGGGAGAGACAAAGAAGTGGCGAGGGGGCTTCAGGGTGTCCTGGGACCGCAGGGTGTCCTGGGAGCCCAGGGTGTCCTCGTTCTCCGGGGTGGGGGAAGAGCCATCGGCCATGGCTGTGAGGCCTCCGCGGCACCGGGGCCTCTGAGGGGCTTCTCCACCGCCCGCGACCGCTGAGGGCCACGGGGGTAAGAAAAGGGTGTTTTGGGTGTTTTCTGCGTGTTTTGGGTGAGACCACAGCCTTCACACACCGCTCTGCTCACCCCCTGGCAGCAAACTGCGCTTCTCTCCGGGAAAAAAAAAAAAAACAGGGTGAAAACCGACTGGAAACCATAAAAACGCCGAGCCCGCAGACCACCCCAAACCCAGTGCCTTCACCAGCCAACTTGTGAGGGCAGCACCCTTCATTGACAATCCAACAACTTGAAACTACAGGTGGAAAATTTTAAAAAAAAAAAGTTTCCAAGGAGATACCTGATATCGAGAGAGACCCACAGGTCCCCACAGGGCAGAGGAGCAGGTCACTGGAGGTGGCAGCACCCAGAAAGTGAGACAAGTTTCTTAATTACACCAGACAACTCCTTAGCCTTTGGTAAGGTTTTAATTAGAGTTTAACCTGGCCCCATCCAACAGAAAGCTGGTCCCTGCAACATCTCATTACCAAGCAGCTGGAGAACTCTTGTAGCACACTCATGTATCATGTTTAATTAGGAGAATTAGGGACATTATAGAATGTCGATTTTTACATTACCAGGATTATTCAGCAGCTTCTCCTCGTCTTGTGACAAGTCTTTTATGCCTAATTTGAAGCAGGAGGGATATATTTCATTAGCTGGCTTTAGGCACTACAGTGAAATGAAAAGGGGGAGCTTCAAGGCAGAGGCTTGAATGGAAACTAAAATATTGATGGCTTTTAAAGCCTCATATAAGCAAATGTAGAGGCAGCAGCTGAAAGCAGCACATGCTGTCTCTGAGGGATCCAGCTGACAGTTTGCCACCACAAAACACAAACCAGGGGAGTGAGGCCACAAACAGGAACTCAGTGACACAGGACAGGGTCTGCAGCGCTTCCTGCCATGAGCTGATGGAGCTCAGAGGGTGCAAGGGGCTCCAAACCTCCAGGTGACTTCCAAACTGCTTATCCAAGGCATGGGAAACCTGGCAAACCGCCTCAGATTAATCCCTCTCTCCTTCACCTGCCTGCTTGACAGGAATAAAGATGATCTGGTGCTTTCAGAACTGCTCTGAAGGCTTCAAAAAGCATCCAAGCTGCTGCTGTTCCCATCCAGCAAAGCACACTCAGAATTCCATATCCCATGCTCTGCTGCTGGTGAAGCTGAGGCTGTTTGTAACCCTGCACGATGGAAACTTGTCCAAGGACAGAAAGGGAGGTGAGGAGAGTACAGAAAACACCTGGACCCAAGTTTGACAGCACTGTGGGCACCACCAGGTATGAAACACCTGCTAGGAGATATGGCAGGGTCAAGGGGCAGCCTGTGTCCTGAAGGGATGGACAACAGCCAGACAGGGTGACTGCTGGCACCAGAAGCACTACACAGTCCCGTGTGAGCATCTTGATCCCAAATTAAGTGCCAAACTTGGAGTTTGGTTCCTCTAAAATGAATGATGGACACCATAATCTCTCCTCAAAGCAGAGCACCCACCACAGCTGACCTTCCTCCTAGTGCCTGGAGAGCTTGGACAACTCTGCAAAGACACAACCAGCATGAGGAAGCATCAAATCTGTGATCCTGGCTTTTCCATCTCACCCAGACCAGGACTGCAGCCTCAGGGAAGTTGTCACAAGAGGTTCTTCTCCATCCTTCCCAGTTGGTGGGTCAGGTGGGAGGCACATGTGGGCAAGATGGTCTGAGCACCTATCTCAGAGAACATGGGTGAGCTTTTCCTCACTGTCCTAACACAGTCAGAGACACAGATGGGTAAACAGGGAAAAACCAAGCAGGAAAAATTATTTATTCCCCTCCTGAACCCGCTGAAACCAGTCTGGTAAGTGTGGCAGCAGTGGCTCCTGAAATTGGAGAGGGCTGGAGACAGGAGAAGCAGCCCAGGAGCTGGAAGAAGGGCAAGGGTGGAGTAGGATCAGAGGGTTGGGCAGAGGTCAGCGAGGACTCTGGCAAGGGAAGCATCCTCTGTTCCTCCCTCTTTAGGGGAGGAAAGAGCAGAACAAAAGGCAGCCGGGCCTTGTGTCCCTTGGGCAAGGGACGGACAAAACACTCGCAAGTAATCCCAAACCTGGGCTGGACAGGAACTGCACCCCCGGGCAGGTGTCTGCTTTGTCACTAAACCACCTCAGGGCTTCAAACCACTCCTGTTTGGGATCTTTCAGCCCGTTAAGTCTGCCAGGAGTTTTAACCCAGGAGCAGCTCACTCCTGTCAAAGGCAGGGTCACCTCGAGGTGAGATGGGCTCCGCGCGCAGCAGATGCGCCTTCCCCCTGAGCAGAGCTCAGCTGCTGCCTCCAGCCCTGGCAGCTGCTTCCCACCCCCATTCCATGAGATGCTCCCTGAGTGCGACCCCCGCTGCTTGAGGGGCAGAGGATGCCACAAGTGACAGCTCCTGCTTTGGAAGTCTGATGGGTAGTTCTGCAGAAGTTCAGCGCGGGATCTGATGGGGGCCTTGCGTGGTTGGTATAAATATCAGTCACGTTTCCATATGGAAACACAATCCCGGTAACATTTTACAGCTTGTGCTGCAAGCAGTTGGTTCAGTGAGGCAGAGGGCAGAGTTAAACACCTTTTCATTGCTGTCAGATAGGCTGGAGAGGAGTTTAAGACCTCCAGATTGGTGCCTCCACATCTCCATCACCGCAGATTGCCACCTTCAGGTGATGGCAGCATTTACTCAAGTGTCACAAGCTACACAACAGGGCAACTCAGAGCTCTGAGCACAGGAAGTGACATTTCAGCCCAAAATATGATCTAAAAGCACTGGGGAAAAGAGGTTTGGCTGAGCAGGAGGCCAGAGCTGAGAACTGAGTTAAGGCTGGCTGCCATCAGTGCAGCCCTCCTGTACCACAAAGAACATGTGGTCAGGACAATCCTGACCCTGTAGGACCCATCTCATGGCAAAGAGGAATGGAAAAGGATGGAAAGAGCATGAGACCAAAGGCTGCAAAAGCACCATCCTTCAGGGCTGTAGGAACAAGCCCTACTCCTCACCCTCTGCAGCCAGAGCCAGCAGATACCTTTATTCTAAGTCTTCCTTTACCTCAGCCCATCCTGTGCACCATGAAAACAGCCATCCCCCCATTTTATGGAGGTGCTGGGAAGAAGAGAAAGAATAAATATGATTGCTCCAGCCATTCCCCTCCAAAGCATCACCAACTCATGCCTGGCCCTGCTCTAATATCCCAATATCCATCCAAGGCCAGGCTGGATAGGGCTCTGAGCAACCTCATCCAGTGGAAGGTGTCCCTGCCCACAGAGGGCTGAAAATAGATCATCTTTAAGGTCCCTTCCAACCTTAAATCATTTTGTGATTCTATGATTCGATCCACAGTCTCCTCAAATCCACATCCTCTCCAGGATCCTGCTGCCATCAGCCCTCTCCCAGCTGTGACAAGGTGCCTGCCCTGCAGGCTTCTGAGCTGGTTTTTTTTTTAATTTCGCTTTTAAGCTGGGTTTTAAGAGCCCAGCAGCAACTTGAGCTGCAGCAGAGGTGGCATTACCTCTCCCACAGCAGCTCTAGTGGCACCTGGCAGCTGCAACCCTGGGTAATAAAAGCAGCAGAGTGGGAGTTTGCAGGAAGCAGAGCTTCAGCCACATCAGATACGTTCCCTAGAAAAGCTTAATTGCTCCGTGGGAGCAGCACTCACAGCCCAGGGGCTGCAGATTTCCCCCCAAAAAAATCCTAATCAGGCTCAATTTCCTGGGAGAAGAGCAGCAATATTACTAAAACCCTCTCACTGTGTCTCAGAGGTGACAAAGCCCATTGTGGTGTTTTAACCAACATCCACAAGCAGGAGCCACTGACTCCAAGCAGTTTTTCTGGAAACACCTGATTTTTCCCCTCAGCTTCCAAGGCAGTTTCCCCTCCAAGTCTGGAAAACTCTTCTCATTTATAGCACCTGCTCCCTCAGCCAAAAAATCCAAACCCCAGCTTCCAGAATCACAGAATAGCATCTCCCTTCACAAGAGGTAGTTGCCCCCTCCCCAGAAAGTCTCTTCAAAAAGCCAGGAAAGCTGAAAGTTGCATTACAAGAGGGTTTTTTGAGCTGTGACTGGCAATCCAACGCTCTCAGCTAGTCTTCTTAAAAGCCATTTTGGATTTCTCAAGTGAGTTTTTAGGCAGAGAAGGCAGCAAATTGTTTTGGAAGAACTATTTTTGCATCCATTTTCTCAGAAGAGTTGCAGGCCTAGTACAGAAGGACAATAAAATCAATAATAATAATAATATATAACTTTTAAAGGTAAAGGAGCATCAATAGGGACATGGGCATTACCCTAAAATCCACTCTGGCTCTCTGAGCATCCCCAGTGCTGAGCTGTAATATGTTAAACTCAAGAGAGATTTAAGCCCTGTATCAACCTAAAAACTAGTCATGATAGTGGCATTAAGCCCCCCCAAAAAAGTCAGCTCATCTAATTTTTCCATTCAAGGATTTTCAACTTGCTCTGGCCAACAACAGACACTAATTTCCAAGCAAGGCATGAAGTTTTAATCAAGTTGAGCTGAAGTGATCAGCCTGAGCTTTAAGCCATCAAAGGGGGGGGTTTGCTTTGTTCCCCAAGTGCTGCAGGTTCCCAGATTTGCTGCATCACTCGGAAAACACCCAAATCCCCAACTTTGGGTGCAAGAGGAAACTCAATTAACAATGGAGCCTCCACCTCCATTCTGACCTTTACACTCTGCACAGAAACACGGATTCCTGCTGCCTCCATAGGTTAGGTAACCTTAGAGTTAGTTAATATTGGCAGGGATAAAGCAACTGAAGGATTCAGGAGAGACTTGGAAGAACTTTAAGTGTTATCAGAATGTTATTCTAATGAAAAAAAAAAAGGGTTTAAACAGCATCCTACTCACACACAAAACAAAGCAAGTTTTTGGCCACACATCATGTGCTGATTCCAGCATAATCATCATTATACCCACATAATTCTCTATTTTTGTTTTCAGATAAAATGAGAACAATGGTATTGACAAACAGCATTTTTCAGGTAAATACACCTCAGTTCTACACATTCCTGCTGAGGTTCAAAGTTAGGGGTTTACTTTTCCTTTTACATCACAAGAGGGATGAAAAATCCCTTCCTTCCTAACAAATTGCTCCATGTACACTGCAAGAACAACTGCAGGGCTGCAGCCACCCAGCAACACCCTCCCAGGGCTGCTCCTCCCATCACATTCTGCAAAGCTGTCTCCCTCTAAATTAAAAATTTAAACCATGCTGATTAAATAAAGTGGTTCTGTGTACAGCTGGATGCTCCCTAGAATTTGAAGCTTTCCCTCTGTTCACAGCTCAGAGAGTCCCTGGCAGGGCTCAGTATTTTTGTCCTAAGCAGATTTGCCCATCATGTGGATACAGGTGGTGCCAGCCCAGGAGAAGACAAGTGGGGGGACACTGGGGGTGTCCAGAGGCCTTGTTGTTGCTGACAGGTAACTGGGAAGGGCCCAGAGCTTCTCCTGCTTTGCTTAGAACTCCTTTATCAAGTTTCCCAGAGAAGTTGTGGCTGCCCCTGGATCCCTGGAAGTGTCCAAGGCCAGGTTGGATGGGGCTTGGAGCAACCTGGGCTGGTGGAAGGTGTCCCTGCCCATGGCAGGGAGATGGAAGGAGATGATCTTTGAGGTCCCTTCTCACACCAAATAATTTGGGGTGGCACAGGCAGACTAATGCCTTTCTCCAGATCATCTAGAAGGGATTTAGAGGAGTGTCCTCCAATCCCAGCCCCTCCACGGGTCCCTGAAGGGGCAGAAGAGCCAGGGAAGGGTTGGGTGGTGGTTCCTGTTCTTGCATCAGTCACTGGGAGCCCATCAGAGATGGGTGTGCAGCCTTTTGGAGCAATGACCATCTGCTGTGACAATGTCAATCCATTCCCTAAGCCCTCAGAGGGCTTCAAAAGCACAGATTAAACAACAACACCCTCCTCATGTAAACTAAAAAGGAATCCAAAGCAGGTGAGTCAGCAGGACCAGACCTCTGTCTTCCAACATCCCTCCACTGCTGGCTGACCACAACCTCCTAACCCTACTTTGAATCAGTCTTTTGTCACAGAGAGCCAGATGAAAACATCAAGTTTCCACTGCCACTTCAGTGATAATTCGTAACAGAACTGAAAGAACCGATCTGCTACAAAAAAAAATATTAAATAAACAACACCCAGGCACTTTTGAATTAATTCCAGTATTGTATTTTGCAGCCAGATTTCTAGGAAATGTTGTGAATAATCCAAGTAATTCAGTGGAGTGTTGTTTTTATTTTTTTTTGTTGTTGTTGTTTTACAAAACACAGCAGCACGTGGAGTTTCAGTTCTGCAGCAGAACCCTCAGAAATCAGGAGGGTTCATTTTATTACAGGTCTCCTGATAGTTCTCAGAAATAAAAACCTGCAGGAGACCTGGGAGCCCTCATGCTCTCCACAGGTTGCAGCATCTCCTGCTTTAAAACTGGGCATCTCGTGGGGGAAATCCATTGCAAAAGGATTCATTTCACAAAGACATTGAGATTCATCTCCTAGTTAAGCAAACAATTCCAAGACAGATAAAGTCAAATATAAGGAATTAAAAGAAAAGGAAAAAACCCCCCCCAGCACACATACCAGGCTGAACTGCAAACTGAAAAACAAAAACAAGCAGCTAAAATATATCCAAACATCCCAAGCCAGACTCAGGCCTTGGGGCCCTTCAACACAACTGCAATTTATTGTGCCAGCAAAACCAATTAATAAGTCAAAGGAGACCAAGCACTGAGGGATTTGCTCTGGAAGACCAAAAAAAGAAGGAGTGCTGCAGGATTTGTTGAGCCAGCTCTAAAACAATGCTCCAGTTCAGAGATCCCCAGCATGATACTGGGGCTCCTTCCTTTGGGTTTTGCAAGAGGAACTAGAAAACCTTTGGGCTTGTGTCTTATCAGGCAAAGTTCTTGGCTCAATTAAAAACCTCCTCATGTTCTGGCTGAATTTAATCACTTGCAGGCAATACCTGTGACTTTGGAGCTAATCCACCTGCAGCAGGCACTGGATATTCCTCCACAGAGCGTGCAGGATTTTGGCAGCCAAGGGCCAATGTGGGGTTTGATCAGAGTTATTGTGAGCCCTGAGCGCTGAGCTGCATTTCATCAGGACTCCAGTCATCCTCAGGTTTGGACTGAGCCTCCACAATCATCTCATTACTCACTTAAATTTGCCAGAAAGAAGAAACTCATTTGTCAAAACAACCTTAGGGAAGATTTAGGTGACTTAAAGACACACATGGGGTCGGGAGGGGGGGACACCAATTATCACCAGGGCCTGCCAGCTTTGCTTGAGCAAGAGATTGTTCCACAGACCCAAAAAAAATGAGTAAAACATGGATTTTCATCAGCAAGGTGACAGGGGACAGCTATAAAAACTGACAGTGCACAGGGGTG
Organism: Pachyramphus minor; assembly: GCA_013397135.1. NCBI lineage: Eukaryota > Metazoa > Chordata > Aves > Passeriformes > Tyrannidae > Pachyramphus > Pachyramphus minor. The sequence goes on along the minus strand of VYXB01009190.1, from coordinate 110,333 downwards.
AAAACAGACTGTAGCCAGCAGCTCCCATCCCTCTCTCCATCAGAAACCTCCAACTGGGCAGGAATAAATTTATTTCCTTATTTTATCTCTTGCTGTTGCCTCTGTAGAACAACTAATCTGACTTTCCACCCCCATCCCCCAGTTACATTGCAAGTGTTTACCTTCCACAAGGCACCAAAAGCCACAGAAGTGGCTTTCAGGCAAGTTTTTCTGCCACTACAGAGAAATCAGAGTGTGCTGGAAACTGGAATTTGTAGCTGAAGGAACAGGCTCCTTTGAAAACTCCTGAACTGGCTAAAAATCTGGGAAGTTTATCAAAGAAGTTGGTACATGGCTGGGACCACAACAACCCTCTGAACTTCCCAAACACTCATATATTAATTCACTAGAAAATCCTGCTGGGTTTTTCCTCAGCTCCTGAGTAATTAACAGAGCTACAAATTATTAAATACTTGAAGTTTTTATGAACAGCAAATATCCAGGAGGTTCTCACAAAGCTCTGCCAAGATCCTCCTCACTGCAACACTTTAAACTCAAACTGAAGCCTCAGCTTTTAAAGTTTTAACTTTGCTGCAGCTGCTTTGAGAACACAAGAATAAAGACAAAAAAAAAAAGTTACCTCTGGCAAAAGACAGACCCAGGCTCTGAACAGAGCCTCAGATATGCTCAGAAACAAAAACATCCTAATTACTAAGGATACAGAAAACCATGTGTATATGCAAGATCTCAAGAAGGAGATAAGGGAAAAAGCTCCACTCTGCACAGAGCAAGAGTATCAAAAGATGTTTCTCTACTGAGAAGGGGGGGGAAAAAGCTTCACAAAAAAAAGAAGAATCAAAGGAAGATGTTAATTTTTTTTTTTCTTTGCCCTCCCCACCACACAGCTCAGGGAATTGCTTTTCCTGTTTTAAAGGCAGGGCAAGAGCATCTCTTGGTGGCCACAGTGAACTGGAAGATCCCAACAAGTGGTGCCAAGAAGCAGCTTAAGGATTACGGAGCTAAATTTCAAAATGGCTCGTTTTGAAACCGTGTGAAAAGGTAACTTTTCTATCTGTGGTTTCCTCTGGCCCTGATGAAGTTTTTGGGTAAGGCTTAGGGAATCTGAGTGCATGAAACTCCTGCCCAGTGGGAGTTATATTCCCACTGGCAACCCCGCAAGATGTGCTGCCCATCTGCTCCGAGCAGAGGCACAAACCCTCAGTGAAATCAGGCAGCACAAGGTGACTCATCACTCAGCTGCAACCAAACCCTTGGAAAAGGTCAGTTTGGAATGAGGAACAAGAACAGCAGCAGAGCTGAGCGTGAAATAACCAAGAAATCTGCTGTATTTCCAATCACCGGCAGCACAACACTCGGTGCTGCACGTGGGATGGGGAGGAACTTGCAACATCCCCTCCTTCCTCCAAACCACACAAGAAGCTCACAGGAAAGCATCACACACAGCATGAAGCCCTCACAGCTCCAAGGTGCTGCCTCCTTAAGAACGAGGAGGAAGCTGAGTAATAACAAAGAGAGGGCAGAAATGCCAATTACCACAGCACCAAGTCGACCAAAAAAAAAAAAAAAAAAAAAAGATAAAAAGAGTTGAACAAGGGATGCCACAACTACAAACATGTGCTCTGAAAACAGAGATCTGCTTTTGGGTTGGTTTTTTTTTAATTTGGATAGTTCAAGGAAGGCAGGACTAAGTCCTGGAAGGGGACATGTAGAGCTCCATAAAATGCCAGGACAGACAGCTGTGCTTGTGTTCCCTGGGGCAGGAAGGATTGGGATGAAGTGGGTGGCTGAAGAAGACACACAGCTTTGTCCTACACCTCCAAAACCAGCTGTGTTTTTCACCAAGCCCTTCCAGTGGGCTCTAAGAAGCTCTGGCTCTCAGCCAGAAGCTGGAGGCTGAGTCACCTCTCCAGGTGATCAAGTCCCAACCTGGATCACCTCTTCACATTCCCAGTCCTCAAGGAAGCCCTAATCACATCCCAGGGAGCACTGAGCTAGGTGGGAAGGAAGCAGCAGGGCTACCAAGACCTTCTGCACCACATACCCTCAGAAAACCTCCCTGAGGTCAGGCATTAATTTCTGCCCTTCTCAGAAAAGATTTAACTACATATGAGAGGACTTGCCTCCAGTTTCACCCTTTGACTCCCAAAACTTGACTCCATACAATGCTTGCAGGGAAAGCAAGTGAGCCAGTGCCAAAGGAACCACTGTCACCAGCAGTGCTGGATTCTCTGCAAGTGACACTTGCCAGACATTCAGCTTCCCCTTCCAGATGTTAACCTAAGGCTTGACTCCCTGGAACAAGAAAGATGAGCCCTGTGACAGCTACAAGCACCTCCAGGCCTAAATAACTGGAGAATTTTGGTCTTCTCCTCTCACCATTGGAGTCCTGGACACTGCAAGCACCTCCAGGGGCAAGAAGCCCCAGGTCCTGAGGGACTGCATCCCAAAGGGGCTGGTCTGGGGTGGGACTCTCAAGAAGATCTCTCCCTAATACCCTACATATGCTATTTTGGGAGAAACACACGGCAGGGGGGTGGAACTAAATGATCTTTGAGGTCTCTTCTGACCAGAATTGCCCTATGATTCTACTTCTCCAAAATCAGAAGTTGGGGCTTCACTGCACTTCAAGTCTGATTGTAGGACACTTTGTCCCTTTATTAGTTGAGTATCTCCAAGATCTCAGTCACCTTTGTTGAGGCAGATGATACAAGCTTTGAAGTTCCACCACTGAATCTTGCTTCAAAGAACAACAATAAAAAAATCTTTGCACTAAAAGATGCATCTGCCAGAACCATCCAATATTCACTTGATGGCTCCTTGGCAGGATGTCCCCAAAGGGATCCAACACCTAACACATGATCCTCACTCCAGGAAAACATGAGCAAATACACCTGCCAGGCTGAATTACAGCAAAACATCACAAAAGGATGTGAAAAACAAGGAGCCACCCAGAATAGTCACTGATGACAAGGTGGAGATGATTATTTACTGCTTGACTATCTCAAACATCTACAGGATTTGAAAACACGGAGTCTGCTCCCAGTACAAGACTACACAACCACCACACGAGACTTGTTTTCATGTCACACTCCAGATAAGTGCATTTTGCATCCCCCTAGTTGAAGTTCTCAGCTCCCCCCACCATGCAGCTCTCCCTCCAACAAGGTGGATTTGTGCACAAAAAAGCCAAATAATACTTGCCACTCTCTTCAAAGAAGTATCCATTTCTTGACATCGCTGCTGGTGGGGACTCTGGAAAACAGGCAGAAAAAAAGGAAACGTAAGAACCATCAAAATTCTGGATGTTTTCACCTCACTGCTAAACTACTGTAAGCCTGGATTACAGCAGAAAGTCACTCCCAAAATACTGCAGACATCAGAATGTCCCAACTTTAACCTTTTAATAAACTAAGTTGATTGACTTCAGTATTTACCAGAACTTTCTGATACAGCCACAGGCAGTACTTGAAAATAATTAAGTCTCAAACATCCTGAGCTGGGGCCACAAACCAGCAAGACTAAGTATCAGGACGAGCCTGATCATCTCAGTACCTACCAAACCTGAATAAATATAGCAAAAAAGCCCCAAATAATATAAGTCATATCTAAAATAAATCATAATCTAAAAGGTTTTTATAAAAAATACAAACCGTAAACTCCAGGTTGTACCTTACACTCAGATAAAATGAATCAGTACAATTTAGAAAAAAATAATTCAGTTTAGATGAGAATGGGACTTTACATCTTATTTTGCTGCTCCTAATCAATAGGATATCCCCAAAACAGTGCTTGGCACTTAGAGATAAGCCCCAGAACACTTCAGCCTTCCTCGGCCCACTTCCTGAGCTGGGGGGTCCTGCAGCAACACCATCTGCACCAACAGGGTCTCCTGAGGAAGCCAAACTGGGAAATGACGCTGACCAAGAGTGAACCCACAAACAGAGGAGCACCAGGAACGAATCCCCACAGTTTAACAGGGAACATGTTTTTTGTGAGCGAGTCGGTTCTGCAGGAAACTGCTGGCAAGGTGGGTACTGAACATCTCTGGCTGATAAAACAGAACAGGAGTGATCAAAGCCTGGTATCCAAACCCAGCCTGGCTGCTCTAAGAACTGACAGCCTGGGACAGCTGAGCCTGGGTGGGCAGAAGCACCAGGTTTTCCTTACAGGTGCGTGGCCCATTTTCCAGTGAGAGAACAGAGCTCTGGATTCCGAGCCTTGAGCGAGAGTCACCCAAGCAGCCCCTCCGAAACCTGCTGCTCAGTGCTGCCTCTTTCCACGCTTCTTCCCAGCCAAAACGCAATCAGACAGAGGAATAGGCTTGTTCTGTCTTTCCCCACTTCATCAGGCTAATCAAACATTACCTACGCAAGCCTGGGATGAATTTGGGCCAACAAGGAAAGAGGCTTTGCCTGCCTTATTGTTCTGCAGATTAGGCTTCCTGCTTCTCGTCTGAGGTACGAGGCTGTTTCCCAGAGCCCCTTTCTCTACCCCATAACTTTTGGCTGATGGGTAGCAAGCTTTTTTATTCCCTTTTACAGTGGAAGCATCATAATTCATCCTGGTCCCCCCGGGAGCCTTTGTGCACCGGGCGGATACAAGTCACGCCACTGACGGCAGCACCTTCCAGCCCTGACACTTGTCACCACTGACAGTTCTTGGCTGCCCAGGTTCCTGAAGGGACACCCTGATGGCCATTAAAAAAAAAAAGTAGAGGCAGCACATAAACCAGAAGGCAATTGGAGTGTCTGGTCCAAGGGAGAAACACAATGTTCCAAAGTTCATCCCAGAACAATGGGCCGGAGGAACAAAGGCACCGAACTGTGGCCAAGGGGCACCCATTACACGAGTCAATTGTTTCCCTCCACCTGGAAGGGAAGGAGAAGATCCATCCAGACTGATTAGCATGCTAATGATCAAAGGAAAGTTCTTTAAAGGGGCTCTTATTGTGTCATGATTGCATTTACGTATTTTAGGGAAACAAACAAATGGATTACCCAAGGAACCGACATTCCCACCAGGATGGTATATCCATTTCTCCCTCCTGTTACGGCTTCTGAGGGAGCCTGGAGTAACTTGTTCATCCTTCACTGGGCAGAATGAGACACTTGGCCTTTCCTTTAACTCAACACATCTATTCCTACAGGTTGATGATGTCTAATGATCAGGAATTGGTTGGTTTATTCCTGGAAATTTCCTCCAACTGCAGCATTGCCTGGGTTGACACGGCTGACTCAGCAGAACACTTCAGCCTCTGAGCCAGAGGTCACCACAAAAACCACCATAACCACCTTTACTCTGGTGGCTCCTTGGACTGGGCATGAAAAGGGCAAGGCTGGGGTGCTGGAGCAGGCAGTGCCATTTCATCAGGTGGCACTCGTCCCTCTGAGTCACTAATGAGCAACAGTCCCCCAGGCAACACGCTCGGGCAATTATGTTGGAGGTGCTGTTTTTTCAGATGAGTCATAAAACAGAGGTCTTAACCTTGTAATTAAAGATGCAATGGCACGTTTGGGAAACAAAAAAAAAAAAACCAAAAAAAAAAGAGAGAGTCAGGCGTTCACCCTACTATATCCTGGCAGAAATCCAGCCCTGGCAATTTGTCTTCTCCCAACATAATGCTGTCCCACAGCACCAACCCAATTCAGGCTTCCAAAACAGCCTCGTTGGCGCCTTTGGAAAAGTTGTTACAACCCCCACGGAAGGGGCGACGCACATGAACAGCAGGAACCTGTGTGTAATGTGCCCAGGAGGGAAAAGGTGATGGGGTGTTTACACAAGCCCAGACACACGCAGGGAGGGATGGGTCTGGCTGAAAGGTCAAGGGATCAGCAGCACTGGGAGGTAGGAAGGTTAAATTGGGGGCTTCATTGCCTGTTCCTTCCCTGAGAATATAGAGAACCCACCAAAGCTTTTCATAGAACAATTTGGGTTGGAAGGGGTTTCTCAAGGTTATCAAGTCCAACTCCCCTGCCATGGGCAGGGACGTGTTCAACTCTATCAGGCTGCTCAGTGCTCTGTCCAAAGGAATATTTCCAGGGATGGGCATCCACCACCTCTCTGAGCAACCTGTGTCAGTGCCTTGCTACCCCCACTGTAAAAAGTTCTTATATATAACCTACATTGACCCTCTTTTAATTTAAAATCATCACCCTTGTCCTATCACAACAAGCCCCACAAAAAGTCTGCCACCATCTTTCTTTTAGGCCCCCTTTAAGCATTAAAATCTCAGAGTAAGGTCCCCCCAGAGCCTTCTCTTCTCTCCAGGCTGAACAACCCCAACTTTTTAACCAAGCAAATGGAAGGAGACAGATTTCAGGGGGAGTCCAATGAATATCAGCTTTCCTCCTTTCCCATCAGTCCCTTTCTCCCCATATTTCCCAGAGTTTAGCAGAAGCCAGTGGATGCTACCTAAGGTCAAGGCCAGCAAGATAAACACAGCAGCAGCTCCACCTGCCTCCCCTCTCACGAGGCTTTATGGGATTTACTATCCAAGGTCTCAGCTCCTTAGCCATGGGTTTGGGTTGTGCAGAGCCCTCTTTTCTCCAGCAATCAGGGCCATACCCACCAACCTGCCTTTCCTCACCTCCACTCTTTTAGGGGTTCAGCCATGGGGCAGTTATAAACCACCACAGGAATCCATACAAGTGAGAAGCCTGGGCAGGAACACAAGTCTCCAAATTCATTAGGGATCAACATGATAATGGCTCCAGGGTCTGCCTGAAGTTCCAAGAGTGTTTCCATGAATAATAAATCTTCCTCCAGCCTTCAAAGGCTGAGGAGTTCTCCCCCTCCACCTTCACACGACGTCCCTCAGATCCACCAAATCCACGTTGTTGGTTCCTTCACCTGGGTTTTCTTTCACAGATTTCAACAATTAAAAAAAAAAATCCAAGCAAAGCAATTTCAGCAAGGTCAAGCTTCTAGAGACAAAGCTGGAAAGCATTACCTTGGGGAACTAAGATATACAGCACTCCCATTATTCCTGTGCCCCCAGTATCTCTCACCATGTCCTTGATCTCCAGACTCTCCCACCCAACACCTACAAGGACAGCCAGACTCTCCACCTACTCTCCCTCCAAAAGCAGAACAAGATGCCACCTTCCACTACCTGCCAAAAAGCACAACTTTAAACTCTTTTGACAATTCGAGCCGTGCTCTTCATTTTTAAGAGTTAATTTACTCCAGCAAAGAAGTTTCTACTGCCAGCCCACCTTACTCCCTGCAGGGATGTCTATTAAATGAGACTAAATTGCAAAGGCACAGTGTCACTACTTAGTTTCTTTTTCAAAAGGAAAATTTCTGAGCTTTCTGAGCACTGAACTCAAAGGTAGAAGTGATGAGCTGAGGTGCTGCAGAAGAGAAAACAAAGCTTCTTTCTCCAGACTCAGGGATTCACCTCAAGATTTCCTGAGTGAGCAACTCCCCTTTGAGTTGAGGCAGTGACCCCGAGAGCCACCAAGGCAGAGGTATTTCAGTGTCACAGGATGGTCTGGGCTGGAAAGGAGCTAAAAGACCATCTCATTGCAACCCCCTGCCATGGGCAGGGACACCTCCCACCAGAGCTAGATATGAAGTTCACTTTTTAACTGGTAGCACGGTCAAGTTTGCTGTTTAAGCTTAGTTATAGATCTAGGACAAAACCAGATGATCCACCGTGGGAAGCAGCAGGCAAGAAGTGGGTATATTTCCTGATTTCTGACATTCTTATCATTTTTACATTCACCTTTAACAACAAAGCCCCAACCCTCCATTATTAAATTCCTGTGGGCACCATGTCTCTGATCTAATAACCCATTTTAACTCTCTTGTTTTAAAGTTAGTAATAAGTTCTCTTGAGCCTTGCAATATTAGTTGGATTATGAATAAAAACACATTCTCTGGATACTTGGGTAACTCAATTACAGTGTTCTGCTGCTGGCATCTTCCAAGTAAACAGCCCTCTGCAGCACAAGCCTTATATTGAAGTAAAACACAGCTCTGCAACAGGCTTTCTGCAAGTAGTATCACAGCCTTTGGCTTTTAGGATTTCTCTACATAAGCCTCTCACAGTTTTAGTGGCTTGGTATTTTTGAGAGAGTTATTGGAATGGTACTTTTTTATTTACAGAGCCTTTAATACTGGCAGCTCTCGGGGTGTCTCTGAACAGGCAGGTTGGATATCTGGAGAACTTGGTTACCCCACAAGTACTGATCAGAAAACATCAGGTACCTTCATCATCTCTTACTCAGGGCGTGTTTCAATATCCCAATTTCATAGGATTTGGATCAGAACCATCCAGTTCCACCCTCTGCCATGGGCAGGGATGCCATCCTCAGGTTGCTCCAAGCCCCGTCCAACCTGGCCTTGAGCACCTCCAGCAATGGGGCAGCCCCTGCTTTCCCCACAAATTCAATTCCCACATCTTCAACATTGTTTTACTGGAGCTCTCAGGGCATTTCTCAAACTCATCAGCACATGCAATGTCCTGCCTTAAAGCTGATAAAGCAAAACACTTCAAGAAGTCAAGAAGCCACCACAAAAAAAAAAAAAAAAAAATCACTTGTTCAGCTGAAAAAGCCTTTAGACTTTCCCCATTTCCTCCCAGGAAGAATTACCAATTCTTACTGTGACAGACTGAAACTGGATGGGTAACAGGAAAGAAATCCACTTCCCAGAAAACATGCAGGGCCTTTAGCTTTGAAGCAAAGTTTTGGCTACTTCAACTTGATTTCCAGGCGCTCCTCAGTCAATGTCCATCAAACAGTTGGGCACCCAACTGCACAATGGGCAGTCCTGCAGTTCTGCATCCCCTCAAACAAGCTCCAGGCCAAATTCCAGGTTGGACAAATGCATTGTCTCATCCAAGGCTTTGATCCGGTGGGAAATGATGCAGTTTCCCCTGTGCAAGGCTCCACCAGACCTGGTGTTCAATATTAAACTCTGAGATCACTTCTTATTCTTTGTTCTCTCCACCCCAACATGAATTAACATCCCAGGACAAGGGACCAGGGAGCTGTACTCAGGTTCCTGCAGTTTGGGGTGGGGGGAGAACCTAAGTTTATGTGCTTTAAATACCCAATAACCAAAGGATGTTGTTCCCCTCCACCTTTCCAAGTCAGCAGAAGCACAGACAGACTTCAGAGAAAAATGACATGCATGAAAAATAATATCCCAGGGGAAACCTGCAGGAGAGGAGGACTTTTTTTTAATTATGTGGAGCAGTGACTGAAAGGAGACTGTAATTGAGCTTAAAAATCTCTGTGTGCAGCAAGAACTCAACTGGAGGAGGATGAAGAAGCCTCAAACTCCTTTAATAACACAACTGTATCACAGCAGAGAAGGACAAGAGCTTGACAAGCAGCAAATCTGATAACACTGACAAGATGATCAGCTCCAAATATATCAAAATTACAGGGGTTTTTTTTCCCCCCACAGAGCCTCTCTTGTACTCTTAAAACATGAGATTCTGGGAGTTCTGAGGGAAGAACCAAGCAGTGCAGTCTCTTGGTGGAGACATTCCCTGCAAATTATTTCAAACCACTCAAGTCAGCAAGAATGAATGGACAGCAGCACAGGGGAAGCTGTTCTGCCTCGAGTTGCCACTTCTCATTTCCATCTACACCTTCAGCAGCTGATTCCTCCCCACCACAGCCCTGGATATTCCAGCTGGAGAACTCAGGGGAAAGCACAGCTCATGCTGGCACAGAGATGGGAATATCTGTGCTGCTGTTTGGGGCAATCACAACCGACAGACGGGACAAGAGCTGGAGATGTGACTTGTTTTTCTCTTACACCCAGAGAGGTGTGACCCAAAAAAAAACCAAAACAACAAAACAAAACCCACCAAAAAACAAAGAAAACCAACCACAGAAATCAGGGTTTCAAAACTGATCCCTGTAATTCAAGGAAGTGTAAGATGAGTAAGGGATGATTGTTAATACTTGGGCAGGAAAGTGCCTGGTAAATAGTGGATGATGCTGCCTGTGGCAAGCCCAAACACAGCCCTCTCCCCAGAAAACATTGGTAAAGGCAAAGGAAAACAGAACAGAAAAATATTCAAGAGGGGTAAAAAGACCTTTTGTAAGTCATTAAATGGGAAATATCAGCACTGGGAGTTCCAGGGAGATTTTTCTCGAAGGGCTGAGTCAAAAAATCAACTCTTCACTGCAGCCTTACACCCTCACTGCCCCTTTCTGGGTGCAGAGCCTGAGGGGGGATAACCACTTCCTTCCCAAGGCACAGCAGAGCCCTCTCCCTCCTCAGTTTATCCTTTCTCCCCCTCAGTGGGCTGCAGGGAAGGGCTCTGGAAGGACAGGCTGCCCAGCTCTGCCAGCTGTGCTCCCTCCTCCCCCTGTTACATCCACATCCCCACCACAGATGCCTCAATATCTCCCTGAGACAGTTTTTTACAGCAGCAGTAGAGGAGCAAGGAGTTAGTAATGTACCATCAGCAAGTTAAGTGCCTGAGGGCACAATTCCAGCTGGTCCCCACTGCAAGGACAGGCTCCCCTCTGCCCACACCTGCTGCTCCCCACTTGCCTCAGCTCATCCTCCTCCTCATGAAGCTGTCAAGCCACTGACAGACACATCCCCTGAAGGAAGGATGGACAGCCTGCCTGGAGATTTAACACAGGCAGCAGCACGGGCCACCAGCAGGTGCTGGCATCGCTTGGCAATAAAACAGGAATATTTACTGGAGACTTTTACCTAAATGGGTCCATTAAAACATCATCTGCATGCAAATACCAACAAGAAATCAACTCCTAAATTGCTTTCAAGAGGCTCAGAAGATGGTCATGCCCCAGGAAGATTTAAATCTACCCCAAACCCCTTCACCTCAGTAAGCTTTTAGAAGCCAGTATTGGTCAGAGCAAACAGAGGAGGGAGGTGTTTTTAAGCAGCCCAATCCAATGGCAAATTGGTGCTTTATCCAAGAGACTCAGACCTGCAGGGAGAGAGGCTTTGCCCTCCTTATGTATAAACATGTCCTCTAGCAAACCTCACAGGAGAGGAGGTTTCTGTTAAAGGCAGTTTTAAAGAGTTATTTATGTTTAACACACTCCTCTTGCCACAGAATTGCACAGATGTATCCCTTGTTCCCCCCTGCATCCCTACTCCAAACATCCCTAATGGATTTTCACTACTTTTTTTTTGCTTCCCACAAGAGTTTCATTGCCCAAAACCACACATTTTTAAGACTAAGAGGTCTGGATTATCAAAACTAAACATCACACCCCTTGGAAGCACCCCATTTCTCTCATTTTTGGAGAACATAGCACCAGTCCTCTTGTCCTTCCCAGGGCTATCCCAGGGGGCACAAGTCACCAGGATACAAAGTTTTGCTCTGTGGATGTACATAAACAGTGTCCCCCATCACAGTGTGGCCTCCCCAACACCCCAGTCCTGATGCAGGCAGGAAACACAACTTTATAGCTTTGAGGCTCAGCAGGCACTAAAGGATCAAATCCCAAGATTGTGTGCAAGGAGCTGGATATTCCCCTGAGGAAGGGAAATGGTGTGAGGAGGTCTTAAGTTATGCCACGGCCACTCTTGGCAGATGAAAGCCCAGAACTAATTTTCACAGTGGCTGCCTGTGAAAATAAAGCATCATATTGGAAGGATAAAGCAGGAAGCATCCTCCTGCCTGCTCCCTCCCAGGCAAACACACACCCACACACACAGGCTCAGGGATCACAAATGCCTGTTTTCAAAGCCTCTTCCTCTCTGCACTGAACAATTCCCCTCCCTCAGCTCCCTCCACAACACCCAGTGCAATAAAACCATCGCAGGAAGAGTCACTGGGTGCAGGAGCAACAGCTCCCAGAGACCTCCCCCGCCTCCCAAATCCACCCCATCCACGCCGGTGTTTGGATTTCCCAGGAGCAGCCGGCTGCCCAGGTTGACTCATCACAATTTAGCCCACCCAAACAATTAATATCCGAGGGTGCCTCCCAGAGGTGAGCTGCAAGAGGAAGCCAACCCTGCAAATCCAGAGTCGTGAAGCTGCTTTCCTAACAGGATCTCTATTCCCCATCCAATGGATTTCTTGGCCAGCAGGACAATCTGAGCAGCAAGGGAACGACAACACTTTGGGATTTGGCTGGCAGGCTACTGAGCTATTCTCCCCCCCCCCCCCCCCTTTTTTTTTTTAAGGTTGAAATGGGAGCTTTTGTTTTGTTGGACCCTCTAAAAAAAGTGATTTAAGACTCAGAAGTATTTCTTGCCTCAGTGCTACACAGAGAGGAGTGAAAGCCAATACCTCCAGAGATCCCACAAGCTGGCAAAGGCCCAAGAACAGACCAGTTGAGGCTCCTCAGCAGACTTTTCCTGAAACATTTAAATAATTTAGAAAGCATTAACTCTTACTGACAGCTCCTTCCCTTGCAGGGCCCTATCAGAAACCTCATCACTCTTACTCTGAAAGGATAGACACTGCAACAGCCCCAAATCTTGGTCAGGGTTGAATATGGCTTTCAAGAGGTGCCTGGGATATTTTTCTCTGCTGAAATGCCTTCCTTGCATAGGGAGGTCTTCCAGAGGCCACCACCTGCCACTTACCTGCAGTGGCACTGTGTAAAACATGCAGAAATGTCAACATTTCCCTTGCTTGGGGCTATCCAGAGGAAGGGAGCTGTTCCCTGGAGTGGTTCAACTGGGTAAATACTGTAACAATTAAGCAGCACTGAGGTGTAAACTAGTAGCTCTAAGCCCTTCTTTGGGGTCAAGTAGAAGAGATGCTGCAGCACCACCAGTTTCACAGCATAGCATCCTTCCCCCAGGGTACCAAGGTCATGTTTTTGGAACAAAGTGCATTTTTATGAAGTGTTTTTCCCCTTCCAATCTTATCACCAGAGATAAAAGCAGCTGCTAAAGAAGTAGCAGTGGCTGGGCCAAGCTCTTCCAGCAAAGTTATTCCTGTGCCTGTTCCCACCACCACCCCCCAAAAGGCAGCTGGATGGAACAGGGGACCAGCTGTAACCCCCACAAAACCAGAAGTCAGGCCAAACCCAAGACCTCTACTGGAAATGGAAGCAGAGCACCGAGCCCAAGCCACCTGATCAACAAACACATTTTCAGATGTGGTTCCAATCAAGACACAGAAAGAAAAACCTCCTCCTGCCACGGAAAACAAGACCAGCCCAAAGGAGACCCAAACAGCAACACAGCTGCACTCCACAGCCTCAACCATCCCCTCAAAACCAAGGCTGGCAATTCCCAGCAGGATAACACACATCACCCCATACAGTTTTCCATGTTTAGCAGCCACAAAACAACATCAGTGATAACAGGAACACAGGTGAGGACAGAGGCAGCAGCACCAGATCCCATTTTGCCTCCCATCATCAATCCAAAACAAAAAAATGCCCCAGTCCAGTGATGAAACAGCTGCAGACTGGCACTCCAGGAGATAATGCCACTCATTAGGACATTGCTTATGGTTCATCTACGTGGCTCCCATGGCTACAGCAACAGGGATGATGTTTGTGAGCATGAGAGACAGGGGCTTCACTCAGTTTTGCCCAAGTGAAACATCACCATATAAAGCCTCACAGACAGGGATGTTTCAGCATTAATTAAGAGAAAAAGCAGAACAGGTAAGCAGCTCTCCTGAGCTCCCCTCCTCACGCACACAACCTGAAACTAAATTCCAACCCCGAAATCCAGCACTCTGGTGAATGTAAACGGAATTCAGGAGCTATCCCTCCCATCCTTAAACACACCAGACACCCAGCACAGGCAACAGATATCATCACTAAGCAGCAAAGCCCATTGAAAACACATAAAGCACTGCCTTACTTTAACGAATTAAATAATTCAAGAGCTGGCACGGCTGGGGATTTTTGTTGTTTTTTTTTTAAGATTTCCCGTCCAAACGCATCACCCAGCAACAGAGTGGTGCTTCAGTTTGAGGAGGTTTTTGTAAGAGCACAACTTACCTGCACTACACTCCTTTAACGGAGATGCTGCTCCGACAGCTCCAGTCCCCTCCCGGCCGCTCCCCCCGCCCCGGATCCACCAACACTTTGTTCCCAAATGCCACTCGCTCAGGTGGCCGAGGCAGCGGCGGCGGCTCGTGCTTTTTCTATGGCTCCAATGTTAATCCATCCAGAGCATCTTTCCCCCTCACTTCCAATTGGCGAGCGGCGGATGGGTGGAGTGAGAGCGCGACCCATTAGCTCCCAGCCGGGCTCCTCAATCCCGGCTCTCTGCGAGCCGGGAGCCGCTAATTCCACACACCTGCACATGCCACCACTGCCCCCCAGAACCAGGGATTTGGGATTTCTCCCCTCCAGCCACCCAGATCCCGCCGCCCAGCTCGGAGCTCTTCGCCTCTACCCAGCCAGGAGGAAAAGCAGGATAATTAAAGCGACCCAGCGGTTGGGAGCCGCAGAGTTTGGCTGGATGCTGTAGGGAGAAAGCTCCTGTTCCTCCTTAAAAAAAAAAAAAACACCCAGCTTTGTGGCAGCCCGACTCAAGCGAAGTGAGAAGATGCTGTACCTTAGAGGGAGAAGTACAGGGAAAGCCAGAGGATGTGAAGATGAACGAAGAAGAGAGGGAGGGGGGGAGGAAAAAAACCTGCTGCTGAGAGGTAGATACAGCAAATTTCTTAAAGATACAGCTGCCTGCCCGACTGCTGGGCTCTGGTGGTTTATCCAGGCAGAAGGACGAGGGTTAATGCATGAATTCAATGAGCAGCCTGCATATGGGAACGAGAAACGGGGCAGTGAGTCTGTGCTCTAACGGCAAGTCCCAGAAAATAAAGCTGAAAGACCTCACCTCATCCGAGGAGACTTGTATCCAAAACTCTCTGCCCAGCACTGGACCTAAAAAGCTTTGGAGGGAAGATGCCACATCCTCTCCCCCCTGCTTCAGCCTATTCTACTGCTTTGCTTTCCTTTCAATTCAAGATTTTCATCACAATAAGCCAAGGCTCCCCCAGCTGAATATTTAAAACCCAGAGGAATAGCCAAAAAAAAAAAAAAAACCAAACAAACCCACAGAAGGAAAAAAACCCCAAACTCCCCAAAGCAGCATCAATTCAGCCTTAGAAAAGGCAGAACCCTAAAAGAATAAGACAGAAATAAATTGATGCATTATCCAAATGCTGGCAAGGCTGGCTCACTCCCCCCTACAGTAACTCTGACAATTACTGTGACTTCAATTAAAACAAATAAATATATAAATAAAATTCCCAGAGATGTTTACCAGGAGGCAGCAAACGTTTCCCAGAGCAAAGCAAGGAGAGGCAGGACAGGGCTCGGGAAGGGGCATCACTTCCAGCAGAGGGATTCAGTCAGAGCCTCGTACCCCCATCATCTCCAGTCCCTGCCACAGACTTGTTTCCGCTGCACGAAACCACAGCAGTGCATGTTTTTAAACACCTCCCACGCATTTTCCCTGCCGAGACTGCTCATCCAGTCTCCTCCATTTTTTAATTTTTTAATTTTTGCATGCCACCTGACAAGCTTTTCCAGGTGAGACACGTCATATTCCGACTGGTAATAAGATGCAAAGGAAGTACAGTGTGGTTCGTAAAGTGTTGAGGGTGGAAGAGACCCTGGGAGGTCTCCAGTTCCAATCCCTGCTCCAGGAAAAATCACCTTTAAAGAGAAACCAGTCACCCTGTTGAGCTTGATACCCTCATCCAGGAAAGTTTAATGGGAAATCAAGACTCCCATCCTTAGGATCAGCACTTAGAGCAGAGCTCGGCTCTTAAACCAGCAGGATTTACTGAGTCTCCTCACACAGACTTTTTTACATTAAAGAAAAATTTGAACCAAACTGATATTTTAAGGTGATTCCTTGTCATGAGGCAAATCAGCGTTAGAAAAATCTTAATACCTTCATCTGTGCCCACACTTGATACCTTTGACAACAGTCTAAAGGACAGAGCTGACAGCACCCCAAGCCTGAAGGTGAAACGAGCCTCCAGCAGGTATTTCAGGTTTCAAACACTGCCGGATTCATTTCAGCCAGTGAATGAGCTTATGAAACAAAAGACTGGCTCAGATCCGTTTCTATTTTTATTTTTTCCCCCGTGCTGAGGTTGTTTATCAGCCCTCCCTGGCCAGCCTGGGTGTAGCAGGGACTACAGCTTGGTGGAGTTGACAGTGACAAGCTGTTGGACCTGGAGAGGTCTGAGAGGAGAGTTCACCAACACAACCCCACCAGTTCACCCACCAAGTCCTGCCTGCACCGACACAACCCCACCAGTTCACCCACCAAATCCTGCCTGCACCGACACAACCCCACCAGTTCACCCACCGAGTCCTGCCTGCACCGACACAACCACACCAACCCATCCACCAAGCCCTACCTGCCTCTTGACCCACCATCTCCAAAGCCTCCTCCTCAACTCTCCCTGGGCTTTCTCCGCCACCTCGTGCCACCCCCTGTCCAGTCCCCAACCCCGCTCACGCACCGTCCACGGGCCTGCTCCACCTCTGGGACAAGCGCTGTGGCCACTGGGCCAAATCCTGGGAAGAGCCACCAGCGCTGTCCCCGAACTGGCCGTAGGGCGAGCGCAGGAAGGTGAGCCGGGGGTAGCAAAAAGGCGCCGGCTCCATCAGGACGGAGAAGAGAGGAGAGCCAGGTACGAAGCAAACCGCGTCCCCCTTCGCCTCCTTCCGCGGGTACTGGTGGGACATGCAGTCTCAGAGCCTTCTCCCAGAGAAGCTCCCTCTTTGGAGGAGGAATTAGTGCAAAACAAACAAAAAAATTGATAATAAAATAGAAAATAAAGCCTCCGGAGCAGCCCTGCTGCTGCTGTCACAGCCCAGCAGAGCTCACTGGAAAAGCAGCGTCTCCAGCCTGTATTTAAACGCCCCTCTCAGAAAGCAGAGATGCAGCACAGGAAGAGACAAATTCCAGCTCTGCGTCGGGCTGATAAGCCAGGTTTATAATATTCAAGGAGTATTGGCATTACTACAGTTCCTCCCCCCCTCCCCTTTGCTCTCTCTCTCTCCCTCCAACGAATATCTTGTGCAGGAGCTTGTTGTGAGGAATAAGCAAAAAAAAAAAAAGAAAAGAAAAGAAAAAAAAAGCCCAATCCCTAAAAAAAAATAGGGAAAAAAAAAATCAGGCTGTTCCGGTGGGAACAGCCAACACGTTGAATAAAACAAACACACGCGTGTTAAGCCCTGGGGACGCAATTAGGCTCGGAGCAGGGGGAAGAGGCGTTTAACTCCTGGAAAAGGAGGTGGCAGCGGGAGAGAGGAAAAGGAGAATGAACCTGGTGCCTGACGCTGCGTCCCCTGGGGTGTCTTTTCCCAGGAGGATGAGCCCCAGTGGCAGCAGGGTGCCACCAGCACCACGAGGGGAGGAAGGTCACCTCATCCTCAGCCCCCTCCTCCTAATTTCCACCCATGTGCCCCCCGGAGTGGGGAGCACCCAGGGATAACTCACTCCATCCTCGCTGTACACCAAGACAGAGGTTGCCCAGCTCTAAACCATCTCAACCATCCCAGCAGCCAGCTGAGGTCTTCTCTCCACCAGCTCCAAATCTGAGTTTTCCCCCCACCACAGCCCACAGTTAACACTACTCAAATCCATCTCACCATGGGATGACCCCAGGGTGGCCACAGCCCCACAAACCCTTTTGCTGCCACTTGCATCAAGTCCCTTCAAACCTGGGGAACCCAAAAGCACCTGTGGGGAAGAAAAGCTCTCATCCAACCCAAAAAAAAAAGTTGGTGTTGCCCACTCCTGTGGCCAGGTTTTCAATGCTTTTCTCCCCATCTTCTTGCAGTTTTTCCAGCAGGGCATCTCTGAGGATTGAAACCAGACTCTTCCCTCTGTTCCTTACCCAAATCACAGCTGCCACTGGTTCATCAGAGCTTGCAGACCTTTCTACAGCAACAGAGGGAGACTGAAGCCCTCAGCACTGCTGGTTTTAATTGCAAGTCAGAGCCAGGGATGAATTTAGAAAGAGGGAATAGCAAAACCCATGGAGTTCTAAGTGACAGCAAAGCTCTTTGATATCAAAGCCAGCACTGACAGATGCAGGAGCCCGCAGTGCTCTGCTCTGGGCCAGCATGTCACCGTGCTCTGCAGAAAGGCTTTATGGGGAGCTTAGCCCAGATCATATTTAGAAAGTTATACTGCAGTAAAATTAAAGGGAAAAAAAAGAACAACCTAAGAGTTTTTCAGCATCACCAGGTCCCCCAGCACAAACTCCTGAAGGAGCTGCTTGTCAGACTTCATGATCCCAGACCCCAATTAGGACGGACTTGGAGGAATTGCCTCAGCATTCCCAGCTTTTAACCACACTGTGTCCTTTACAGCAGGCTCCCCACCCGGCTTTGGAGGAGAAAGCACCCAGCTGGCTGCAAAGGTAAGGAGGATTTAACACAGGCTGGATGTCTGCTGGGGTGTTTGGCAGGGATTTGCATATTTAGAGGGTAGATGACAGTTTCATGAGGATGAGTCATTAAAGTGTCCCCAGTGCTGTTTACTCCCAGAGCAATCCTACCTAAGGAAACAGGGCTTTTCCAAACAAGTGGTTTCTCATTAGGAAGAGACAACTCAAGTGCCACCCAGACCTACAGGTACAGAAAGGTTTTGGGCAGCAACCCCTGTGGCTTCCCAGAGACTTGTAAATCACAGCAAGGTACTAGAATTTCTAAAAAAACACCAGAACAAACAGTTTTCCCCCAGGTAATGTGATTTAGTACCTGACTTGAGGCATAAGGCACCTATGCAGAGCATCACCACAGTTCTGCAAGGACAACATTTGAGGTTTGTCTTATACAGGCAAATGAAACAGCACCGGGTTAAGTCTGATAACTCTGGATTAAATTCCAACTTGGCAACTAAAATTCAACCTTGACTCTAATTCTTACCTCAGCTCCCTTCTGCAGGAAATATCAAGCTAAACAACAAACAAGCAAATTAAACAGCACCAGGCTGTCTAATAATTATGGATTAAATTCCAGCTTTTCAGCTAAAATCTGACCTCTTACCTCAGCTCCCTTCTGCTGAAACATCCAACTCCTCACTGATACTTCTCTTTAGGCCAATACAGAAGACTTTCATTGCGGATCCCTTTCCTTTTAAACCCAAAAGACATCTTTGTTTTCACACTGACTCAACACCGAGCTAAATCTTGTTTTAATAACTATTTACAGCCTTCAGTGATTTACTACAGCTTTACTAGAAGTCAGGGCACTACGATTTTACACAGACAGACCTTATGCCACGGGGTGAGTGAAGCGAGGGCTCCGCTTAAAACCCCGACTCACATTTCCGCACGCGTTTATTTAAACAAGCTGAAGCATTCCAAGTGCCAAGGAACACCAGGAGAGCCCGAGAGGAACTTCCTCTGCGGTCCATCATCCTCGCAGAGCAGCAACTGTTCAAAAGCCACAGATGTTTCCAAACTAGAGGGCTCTGGCTGAGATGGATTAGCCAACGCATCCCGATTATAGCAGGGAAGCGGCGGCTCACAGGGGTGGTAGCAATGACTGAGGTCGCTGTGTAGACAGGACTGGAGTGTTACATTGCTGTTCCCTCCCAGCCTTCCCCAAAAAAAAAAGCAGCCACAAAACCAACCACAGTGACCCAGGTGAGAAGGGTGAACTCCCGGGTCAAGGAGCTGCTTCAGCTCCGGCACTTGAGGGGCAGAGAGTTGGCAGAGCAGCGCCAAGGCTACGCTCACACCTACAGAAAATCCACAAGAAAGTCTTGCAAATATTGAAACAACTCAAGGAAAAAAGGTATATATTCCCTGGAGATTGTTCACATGCATATTTATCCAGAGAAGCTGTGGTTGCCCCATCCCTGCAAGTGTCCAAGGCCAGGCTGGATGGGACTTGGAGCAGCCTGGGCTAGTGGAAGGTGCCCTGTCCATGGCAGGGGGATGGAATGAGAGGGTCTTTAGGGTCCCTTCAACCCAAACTATTCCATGATTTTCTATGGCTGCTGGACAGCCAGTGGCACCATCAGGACCCAGGAGTGAAACAACAGCCACGGACACGAAAAAAAGCAGCAAAGCAAAGCTTTTTTTCGTTAAACCGAGGAAGGGAAAAGACCCGAAGGCACAATCCTCACTGAGAGCAGATCCACAGGAGCTGTTCCAGGACAGCCTCCCGCTCGGCAAAGCTGCTGTGCCACCTACAGTTACTTCGGGTCCAGAACAAAAACCTTTTCCTCCAGGACCCCAAGTCCCTGTCACTGAACCGAGTGTCACCCGGCGCCGCCGCGGCCATGCCGGTCAAGGAAGCGCTTCCTTTGGCAAGGCAGGGGGGGAGGCACCGCAGAAAAGAACTTTTAGAGCTCATCGCAACTCAGAAAGTGACTTTCCAAGTCCATTAAAACCCACCCTCCCACTGCATTTCGAATAAACTCATTGCCGAGGTCTTCCCCAGCGCACGCCACCGCCTAAACCCTTCACACGAGTTCAGCCTGAGACGTCAAGTTTCACTTTTTCTTTTTTTTTTTTTCTCCTCCTTTTTACTGCGGCTTTTACACCAACACAGTCAGGCAACCGCATCCGCGAGCAGCGTGCCCTCCACCCCTTTCTGGGTACAAACAAGCCCAAGTGGGAGGTAAAGCACTCCCAGGACACCCAGTCCCGATCGCTCCCATCGCTCCTGCATCCCCCGGTCCTCCCGTCCCACCGCATCCCCGCTCCCGGGACCGAGGAGCCAAGTTTGCGGCTGTCACGCCGACACCACCACGAAAAACCTTCAGCAACGACACGAACGAAGCGAACATCACCTACGGTGTGGGGTTTTTTTCCCCCACCCCCAATTCCAAGAAAGGGAAGCAGGACAGCAGGATACCCCCTCCGCCGCATCCCACCCCGATGCAACAGGCGGAGCTGGGGGTGCCCAGCGGGCAGGGCGGGGACGGGGACACCCCGCAAAGCTGGTGGCCACTCTGGTCCCCCCCGTGTCCCCCCCTTCCCCGTGTCCCCCTCACCGCAGGGCTGGAGGAGGAACACCTGCCGCGCTGCCATGGCCGCTCCGCTCAGCCCGTCCGCGCCATCGGTTCTACTTCTTCATTTATTTTCCCCGCCAAAGATAAAAAAATAAATTCATTAATTAAAAGGAAAAAAAAAAAAGAGAGAGAGAGAGAGACAATGCNGAGGAAGAAAAGCAAAGGCGCCCCCCCCCCCCCCAACCCCCGGGGGAAAAGGAAAAAAAAAAAAATAAATCCCTGGAGAAAGTCCCGGGTCGGGAGCGCGGCTGGAAGGGGAAGGGACGAGCGGTGTCACACACGCGCACCCCGCTGGGTCCTAAAGCCCGCCCGCAGCCCGGCCCCGCACACCGGGCGGGGTCACCCCACCCGCAGCGACATTTAGCGACAGCTCGACACCCGCAGACCCCTCCGAGGGGGGGGCCAGGCGGGGCTCTGTAGGGTCTTTTATATAATGGGTTGGAAGGGACCTTAAAAAAAAAAAATCATCTTGTTCCGCCCCTTGCTGTGGGCAGGGACACTTCCCGCTATCCCAGGTTACTCCAACCTGGCATCCATGGACACTTCCAGGGATGGGGCAGCCACAGCTTCTCTGGGCAACCTGTGCCAGGACCACACTTGTTGAAAACATCCCTCTTCCTTATATCTAACCTAAATCGACCCTCCTGCAGTTTAAAACCATCACCCCTCATCCCGTTAAAACCAGCCCTGTATTGAGGCTCTTTCTCTTCAATTCAAAAATAAGTCAGTTTTCCCTTTTCCAGGGATGCAAGAGGCATTACCAGGCAAGATGATACTCATAACTTCAGGGAAAAACCTTTACACTACAAATCTTGCTTTTCCCATCAAGCATGTTCATGGTCACCATGGGGTCCCATCATACCAACTGTTCTTCTCTGCCCCTTCAAAAATTGCTCTGAAACAACCTGACACAGGCACTTTTCAGTCCCAGCTGAGCCCACTGGAGGTCAAAATAAACCCCTGGAGTGCAGCACAAGTGATGAAACCTTGAGGTTCTTTTCAAAACCAAGCAGCAACAACAACAAAGTTTGAAAATCAGGTGCAGGGTGATGGTCCCCAACCTGCAGCCTTCGCTTTAGGGAAAGAAAAAAAAAAATAAAACAGGCACATTTCTGAAGTTCTTATACCATAAACATTAGACTGCTTCATTTCCCTCTTTCTTGATCTTTCCTCTAGAAGGGTCTGAGCTGATCCAGCCCCAGCAAGCAATTTGGGAATCAGGATGGCTTGGGCTGGAAGGAACCTTAAAGACCATCTTGTTCCACCTCCCTGCCATGGTTAGGGGTGCCATTCACTAGATCAGGTTGCTCATCCAACCTGGCCTTAAACACTTCCAGGGATGGAGAATCCACAAAATTTGGATGTTTGTAAATGAGGGGTGAAGGAGGTTTAAAGAAATCTTACAGACATCTTGGGCTTTGATTGCTACAGGTCTTGGTGTCAAGGCAGCATATCCAGAGTGAACATTCCCCATCCTCTAAATCAGCAAACCACATCCAGGGAAAAAAAACAAAAACAAAAACAGAAACCACAAACACAAAGGAAAAAAACAACAACAAAAAATCCCACAACCTGCCCAATAAACCAACAAACCACCTAGAAAAGCATTTAACACCATTTTAACCAGAGGTGAGAAACCCCCTGCCAAAATTTCAAGTCTCAAGCTGTTATTCTAATACCAAATCCAAAACACTGCACTGTACCAGGTACTGAGGAAGACAAATGAACTCTATCCCAGTCAAAACCAGGACATCACCCAAAACAAGGAAAAGAGTGGGGTTTGATCTCTTTTGGAAGGTGCAGACATTGTGGAAGTGAATCCTTGGTTTAATGGTTTAAACTGTAGATATTTAATGCCACATTTAACTCCTGGCATCCAGCTACAGGTGACTGGGAGTCCAGTCTCTCCCAGGGGTGACCTTGCCAGCTCCTCCTGGAAGATGTCCAGGAAGGAGAAGAGTATGGAATACATAGGAGAGCATGGAAGGATGACTTCACAGGGCTTAAGTCTCTTCCAGGAGTTCTGAGACTCCTTCCAGACCTACATCCTACAGGCACACAGTGGAAAACTAGGCCCCATATTAATTCCCTTTCATACATCCAACCATATTTCCCCACTATAATAAGTTATTATTATAGCAGGTGTCCCATGCTGGAAATTTCAGCCCCACCAGCAGCCCAGCTTTCCAGAGGATATCAGCTTATCTGAAATGATTCCAGGCACCAGAGAGGACATCAAATACCTCCTTGTCTGGCGCTATCTGGTCGATCCCAGCGTCTCCAGACCTGCTCTTTGCAAACACTCTCCACTGTCACAGCTAAGCCCAGTCACCCAGAGGCAGCTGGATCCATGGAGCAGGAGTTACACCCTTCCCTGAGCCCATCAGCTTCTGAGGAGCCTCATTGCCCTCCAGCAGGTTCCTAAGTTGATGCACAAAGGCAGCCTCCCTCGCAGGCAGAAGTTCATTTTGCTCCCTTACTGACTGACTGCTTGGCATTAAGCAGCTCTTTGTAGCTGGGCTGGTTTGTGGCTGGAAACCAGCAGGAAGTGGATTTTTGCTTGTCTTCACAACCAGATCATACAGGACCTGATTGCCTGGTCCAGCAGGACCAGCTGAGTACCCAAGCAGAAGAAGATCCTTGGGCTCCCTCCAAGCCAGGGACAGATGCCAGGTATATTTGCTTTTTAGCAGGATGCTTTTGCCAGGGCTCTGATTTTTCTGGTGGGCTCACATTGGAGGCTGCAGGAGTCTGGACCCAGAAAGTAACACTAGGTGGACCCAAGCATTGCAGAGAAACCCTTATCCCATCCTCAGGAAGAAGCACTCGGACTCCCATGTCTGTGACACAGCCAAGACTTTAAACATAAGCAAAAAAGTTGCTTGGGGGATCAAAATAAAAAATTTAAGTACTACATACCTGCTTTCTGACTAGTTTTATTCTGGTTTAATCACCAATTCCTCAAATCCCCCCCTACCTCCCCCTGCTTTGACTGTAACTCAAGGAAAACATCAGTTCACTTCCCAGCTCCTGTTGTGCATCCTGTTCCATGCCATCCATCACCTGTGGGACACTGCAGTAGGCAGCACAGCAGAGGGAGCAGTGACCTGCTGGGAACCCCCAGGGAACACCTGCCTTGGAGTTCTTGCCCTTTAGGAAGTATTTTAAAAGTGTTTATCCCACACTTGTTTGCTTCAGTGCTCTCCGGCATGAACTCTGGAGCTGAATCCCACTGAATCCCAAAGCTCCCAAGGGCAGCACTGAGGGTCCCGTTTCAGGAAACTCATTTCAAGCTGCTCTGAAGACACCCAGGCTGGTTTGAGGCACCAGGTTTTCTTCTAAGAGTCAAAGAAATTAAGTTTAGGGGTCAGGGTAACCAGTGAGCTCTATTTCAGTACTGAGGATTGAGACTTTGGGGTGAGTTTAGCAACTGTCATCATCTTTTTGGTGCCTGTCCTCCAGCCCAAAGGCACAAATAACTATTACAAAGCCCAGCACAGCTCATCCAGACAGAAGGAAGCAGATCTCAAGCCCTCCTTCAAGAGTCAAATAATCTAGGGCTTCCCCCACCTGAAAAGCTCATCCAAATAAGAGAGAGGACCTCAAACAGTCACAAAACAACTCCAGGTAAAAGGGACAACAATCCCTTTAGCACAAGGGGGGGTCAGGGGAGCTTAAGAGGCAGCAGCACAAGGAGTTGACCCAGCAGCCTGATGCTTGAAGGCAAAGAATATTTTGCTTCTCCTTGCTCATTCTCACAAACAAAAAGGGGAGAGTCGCATCCCACAAGAGGAAAAATTGGTTATATTTGATTAAGAGGTGCATAAATACCCATTCCTTTGTCTCCCTCCCGTAGATTCTTTTTCCTGAGCAAGGAAAGGAGCCAGCAAGGGCCAAGAGCTGGTGTTCAACCAAGAGCTGCTGGGAAGGTCAGTCTCCTTTAGATGCAGATTGCACCCAGATGGTGATTTCCTCCTGGCAGTGGCAGGACTCAGGGAAGGCAGCCAGTCTCCAGCTTGCTCTGCCAGAGCCAGAGGCAGAAAATCCCTGGCCAAAGTCATGGCAGCACACAGATTTTATTAGGCCAGGACCATGCAGCCAACTTGTGCTGCCACCAGCTAGAGCAGGGAGATGCAAACAGGACTGAGGGCTCAAACATCCTAAGTGTGTTCACTTACCCTAAACACAGCCCCCTCTCCTCCCCAGGCTCCAAAACAGGATTTACTTTCTTGCAACAAAGATGCTCTCACATCCAGGAGGTATCCAAGGGCCCCCCACAAGCAAATAAGGGGAGCAACTCTCACTCAAACATTGCCTTCTTGGAAAGGAGTCACAGGGGGAACTACACCTTGGAGAGGACCATGGAATCCCAGAATGGTTTGGGGTGGAAGGGNCCCCAGTCCCTCTCCAGCTCTCCTGGAGCCCCTTCAGGCCCTGCAAGGGGCTCTCAGCTCTCCCTGGATCCTTCTCTTCTCCAGGGGAACCCCCCCAGCTCTCCCAGCCTGGCTCCAGAGCAGAGGGGCTCCAGCCCTGGCAGCAGCTCCGGGGCCCCCTCTGGACTCTGGCTCCTGAGCACACTCCATCTGAGGGCAAGATCTTAACTGGAGTTTGAAGGCACAATGCTTGGGGTTATTTTGATATAAAGAAAAAAAAAAGGTTATTTGTAAGGGAGTGTGGGATTGAAAATCCATCTCCCAACCAGCAGCTCAAGCTCTCCCCTGACACATCAGTACCTGAGGGTCACTTCACCTTCCTGTTGCTACAGATGGGATCTCCCCATGGAGAGAGCACATTGTCAAGTTGTCTCTTCATGTCAAAGCACATTCCCATTTGACAGCTCAGTAACAGGACACAGGGTCTGTGTCACACAGGTCCCTGACCCTGTAGCCACACTCAGTCAAGGACCAGAGAGCCCAGGCTGCCTCTCCCTCCTGCCAGCACATCCTGAGATCCAACACATCAGTACAGGACACAGCATGTGGCAGAATCATAAAATATCACACAAGTTGGAAGGGAACCAACCCCTTCCCCTGCCCAGGACACCCCAACAATCCCACCCTGTCCCTGAGAGCATTATCCAAACCCTCCTGGAGCTCTGGCAGCCTTGGGGCCGTGACCATTCCTTGAGAAGTCTGTTCAGTGCCCCACCACGCTCTGTGGGAAGAACCTGTTCCCAATATCCAACCTAAACCTCCCCTGGCACAGCTCCAGCCCTTCCCTGGGTCCCGTCCCAGCTCACAGTGAGCAGAGATCAGAGCTGCCCCTCCACTCCAGCACAGTGGGATTGCTGATACCCAACCACTGAAGTCACCTAAGAGCTGACATTCAGCAGAAGATGATTTTCCTTTGCTTTGGTTCCCGTGTGGGTAAAATCCTGGGAAAAGCCTCCCCTTAAGTGATGTTACAGCCACACAAAGAGTCCTGCTGCCTAAGGAGTACTCGGGCAGAGATAAACACAATAGATTCGCACAGAGCCACAGCTGAATAGCTGACTTCAGCCTCAGTTTAGCCTCAGAGCATTAAGAGATTGTTGATTCCAGTAGAGAACACACTTGCCAGCCTCTTTTTGTGCAAGAGTACAACTTAAAGGGGGGGAAAAAAAACCCTCAGTAAGTACTCCAGCCACCCAGCCCCTCTCCACCAGTCAGCAGAGACTCAATGTGAATATTTTCACTGCTGCTGGAGGCAATGTGCTGGTGATAGGGACTTTAGCATGGTGTTTATTTATTTTTCAGAACTCTAATGGATTTAGTAATAAATTATGCTCCTTACCCAAGACTCAGCTGAACATGTTCTGAAGCTCAAAGCACAGAGCAGCAGATGATGTCATGTAATAGTGCAATAAGGAATTACACAACTGAAAGCAACAGATAAAAAACAGGAGCACTCAGCAACATCTGAAGATGTTAAACCCCAGCTATGGCAGAGCATCCCTTGCCCAACACATTGAGTCAGATCACAACATCCAGGGACATAAATATTTACCTGAAACCTTCACCATGAGGGCACTGGGCAGCAGAGAAGCATCATCCCAACCCAAATCACACGGGAAGCAGCAAAGACAAACCCCAGACTAACCAAGACCAACATTTTCCAGGCAAAGAGTAGATTTGAACTGACTCAGCAGCAGGTTCAGGAGGACTCACAGCACAGAGGAGCTGAGAGTCAGGAGTAGCTCTATAGCAGCTTCCAGACGAGCTAAACCTCCTGCTTTTAACACAAAAAAAGGGATCTGGGATGTGGTTGTGAAGATTCTTCACACTCTGGGATGATGACTTTCATCTCACTGAGCACATACAATTGCTGGCAGCAAACACACAAAACCAGAAAAGAAGGGAAAAAAAAAGTTCCCTTCAAGTTCCACAAGCAGCTTCAAAGCCCAGCTTGCTGCTAGGACAGATTTTGCTGTGCTTGTTTAACTCTGACTTCCATGAAAAGCCTCTTGCTTTTCTCTCCTCAAAGTGCCCAGCGATGGGACAGAGGGGACAAGTGGCAGGGATGCACTATGCATCCAAGGAAAAGTGATTACAACTTCCCACCTCTAACTCTGACCCAGCAGACTGGGATCAGAACAAGGTATTTGCTGGAAGGACACAGTGAAAGAAGAGTTTCAGGAAATGCATCAAAAGTCCAAGTAGTCAGAGAGTTAATTGGGTGTGAGAAATGCAGCATCTCTGGTCAGGTCCTCTGGGGTTTCACCATGAGCAGAGGGCTCTCCACAAACCCATGGGTTACCACACCTTCTGCTCAGGTTTGAAAGCCCATCCCCTCAAAACAACCTAAATTTTAGGGAGACATCTGCTCCCTGAAACGAGGGACAGTGAGAATTAATGCAGCAGCACAACCAGCAGTGGAACTGAGTTGCTCTCCTACTACCAGGTTGACCAAAACTAAGCTCTCTTTGTGTTATTAGCCCAGCACTTGTTCTTAAAACTGGTTTGGATCAGTAGCATTCCCACCACCTGGAGAACTGGATCAGTAAAGCCCTGGATGCTGTTATGAAGCAGTCCAGTACCTGTATAATTATATTTTTGCATTAAATGCCACAGATTATTGATGCCATCAGGGGTTTGTCAACTCCCTTCGAACAGGGACAAAGGGAAGCCTGAAAGCAGAGTTTTGTCCCTCCCTCTTTGACACCAGCCACACATCTCCAGTTCCCACGGGAGGGAAGAAAGAATCACCAGCTGCACAATCCACTCCAGTAGAACATTTCCAGTAGAAAGGGGCCTACAGGGACCTAAACCAACTGTGAGCTGATTAGAGCTGCTGTCTGCAACCCTTTGCAGACAGGAAAAACTGTTCCAGAGGGATCTGGAGTCTTGTATCTTCCTTTTCAGTCTTCACAAGGCAGAAAGGGACAATTTTCAGCATTTGATACCCAAGCAAGAAGCTTGAAGTCGCCTGCCAGGTTACAAAGGATTCAGGGAGAAACTGTTCTGTGAAAAATTCCAGGCAGACCAGGAGATTTTGCCATGTTTTAGTGCCATGAGGCAGAGAAACTAGAAAGGACCAGTGCCAGGTAATTTTGAGTCCCTAGCAGGAAAGTTTTCCAGTATTAAGCCAGTTAGACTGAAGTCTCATCATCCTCTCCTGGGAGATTATCCTTCCTGCACAAAGTGGAAAACCCCAAAGGTTGCCATATAACAAACTAATGGGGTTTTTTTTGGTGGTTTTTGTTATTTTTTAATAGAAGAGAGTTGGAAGAAAAACAAGAATTCAGTGTCTTACATTGAATCCTGTGCCATAATATAAAATTACTTTCTTGCCACAGGAAAGATCCCCACATGCAAAGGGATACAAGATACTCAGTGTGAGATTAATTTCTGAAACACTGCAGCTGCACACAGCTGTATAACCCTGTCCAGATCCACACACAAGCTCTTTGGGAAGAGGTTCTTACCCAGGGAAGAATTTCCAACCCATCCAGATAGTTTCAACTCCTACAGAAGCGAGTGGGCACAACCATCCTCAGTGCACAACATTTAACCCACAAAGTACCCAGCCAAGCTTTAAAGCTTCAATTTAACGTCTCCAAGACTCCATCACTTAATTTTTATTCCTTTTTTAGATGCCCCACCCGTACTCCCCCTTCCCTTGCTCCCCCCCCGGAGGTTGCAGAACTCCATGAAATGTTTTTGAATCCTGTTGTTGGCTCTTCCCCCAGCGAGCAGCACCACTTTCCAAACACCAAAAACTGGCCAAACCCAACCATTATTTGCCACTTGGAGAGCTGCAATTCAGACTTGTTCACTCGGGCATCCAAGGCTGCAGATCCTGTTCTGCTGCCATTACAACACCTACACCCCCCTGCCCTTCACTCCTGGATTTTATTTTTTTGGGTGTCCCAGGCTGAAGGTAATGAGGAGACTTCAAAGAGCCACCTACAGAAGTGCTGGCACCCTCCCATCCATTCAGGTGGTTTCCTCTCACAGACAGGCTGGCTCCTGGCTAGGAATCCTGAGGAAGTAGGGAGAAATAACTGGAATTAAAGCAGAGTGTAATTTCCTTCTGCTGGGAGCTCCCACATGCCCTGCCCTTTCACAAGCCTCAAGCCCTAGGATGTGGCAAGTGATTACACCCAAAGAGAGAGCAAAGCCTGTCAGGAACATAATTCCTTCATTATATCCTTTCTTTTTTTTTTTTTTAGGTGGTCCACATCCAAAAGAGCTCGAGCAGTTTGAAATATCCACGAGCATGGGCTCGTAGAAGGAGCCTTGGTATAATTTCTGAGCTCTGAGCACCAGCAAACCAGAACTAGGGTTCCTCTGACAAAGGGAATGAGCCAGTGCACTCCCTTTTGCAGTGGTTTAACACCCACTGCAGAACATTTTGGCCTCTGAAATGAAACCAAACACTGGTAGTTCAAGGGATTTGCTTCATCACCAACGAAGAAAGAAAAAAAGGAGAAAAATCTCACATTTAAAATCCTCTGAAAACCTCTAATGCCAGAGAAACTCCAAGAGACTGATAGGAAGGGAGGCAGCTCCATCCAGCTTAGACTGGCCTGCAATTCCTGTTCCCACATTAGAGTGTTTTTACACCCTGATAAGGTGGATAAGTGTGATTTTGGAAACATTTGAGTTCCAGACCTAGAAACAACTCCTGTAGTCAAAGCATTTTCTCTGCCCAGGACAGCACAGGCTCAGATCGTTTTGTCTCTGGACACTGAAGCCTGCTGGGAACCAGATAAGTAGCCAGAACTGGAGTCAGAGGTGATATTATTCCACCAGCTAATGCCTGATGCTGCTGAGAAGAGGGATCCTCCAGGGATCAGGTTTGGTAACTCCACACAGGTCTAAGATTTATGGAAGGAGAGGTCCAGTGATGCTTTTTCCAGAGCAACCCTCCGGCAGAGCTGCAAAAAGGTTGAGCTTCCATCCTCTTCCCAGGGACCAAATATGATAATTCACAGAAAACACCTTATAAAAACTCTTAGAAGTGTATTTCAGAGAAACACAGGCTGGTTTGGGTTGGGATGGATATTAAAGACCATCTCATTCCACCCTCTCCCACAGGCAGGGACACCTTTCACTAGCCCAGGTTGCTCCAAGCCCTGTCCAACCTGACCTTGTACACTTGATATATTTCCCTTTATACACAAACATGCCAAGCCCTCATGTTGTATATTATATCAAGCATTAAGTATATTCAATGTTCTTCCCTGAAACAATGAAAAAACATTGAGTAATAAAATTCCCCCAGGGCTTCTCACCTCCTTGGGATACAGGCATTCAGCACCCAAGAGATTAGGATGGAGATATTCCACCTCAATCAAGTGCTCGTGTTAGTTTTAGCAAGAAATCCTCACTGGTGATTTGCCCTGAGCCTGTGACCCAGCTTTGTGTGTCTTCATCACAATTAACTCTCCCCCAGGCAACCTGATTGGGGATCACACCCCTGTTTTCCCATTCCCAGCAGCAGACTGGAGAAGGAATTTCTGTCCTCACCAGAGACAGGCTGGTTGTGTTTCAATACCAAAAATCAATTCAGGCTTAGCCTGTCAGGGTTCCAGAAGTGTTTGCACAGCACCCTCAGGCACATGGGGGGGAATTTTGGGGTATCCTGTGCAGGGCACAGGAATTGGACTTCCTTGTGAGACCCTTCCAACTCAGAATATTCTACGATTCAAACTGTACCCTGAGCAAGGTGGGATCTGACAGCTCCAGAGCAATTCCAGGTTCCATCCCTTATTGCCCAAGGTACCTCCTCCAGCTCAGAGCAGTTTGGCACAATTTGCAGCTGATTTCAAAGTCATCCCTGCCCAGAGCTGGTGTGGGTTGGGTCACCAGACTCCATCCAGCCTCGCTCATTAAAAGGGTTGAAATCATTAAGTACCAACATCCCCATCACACAAAACGTTCTGAAGTGCTGAGGGCACCATCCTGGCTGGGTTCAAGGTTATTATCTGGCTTTGTGAAAGATTAAGAGGTTCACCTGGTGCATTTCCCCTGCAAGAAGGGCTGTGATCATCAGCAAGCAACAGAAACTATGAGCAAAGAGTTTAGCAAGGCCTGGGAAAACAGAAGGAACAGCTCAGGAAGAGCAGGAAGAGAGCAGGATGCAGACAGCTCAAGGCTCAGCCTGTCTCCTTGTAACATCCACCCAGAGTGAGTGTTCCTGGCCACAATTCCCACACAAACATCCCCCTCAGGGTTTTGGTTCTCCAGAGAAAGCGAAGGCCTGGAGCACTGGTGCCCTTGGACACAACAGGAACTGCTGGGCATGGGAATGGTGGGGGAAAGGGCATCACAAGGGCTTCAGAACAGCTCCTTCCACTGAGCAGTAAATCTGCATCCAGCCCAATAACCTGGATTGGGTAACACCTCCCAAAAAATACCTTGACCAGAGCTTTAGCACCAGCCCAGTACTTCCTAAGAGATCCTCCAAGTCTGGAGACCAAGGATTTGGGGAGTTAAGGGTGGGTCTCTGCAGCACATGTCCCTTCCACAGAAGGACCCACCCTCTGCCTTGATCTGCAGTTCAGCACCTCCAAAAATCCCGCAGCAGTCACAGCTACATTGTGCACAGTAACACTTATCTTTTGCTAGATTTGTAAGCAAAACAAAAAAACCCCTACATATTTTGTCTTCCCTTTGCCCACATTCTTCAGTCTCTTCCCTCCTGACCTTTTGCAGGTTGGATATAACTTAGCATTATATTATTTGTCTGGGTAAGCCAGAAACTTCTCCCTGGGCTTCCAGTAACTGAGAGACCCTAAATCAAAGGAAGATCAGATCATACACAGCCACTGAGATCTTCAGCAGCAGAAACAGAATTAACAGTGGCCTGGAGGAACACAACCTTGACAGGCTGTTTCAGGGAGGTTAAGCAAATTTGGCTCCATAACACAAGCTTATGTTGCACTTCCCTGTGTAAATCATGCCCTGGTAATGACACTGGGAGCACAGTTTAAAGAAGACAGAGTTGATTAAGCAGAGCACCACAAAACTAAAGTAGAAGTTAAATAATTGCCCAGTCATTATCCTGGTAGAATACTTGTGGCCAAGACAAAGCATTTCCAAAGGTTTGGTGCTTGGTGAAGCAACAGCACCTCTGCTCCACAAAGGGAGGGGATTTCCACAGTGATTTCAGCCATCTGGAAGGGGTTTTTTTTGGGAGGTAGAAAGCCTGGCAGCCCAGAGGAACAGAACAGGGAGCTCTGGAGAAAGCAGCTAAGGGCTTCCCTTCTACAGGGGGATACACACAGATGTCCTTCCAATCAACCATCCCTGAAAACAGGCTGATTTTGGGGTGGGATCGGGACATGAGAAGGAAAAATTCCCCCCCAGCCTGTACAATTCCTACACTTTACAGGAGGATTTTCAGAATCAGAGGGGTACTGGAGTCCTGGGAAGTGGCTGGGGACACCTGAGATGACCAGGCAGCCCCCAGTATCCAGGAGATCCTAAGGCTGCCAAAACCTCCCCTTAATACTACTACAATCTTGGAACAGATGTTATTGGCACAGGAAAATGGGAAAGCAACCCTCTTCTGCCTGCATTCCTCGGAGCCAGCTCCTCAGAGCTGGAAGTTCTCCATAAGTTTAAGACCAGCAATTTTTGGGTGGGTTCCAAGTACTTTTCATGAACAGCTCCTGGCCAGTCCAAGCTTCTGAGAGCTGGGGATCCCAGCCATGGCCAACTTGGGCTGCTGCCTGTGCACCTGAACCAGGAGTGTGAATGAAGCTGCAGGACCTGCCAGCTCTGGAGCTATCCAGGGTATTCCCAAATCCTTCCACCTCCTCTTTCATCCCCTCTGGGGCTCTGCAGGGCAGAGACACCTCATCCCTAACTGCTACTCCCTAGCACAGAGCTCCCACCTGACCCACCACTCAGACAAAACAGAAAATGAGACACCTTCAGTCACACCAGCCTTGAGTTCAGAAGCAACAAGAGCCAACTCACACTTGGACAAACCTTCCACCTGCTCCACAGGACCTCTCTTCCCCAGGGGGAGGCAGGGAGACATAAACCAAGCAGATTTCCTGTTTCCAGCCTTGTCTCCAGCCTCACCCTCCAGAAAAACCCAAAATCAATCCTTGTTACCAGCCCTGCCATCCCCATCCCAGCTGGGGAAGGCAGAGCAAAGCCACGGGCCCCTCTCCACCACCTTTTTCCTGCTGCTCCATCCTAATCCACAGAAAGGGGTTTTTTTCCCCTCTCCACCACAGCAGCCCAAGGCTGGACCGATGCTGGAAGAGTTATACAGGGCTGTGGTGCACAGATCCTCAAAATACAGAGGGGAAAGGGCTGGCATTCCAAGCAGGAAGGCCCGGAAGGAGCTCCGAGGGGAAGCACTCGGCTCAGCAGCTTCCTGGCTCAGCCATCCAGGGAATCTGTTTGTGCTGCCAAGCCCTGGCCAGGGACACCACTGCACTTCACCCCAGCTTCCAGCAGTTCCCCCTGTGCCAGGACAGCCCCAGGGGCAGCAGGAACAAAGCCACAGGAGCAGATGGGAGCATCAAAAAGCAGCTTGTCCTTTCAGCATCTCCTAAGGAAGCACCCCAGGTCCTGCATGGGCTCCTCCTTATCCTCCAAGCTCCCCAGAAAAAAGGTTTGGAGGAGATTGAGACAGAGATAGAGGGGAATAGAACAACAGGAGCAAGATGTTGGTGCCTTCAGTCCCAGCAGTGCATCTGGATGATTTTTCCTCCTCTTCTCAATGTCCCGTGGCTCATTCCATTCTTGGATAAGCCCAACACCCCCATCCCTGTTCCTTTATTGAGAACATCCACTTTAATATACCTGCTCATGAGGATGGGGGGGGATAATAATAACAATAAAAATAAAAAAAGTTAAGAGCTGTGCACAAGAAATGCTGTCATTTATTGCAAAAACAAGTTTGTCTATAAGTCAGATGCCAATTAAGGGTGTCACTTCTGAGTGTCACAATATTCCCAGCACAAACACATTCTGCTCACATGTAATTCCTAGAAATATTGCAGTAGCTGGGGTGGGAGGAGGCAGGAGGCCCTTGGAGCCTCCTCTCAAGGCTTTCAGCTCCCTGAGCTGAGCCAAAAGCACATGAAGTAAATGCATCTGGTGTTTTTAAACATGTGTATCACAGAATCAGAGAGTGAACTGGGTTGGAAGGGACCCTAAAGCTCATCTTATTCCACCCCCTGCCATGGGCAGGGACACCTTCCACCAGCCCAGGTGCTCCAAGCCCCATCCAACCTGGCTTTGGACACTTCCAGGGATTCAGGGGCAGCCACAGCTTCTCTGCCCAACCTGTGCCAGGACCTCTCTACCCTCACAGCCCAACAATTCCTTCCTAATTTCCAATCAGAAACACTTTCTATTCATAGCATACTTTAAAAAATGCCCAATAAAAGCAGTCTGGGCAATCTTTCCCAAAATGTTTCCTAGACCCAAAGAAATCTAAGCAGGTGTGGACAAAAGCACTCTGCAGAAAAGCCTCTGCAGCTGAATTAGCTGCAGAGCTATTGAACTCAAAGAGTTCAATATTCAAATATCAGGAATTCAAAATAGCTCCCCAGATTTGCCCCAGTTTCTGTAGCCTTTAGCCCAACATCACAGCACTAAGCTGACCTTGGAGAAGGGATTTGGGAAACCAGGAGGCTCTTAGACAACCCAAGACTAGGAGTTTTCTTTTTCTAGTGGTAGGAACCAACATGAAGCCTGTTTGGCTCTTTCACTTTTATCCAGGGACAGGAACCCTGGGTGTGTAGGACCCCTGTGACCCCCAACTCCCAGTTGCTCATCAGCAGGAAATACAAGGCACAGAGGCAGAGGTGGTCTGAAGGGACAGGGTCCCCCTGCCCACTCCATCCTGGCACACAGATCCCTCCTCCTGGGGTGCTGACCAAGGTCACTTCAGTAGGAAACCACTTGGAATGCACTCTGCAGCGAGGTCACACTCCACAAACATCTTGTATTTGTCAAAGTGGATTTTGCTACGTCCAGAAGACCCCCATGGCAGGACAAGAGTTTGTCCTTAGGGACAGGCACTGTGCAAAATCACCAGGAGAGCCACCATTTAGCAAAATGGGGTTTTATGGTGCACCCAGGGCAGTGATTCTGCTGAACCAGGCTGGTTTTGTGCTGCCAGCTGAACTCCTCCAGACAAAAGAGGGAGCACTGAGCGGGTCATGACTTCCTTCTGGGAAGTCATTTAACAGGAAAGGGAGCCCCAGCAGAACACACAGCACAGCATGTCCTGCTTTGTCCTGCACCCTGGGATTCCTGTGCTGCACATCTTGAATTGACTGAGCTGTAGAGTTCTGCTTTTTCTCCTAAAAGAACGTTTTGGAGGGCTGACATCCCGCAGCATGAGCACCTCAGAGTGTCAGAGGCTTCTCTGGACACGGAGTGTTTGTGTAGATGGAAGAGCCAAGGGCAGCACAAGGAAGAAAACCAAACCACCAGGCCAACAAAATGAAATCCAGAATAGGTACAGAATCATTTATGTTGGGCAAGACCCCCAAGATCAAGTCCAGCCTTTAACCTTATGGTACATGGGGTCTGCTCTGCTCAGTCCTGCCCAACATCCCTCTCTTGGCTTGGCCATGACATCTTTTGTTCCACAGCAAAGCCCCCCTGTGGGATGACACACAGGATTTAGCCCTGGCAACCTCTCCAGCCTCACACATCATTATCACAACCACTTCTCATGCCACCCCTGCACCACCTTAGCCTACGGGGCTTGCAGCACAATTTGGCCTTCAAACCCATAATCAGGACTAAAAAGCCCTCTGAAGTGGTCCTGAACTCCTGCCCTTTTGGATTGGGGATGGGTAAATCTGAGTTTGTTTTCACACACTCCCAGTTAAAAGCCCCTCAAGATGTGAAACTGGACATTTAGCCAGGAAGAGCTGCCTGAGCCCCGAGTTCAAAAGACTCTCAGATCTGCTATAAATTGCCAAGCTGTGTCTCCAGGGAGAGAGTCTGGAGAGATTAAACACTCAGTGCCTCAGAAAGAGATAAATTTTGCCAAGCTGTGTAACATGGGGTGTCATCCCAGGGGTTAATTTCAAATTTTTTAATAGGCAGAAATTACTCACATGGGAGACTTCTTGGGCAGGGGGGTTTGCAGACACAGCCCTATCTTGCAATCCAGCCCGACTTTTGGAGTGCTTTAAACTTAAGAAGCTTTAATTTCAAAGGCTTGTTTTGCATTTTCATCTCCCAAGTTCATCTGGTTTGAAGGAAGCACCAGGGCCAGAGGAGATGGGACGAATGCTTCAGGCTCAAACATCCTGGTGCATTAATTAAGTGGAGGCTCATCAAGATGTGCCACCACAGAGAGCTAATCCCTCAGACCCTGGGAAGGGGATGCCCTGTGACAAAAAAACCTCAAACTCTTCCCTCCTGCTGTTGTCCTCCCTCATTTTGCAGGCAAAGGGGGTTCACAGGGCAGCCCAAAGCCACAGGACAGGGAAACAGGGAACCCCTCTGCTCTGCAACATCACAGCACCTACAGTGCACAGGCCACAAGGTTCATCTCTTCTCTCCCAGCTTCCCAGACAGTCCCAGAGTCCTTCAAGCTGGAAGAGCCCTCCAAGAACGAGTCCAGCCATCCCCCAGCGCTGCCAAGGCCACCCCTGACCCATGTCCCCAAGTGCCACATCCACAGGGATTTTAAATCCCTCCAGGGATGGGGACTCCACCCCTGCCCTGGGCAGCTGTGCCAGGGCTGGACAACCCTTTGGGTGCAGAAAATTTCCTTATTATCCAACCTAAACCTCCCCTGGGGCAACTTGAGGCCGTTTCCTCTTGTCCTGTCACTTGTTACCCGGGAGAAGAGCCAGACCCCCACCTGGCTCCATCCTCCTGGTAGAAATCCATCCACACTGTTCAAGAGGAAAGCCCCAGATGTGCAGGGACATCCAGGGAAGGGCTGATTTCAGTGCATCAGGCTGGTTTTGCTCAGCAGCTTTCAGCTGCAGCAACCCAGGGGATGAGCCAAAAACTCAGCTGCCCAGAGGGAATTTCAGATACCTGAGAGAGGTTATTTTGAGTGCCATGTAACAGATATATGACCTTGCCCTGAGGGGGCCCTTCAGTAAAATTTAATTTTAAATGCTCAGATGATACCAGTGTGTCTGTATTAAGATAATGCCTGGTAACATAAGCAGAGATTAGAATGTTGTGGTCACTAGTGGTCATTTAACACAAACCTCACTAACACCACTGTACCCTCATAATTAAACCTCCTGTTTCCTAATTTTGGAAGGTTGTTCACCTCAGATATCAGTCACCAGAGCAACTTAAATGGCTTTACCTTCCCAATTTTTAAACCCAACATCATAGAGAGACCTCCAGGGAGTCACAGAGCTTGTTTTAGGCAGACAGAAGAACTTTTGCCACTGAGGGTATCCCTGGACCTGCTTTTGAGTGCTCCAGGTTATGCCCAGTTTGTGCAGAATTCACTAAGTTGTTGGAGGTATTAAAGTTAGGGGGTTTTTGTCCTATCCCCTCTCATCAGGAGTGAAAGTAAACTTGCAAATAGTTCATTCTATCATGCATCACTAGTTATTTTCTGAGAGGTTTTCAGGCAAAACAAGGGTGGGTGTTTACTTCTTTTAATCCCCTGCTCTGCTTTTGCCAGCACTTGGATAGAGAAGGATGTTTATATTTACTCATAGTAAGACAGCAAACGAAAAAAAAAAAAGCCACCAAAACTCAAATTTTGAAGCTGTCAGTGCCAGATTGGCTTTAGTTGGACTCTAAATGCAGCTAAACCCACAGGTTTTTAGCTGAAGTTGTATTTGGAGCTGCTCTTCCATGAGGTCATCCAGCCTCGTGTCAGGGAGAGCAGGGCCTGTTGTGTCACCTCAGAAATAACTCTGGGGGAGGAACTGCTGGTTGACTTGTCACCCTGGGGCACAAGGTTGCTCCTTCTCACACCAGGGAGGTAAAAAAGCAACACTCTTGGTTTTTATTCACTCAAGAGGCAGCTAATGCTTCAAAATCCTCCCAATGCCATCAGAAGTGAAAAGCAGGGCTCAGCTCCCAGTGCTGCTCTTCCAAACACTGTTGTCAAGATTCCCCTCAATTCTCTCACACCAACCTTCTCAGTTTTAACTCAAAGCTGCAATTAAATAAGAACCCACAAGTGCAGGGCTCTCCAAGGGTTACAGGGGATGTGAATGCATAGCTGTTTTAATATTCAATGTTTAAAAGCAGAGCTCATTAAATAAGCATCACACACACACTCCCCCACACATCTGCCTGCAGTCACTGGAGCCATTCTGTTACTTGTTCTCCAAATTCATATTTCATGCTGCAAGTGGTGGTGCAGCAATGATCCAAGCAAGCAAATAAACTCGGATTCTTCTCCAAGACACAAAACCAACCCGTCTCCCTGGGTGCACATTTGAGTATCAAACCAGGTTGGTCCTTCAGGGCTCCTCCAAAAAACATGTCACACACACGTTCCCTCATCTGCAAAGCCGGGGAGACCAAGTGACCGTGGTGTGTTCCTGACATTTGAACACTCTCCAGCTCATTTTTTTGTCTGTGTGTGGATTTTGGGGCAGGGGCAGGGCTACACACACACACAGACCTTTTCTCCTCCAAGAATCTTTGCAGGACCTAAAAAAGAAATCACACCTGCCAGCGTTTCTGGCAGAAGGCAGAGGTCCAGCAGCAACACATCAGGGTCCACCTGGCTGTTCCCAGGGCATGGGGGGACAACTGTGTTGCCTGGAGAAGAGAAGGCTCCAGGGAGAACTTACAGCAACCTTCCAGTTCCTAAAAGGGCTCCAAGAGAGCTGGAGAGGGATTTTGGATAAGGGATGGAGGGACAGGACAAGGGGGAATGGTTTCAAACTGACAGAGTAGATTTAGATGGGATATTGGGAAGGAATTCCTGGCTATGAGGGTGGGGAGGCCCTGGCCCAGGTTGGGCAGAGAAGCTGTGGCTGCCCCTGGATCCCTGGAAGTGTCCAAGGCCAGGTTGGATGGGGCTTGGAGCAACCTGGGCTGGTGGAAGGTGTCCCTGCCCATGGCAGGGGATGGAATGAAGTGACCCTTAAGGTCCCTTCCAACCCAAACCATTCTGTGATAAGACTGAGGCATTTGGTTTCTTGATGCTCTGTGCACAGACTGATTTGCACCAGAGCTCTCTCCTATTTCCTTTTGAAGGTGAAAGCAAAGTTGTTCCCTATTTTTAAAGGAATTAGACTTTCCTAAGAGGCTCAGCTTCCAGCTGCTTTGTTTTCAGAGTCAAGTATCCCTGACAAACACTATCCCAGCTCTTACAGCTGCTGACTTACATCAGGGACATCCTAATTATCCAGCCTCCCAGGTGAGGTGCTTGTACATCAATAATAAAAAAAAAAAGACACCACAAACAGATGCCTGTATATTAAAAATAAAATCTAGAGAAACAAACAACAGTGAAGAGACAGTGAAGTAAAATATGGGAGACTTATAACACACAGGGCACCCTGGAAAAGTTGAAGAAGAGGGTTGGGGTATTTGGTGATGAAGATTAAGCCACAACCAAGCTCAGGTTGACAGCGAGCCTCACACACCAGAGGCAGATCTTTAGTTCTGCAGGGAAGTGACAACTTATTGATGCATCTGACAGCAGGGAAGGAGCTGAAATCCTGCTTCCAGCTAATGGCAACTAGAGGAAAAAGCAGAGGGAATTACAGTGCTGTAGTACCTCCACAAAAATCAGCAATGGGAACGAGGCACACCTGAGATGTGCAAGTATCGACACAAAGACAAGAATTAATGAGCAGTGTGGTTTTCAGCTTGCTGGAGCAGCTGAAAACAGTGTTTTTCCAGAGGGAAAGGGATTAACCAAGTTAACAAGGCATCAGCCTTTTCTCAGCTGAGAAAAGGGGGTAAAGTCATGGCAACAAAGACAACACAAACACAAGACGTGCAGTCACTACACTCAGACTTTCCATCCTTCAGGAGAAAGGAGCTGTCACTCCCAAATGCACAGAGCAGAAGAACTGCTGAGGGTGCCAGTTCAGCTGAAACCCCTCTGCCAAAGGAGATTTGCTTAAGAAAAAACTCTTTGCTTGTTTAAAAAAAAAATCAGCTTGAGCAAGACAGAAACCAACCTCACACAACTCCTGGCTTTGTATTTTACTAAATCCTGGTTATAAAGCCTTATCTGCCAGGAGATGGATCCACACAGTGTGGATACAATCCCTTCCCTGTGGTGCATTTCTCAGTCTCTGGTACACCATGTACTATTTAAAATATCCACCCAGAAGAAGTGAGACAAAAGCCACAGCTGAAAATTACTCAAGAAGTAGCTGTGTGAGCAGAAACCTGCCCCAGAGAGTGAGTGCTCATCATCTCAAGCTCCCTGTGCTGGTCTCCTTCCTCCATCTCCATGTCACACTTGGGCTCCATAACTCTCTGCCAGACCCCCAAGCTTGGACTATTTTGGGTAGTAAATGACTCAAATACCAAAGCATCACATTCTTCGTCTGCCAATAGCCAGAAGTCTGATTTCCTAATAGTTACAGGAGAATTTAATGCACAATTTTAGCACTTCTGAGATAGAAAGTGTTATTTAAGTGCCATCATAAAGTGCTCAAAAAAAAAAATAAAAGGCAATTCAAAAAGGAAAAAAAAAAGTTTAGGTAATTCAGCAGGGAAAATAATTTAAGTTTTTCATCAAGGAAGGGTCTTACTTCCAAGTACCTTTCTAGCACCTTCTCTGTGAAGTTTTCATCTCCTGATCATCAGGATGGGAGTCACACATACATTTAAACTAATTGTGGTGGGGGGTAATACCATGGGGCTTTTCCAGGCAGTCTAGAAGATCCTCATTACCAGAAAAAATGGAAAAAAAACCCAAAGAAACAACTGGATAAAAAAACCTTTAACTTGTCAGAAACAAGTATTTAATGCTTTGGAGTTACCCTCACCCAGGTTCTCTCTTTCTCTGCTCTCCATGAGCAAAATTAATAAATAAAAATCAGCAACTGAATTCTGTAGTTGCTGATAAAAATTCCAATTTCTCTGAAATCTGTGATGTGAAGACAAGTCCTGCACTGTCTGGTCAGCTGAAGTGCTGACCAGTTTCCAGGCACTGAGCATCATCTTCAATAAACAAGAGCTGGTCTCCTCCAACCTGGAACTGGTCACCTTCCTGTAGAGTCTGGGGGGAAGTCCTCAACTCTTTCAGCACAGAAGCTGAAGCCTTTCTGTGTTTCTAGTGGTGGCAGCACACACAAACTGCTGAAAAAAACACTATCTTCAAGAGTACAAAATGTACTGTTGGTGTTTCAAAGTCAGAGGTGACGAAAAAATAAATTAAAAACCCAAAAAACGACATCTCACCAACACTTGCCAACCATCACCAGCCTCTAATGGGAAATGGAAATACTGTGGCTTTGAGAAAATATCATTTTCCTACCCCTTGTCCTGCTTGCTCCTCATCCCACACTAAGAGCAGCCCCGTCAGGATGAAACCAAAACCAAGGAGTGCATTTTTCTGGATACTCCAAAGGTGTGGGTGATACCTGGAGCAGCCATGACTTGGATGTGCTCTCCCTGTGCTCATTCCTGCCCACCCTTGGTCCCTTCCTAAACTTAGCCCAGCTCCAGAGGACCCTGCAGGGCAAGTCCCACCCCCTGCCCCAGAGCTCATCATTGCAGAAGAACCAAACTTGGGCTGTGGGACCACGAAGTGGTGGAAGTGACCCCTCACAGTTTCACCCCAGCTCACACCCGATCCAGGCATGTGCTCCTCCAGCTCCAAGGCTATTTTTCAGGAGTGACTGAGCAGGAGAACTGGCTATTTTCCCTGTTAATGCCATTTCTTGTTACCATGGAGCTCTGCTGGGAGTTCAGCGCTGCTCGCCCACGCCGGGCACTGAGGAACATCAGCACAAGCAAGACCCCTTCAAGGGCTTCTCAGGAAGATGCTCAGCCCAGACAAGATGCCAAGAGCAATTTAAAAAGTCTCCAACAACAAGTGCAGCTTGAATTTAAAGCAACCAGGGGTGCAGGGGGAGGGGGAAAAGCTGGTGGTCAGCTTGGTTCATCTCAAAGCTTTGCACCCACGCTCACGTTAAACACTCAACTGCTTTTAAGGCTCAGAGCACGAGAAGCTTGGACAGTAGAGGAAGGCAAAATATATAGATAATATATTATATATAATGGTGCACATAAGTGGAGGTGAAGACAGCAGATAGTCTGACTACCACACCCCAGCAGCCAAAATTTTGGGGAGCACTGAGGGACAGTTGTTCTGATGGAAACAGAAGCAGCTGAATCGACACAAGACTTGAGACAATCTTAGCAGATACAGATCAACCACTAGAATTCATCTTCCCTACTGCAAAAACCAAAGCCAAGGTCCTGTTGGGAGCACCATGCCTTGACTGGCAGCATGATTCAGAGCTTGAGAGGATAATTCAGGCCTGGAAAAAGTTGTCTAGAAGTGTTGTAAAGGAAGGGTTACTCGTGTCACACTGTCCCCCAGGAAGGAAGCAGGAGGGGTAGAAAGCCCTGGCAGGGAAGGACAGAGGTTCCTG
Organism: Pachyramphus minor; assembly: GCA_013397135.1. Classification (NCBI taxonomy): domain Eukaryota; kingdom Metazoa; phylum Chordata; class Aves; order Passeriformes; family Tyrannidae; genus Pachyramphus; species Pachyramphus minor. Next base: position 67,432 of record VYXB01009190.1, on the reverse strand, counting down.
TGCTCCAGTATGAGAGATGTGGGCAGGAAAAAGGCAGCAAGGAAGAAGAGGAACCTCTAGTTGAGCATCACAGCTATTGTTGCTTCATTCTTTCCTGCCCAGGATGAAGGATAGCAAGGAACCTCCAGTGCCTGTGGGGTGTCTGGACTGCAGAAATTACCAACCTGCTACAGCCCTGACACCAGTGATGTGCAAAGCAATGAAAAAAGGGGGATTACAGAATGGTTGGAGTTGGAAGGGACCTTAAGGATCATCTCATTCCAACCCCCTGCCATGGGCAGGGACACCTTCCACTAGCCCTGGTTGCTCCAACCTGGCCTTGGACACTTCCAGGGATCCAGGGGCAGCCACAGCTTCTCTGGGCAACCTGTGCCAGGGCCTCCCCACCCTCCCAGCCAACAATCCCTTCCCAATATCCCATCTAACTCTACCCTCTGTCAATTTGAATCCATTCCCCCTTGTCCAAAATCCCTCTCCAGCTCTCTTGGAGCCCCTTTAGGTACTGGAAGTCTGTTAGTGCCTTTTGGAACACATCAAAGAACCATCAAAGCCCCACCACGAAGCCTCAAGGAACAGTCCATAACCTGGGCAGCCAGGCAAGAAAAAAAAAAAGCCTGTAACACTTTGCACATCTTTCCTACTCCCAGCCCCCAAAATGGAGAGAACACAGCCCCCAAAACAGGGAGAACACAGCCCCTTTCCACGAGAGCTGCTGCACACACGTGCACTTGTGCTGTCCCAGAGCTCACACCCCCCGTGCCAGAGCACACAAACACCACTGACCTCTCACAGGGAACATCTCCATGGCAAAGCAGCGGCTGGAGCAGGGCAGAGGAACACACCGAGACTGCTGGTGACACAGAGGCCAAGGAGCAAGTCCTGAGAACCCAGACACTGGTGCCACATTGATAAAACCTCACTCAAAAAAAAAAATAAAAACAACCCACCAGTGAAGTCAGCCAGCTCCAGCCTTCCATTTAAAGAACCACTACATCAACACCAGGCTCGTTCCTTAAGACACAGACAGTAGGAGATGAAGTTTTTAAGAAGTTGTTGAATCACACCCATTCTTAAAAATAAATCAACTATTAAAAGCCACGCTGCTTTAGAGATACGTCTCCCTCATTGTCCTAATTACAAAGTTGGCCGAGTGCAGCTCTTTGAAAAATGAAACACAGCTCTTGTCATGCTGTTTCAGCAGGGTGGTGTGTCAGAGGAAGTTCTCCAGCAGACAATGTTCTTTCAGGGGCTGATTGTATATCTGAGGGAGGGCCACATGGCCCATGACCCCAGAAATGCATCCATTAAGGAAAACTGACTCTGGAGCACACAATCGCTTCCATTTGTCTTTTGTGCTATTGTGGTGGACTCGGGAATACTGGGCTGTTCCAACAGGAATGATGTGGGGTATGTGGAGGGCTGCAGTGAGGCAAGTCCTGAATTCCAAATTAAATCCCCCACGTTCTTACGGGAGCTCGGCAGGACTGGAATTACATTTTGCTTTTTGAGACTTTTTAAAGAGATAACCCTGTCTCGAGATGCTGGCTTGGGAGGAAGGTTATCAGGGCTGCCTAACCCTTCCCCACTTCTGTTTTAGTTGCTTATAAATGCACCAAGTGCTGGCTGTTCAGGATGGAGGTTCACATGCCAGCCGGCTCTGCCTCGGGCACGGTTGTTTTGGAACATGTGAATTCAACTGCTTCTCAGAAAGCAGCATGGGAATAAACACATTGTTTTGTTCAATTTCTGGTGGCTTTTTTTTTTCTTGTTGTTGTTGTTTTTTTGAAAAGCCTTGGACCCCACGATTTCGAACTGGGGACTCTAATGAAGCGAGGGACGGCTTTTTGTGTGTCAAATTTCATTTTTGTCATCGCTGAAAATCCAAGCAAATTATAAGCCTTTGGAGGGGAGGAGGGAAATAAAGCAACTAAATTGCATATGCTCAGCAGCCCTTAGACTTTAGGATTTAAGACTCAAGGGGTTTGGCTTCGCTGAGGGAAATGGGAAGCAGGTATGGGGAAGGCAGGAGGCAGCAAAAAAAAAAGCAGGGAAAACATAGAACAGGAGGAGATACACCAAGAGAATTGGTGACTGAGGGAGGTTTAAGAGCCAGGAGATACACCAGGAGAATTGATGACTGAGGGAGGTTTAAGAGCCAGGAGATACACCAGGAGAATTGATGACTGAGGGAGGTTTAAGAGCCAGGAGATACACCAGGAGAATTGGTGACTGAGGGAGGTTCGAGAGCCAGGTTTGAAGCTGGAAGGGCCAGAGCAGCAACTTGGCCACATCAAGGAGTTGTCAATAAGAGGCAACATCAAGAAAAAGGTGGCAAAAAGTCCTCTACTGGCTCCATAACAAACCCAAGGAGAATTGAATGGTTTAGGTTGGAAGGGACCTTAGACACCATCTCATTCCAACTCCCTGCCATCATCAGAGAGACGTTCCACTGGACCAGGCTGCTCAAAGCCACATCCAGCATTCCTTTCTCTGTCATGGGGAGGGGGTGGACCTTCATTTCCCCCGTTCTCCTTGTCAGGAGAGATGCTGCTCAAATTCTTGTTTTGCACATCTAGTTCTGCTCAGCTGGAAGAGCCCTTTGCTGTTGGAGGCTGCTGATTTTAGGAGCAGGATGTGCCCAGCAGCCCTGGGAACACAGACCCGCTGAGGGACAGCGGTGGCCCCAGAGGCACAGTGAGAAACACTTTCCCAGGTGTGGGCAGGGATTATCCACTGCGAGTTGTTCTTATTTGGGGAGCGAGAGAGCACAGGGCAGTGTTTAATTATTGCTCCATGAAACAGAAAGCATTAATTCCATTATTCCGTGCTCCGAGTGCCTCCGACAATTTGGCATCAAGGTGAGTGTTGGGTGTTATGTTCCAGGGAAGCAGAGCCCAAAACAGCAGCTTTGCAAAGCCTCACTCAACATCTGTCTAACCTTGTGCCTGGGGATTGTGCAGTTTTCCCTCACGTTTCGGAGCAGAGGTAGGAGAGCGTGAGCTACGGTCACATCTCCCTGCACCAGGTCAACAAGGGATGGCTCTACCAGCATGGAGAGGGATTGATCCAGAGATCTCCTGTTGGAAGGGACAGACCTATTGGAGCAAGGCCAGAGGAGGCACCAAGATGATCAGAGGGATGGAGCAGCTCTGCTGGGAGGAAAGGCTGGGAGAGCTGGGATTGCTCAGCCTGGAGAAGAGAAGCTTTGGGGTGACCTGACTGTGGCCTCCCAGGGCCTGAAGGAGCTACAAGAAAGATGGAGAGAGAGAGTATCTACAAGGGCCTGGAGTGGCAGGACAAGGGGAAATGGCTTCCCACTGCCAGAGGGCAGGGAGAGATGGGATATTGGGAAGGAATTGTTGGTTGTGAGGGTGGGGAGGCCCTGGCACAGGTTGCCCAGAGAAGCTGTGGCTGCCCCTGGATCCCTGGAAGTGTCCAAGGCCAGGTTGGACAGGGCTTGGAGCAACCTGGGCTGGTGGAAGGTGTCCCTGCCCATGGCAGGGGCTGGACTGGATGAGCTTTACAATCCCTTCCAACCCAAACAGTTCCATGGTTCTGTGATTTCCATGGCTCTGGTGAGGGGCCTACACGGTACCACGAGACATCAATCAGTTGTCCCACAGCAGGGCAGGGTGGAAAGGTCATAGATACAAATACCCAGTTAAATGCCTGCCCATCTGATGTCTAGAACCTTCAGATGAAGGAGGCACCTCCAGTTCCAAGCTTATATCAACACCAGTGACACATGCACTAGTTCCAAGCAATCTATCACTCATGGTAGAGGCTGGAGGAGAAGTCAGAACTCTGATCTCATATTTTTCGTTCAAAGAGGCTTCAAACAAAATCTGGTAACACTCAACTACAGCATATTATGCTTAAAATGAGCATTTGGTAACGAAATGCAAAAGGCTTAACTGGGGCATTTGAGAATTCCACCATTTCTGGTGGAAGCCAAGTGTACCTGCCTCTCATCAGAGACACAGCAGAGCTTGAGAGCAGAAAACCCACTCCTGACCAAGACTAACATACCACCCCCCTTTCTGCAGAGACTTGATTGCTTCAGTTTATCCAATCTCAAAAGTTGAGCCAAAATCAAAGAGCTCTGTCAAGTGTTTTGAGGTTTGTTAGAAATGTAAGCAACTCTAAGTAAACATTATGCAAACTTGACCTCAGGTCTGACCCCAGCAGCTTTTTCTGCCCTTTCCATCAGCCCACACTCTTAAGAAGGTCAATTGTTTGTGCTTTTGTCTTGTTTTTCTAGCTCTTGCCAGCCCTCCATCCACACAAAGTTTTTCTTACCTTATTCAGGGTACAACAAAAGTATCTAAAAACGAGGCAGGAATGGCTCTATTACACTGCTTTATTGAATTAATGGCTTGCAGGAAGGCAATGAAACCTGGCCAGAACTGGAGTCTACCCCTAAATGTTACCCCCTTGCAGTTCAGCTTTCACAGCACTTAGTGTCTGTTTACTGAGACAAAAAAACCCTGTTTACAGTGAGATTGGTTTCATTGTTACCTAAAACCATCATAAATGAGGCAAACTGGGCAGAGCCCTCATTCCACAGCCCTGCTGTGCCCAAGACTTGTACTTTCAGTACAAGACAGGTTGAACAGTCTCTCTCCCAGTCCCTGTTGAGCCAAATGCTTGTCAGTGGTCTCAGCCCTGCCCCAAATGCATCAAACAACTTGGACTCGTTCTGCAGATCATCCTTGTAACAACTTCTGGGTGCAGTAAGTCCCTTTAAAAACATTTCTGGTGAGTTTAAAGGTAACAAGACCGGCAGAAAGGTTAAAAGGACACGTTGTGGACCTGCTGACAACAAGCCAGAGGATATGTCTCATCTAGTTAGGATGATCTCCTGGCTTTCCAACCAAGAAACAAGTTGAGAAACAGGTTGATATCAATATTGGGGAAGGTTCAACTCTCAGCTCAGCCCTGAGGTTGTGTCTGGATTTACATGGACTTGTGTGGACACAAAGGCTTTGCTTCAGGAGCCTTCAGCAAACCCTCCAACCTTGGGCTCATCCACCTGCTCTCAGGTCTTACATCACCTGGACATATCCTTGTTTTCCTGGAGCAACAGGAACATTGCTCTGTGTCCACCAAAACATCCTTCTTCCTGCAACCAGTGTCCTTAAAACCCACTTGCACAACTGCTTTGGGCACGTGCTCCAAGATCAGAGGGAACAAGGTTTTTGGAGGATTGCATTCCTATCTCATGTCAGCCTTGCCATGGACCAGTTTTGCCCTTCTGTCATAGAATCATGGAATGGTTTGGGTAGAAGGGACCTTAGAGACCACCCAGTCCCACCCCCTGCCATGGGCAGGGGCACCTTCCACCAGCCCAAGCTGCTCCAAGCCCCATCCAACCTGACCTTGGACACTTCCAGGGATCCAGGGGCAGCCACAGCTTCTCTGCCCAACCTGTGTCAAGGCCTCACCACCCTCACAGGGAAGAATTTCTTCCTAATGTCTAACCTAAACCTCCTCTCTCAGTCTGAATCCTTTCCCTGTTGTCTTGTCACTCCTGTCACGTCCCATCCATCATCACAAAACACAGCAGCCAAAGGATAAAGGTTCAACTGCACAGAATTAAGTTCGTCAGAGTAGAAATTTAATACAACCACATTCCCTCCAGCAAACATTATCTAATGAAGTGCAGTGCTCTGAACACTCAAAAGGTGACTTCCAACCCTCCCCAACATCAAGGAATTAGGGAGGAGAGGCTGGTTAGAAGTGGCTCCATAATCCAAGTTGGACAGGACATTTTTATTTGAGATCAGCAGTGGATAAACAAGTGTTTCCTTGAGAAACAGAACAAAACTCAGTGACTTTTGTTCTGCCCAGAGAAGCTGTGGCTGCCCCTGGATCCCTGGAAGTGTCCAAGGCCAGGTTGGACAAGGCTTGGAGCAACCTGGGCTAATGGAAGGTATCCCTGCCCATGACAGGGGTTGGAACCGGATGAGCTTTAAGGTCCCTTCTGACCCAAACCATCCTGTGAATCCATGATTCTACAGCTCAAATTTATCCCTGGAAGAAAAAAACCCAAAACCCACACACAAAAAACCCCCAAAAATCACAGGTGGATTCCTCAGCATCCACTACAGTGCAAGCCAACCCCCCCAGCAGGAATGCTAGTGAGTGATTTCCCTGGGTGTTGCCCTTTCATTTTAGTCCTGTACAAGGCTTTGGGATCACCTGTCAGGTCAGGCTGCAGTTGGTTGTTAGAGGAAGGACACATGTGGCACCAGGACATAAATCCCCCCTTCCTCCAGGGAGAAAAGCAGCTGAGAACAGCTCCTGCATAGTTATCAGCCCACTTCAAACACCCAGTGCAGAGACTACAACAGATCTCAGAGTGACAAGATCTGGGTGCACACAGTGCTGGGGGCCCCCATCAGTTTGGATCCTTCCAGGACTGTGACAGCTCATGGAGCACACAACAACATTCCTGAGGTCCAAGCACCTCCTTCCATCACAACAACAACAGCCTGGGAAGACTTTGACATTTGTTTTCATTTTGGTTCCAGATGAAAGGCACCCCCAGGCTGAGCAAGCATCAGCTACAAGCCTCCAGCACACACAGAGCAGCCATTTCATCTGTGCTGCTTTCTTATTTCAGACTCATTCCTTAATTCCCTTATCCTGGGGGAGGATGCTGGTGGGCTGATGGAGTCTGAGCAGCCAAACCCTCCTATTCACAGGAGAGATGTTCCTGCTTTTCAAGAGAATTGATAATTTGAAGGGAAGCTGTAACAGCAAGAACACAGGAATCCAAGGATTAATAAACCAACAGTCTCTAGGATCAGTCCAAGGATCACTTTGCACAAGCAGACACAAAAAGATATTGATGTACAAGCCTGTTTGTGTAGACATGTGGAGACTCTGACTACCCACACACAAAAAACCAACCCAAGACCTTACTGCAAATACAGACTGTCACCAACACCAGCAGACCCAGATTTGTTGGGACTAGTGGGACTGGTATTTCCCACCACTTCAGCCCCAGGGATAAACTGCAGCTGAACCCATCAGTGATGGACACAGACAGCAAGTTTTGGGACTGTAGTGTTATGGACAAACACTGGGAGAAACTCTGAAACACTAAGGAAGGAGGAAAAGCCCAGCACTCACTTCTTTGACTCTTGGCTGCTGATTTAGCCAGATGGTTTAGCTACCCAGCTTATTAAAAACCAGTCTTAAGGACAGTTTCAGCAGACACACAGCCTGGTCCAACTGTTCAGATTTGGGCATGTTCCTCAGCAGCCATCTCAGACAGGCCCACTTTGAACCACCACTGAACACAGGCAAAAATATCCAGTTTGGGTAAAAGAAAAAAAACAAAAAACCTATCAATGCCTGCTCCATCAGAGCAGAGCTGGACCTGCAGCAAGATTCCTACAAGTCTGACTCCCTAACCAAAAAATAAGCACAAGCAAACCTTAACAGACATGGGCTCAGACATCTTGTTAGGACTAGAACAAACATTTGCATAACACTGTTGAAACCCTAATGAGACATCAGATACAGACACTTCTACTCGAAATAAGTGTCTGTCATGCCAGAGTTACCACCAGATTAGGAAACAAGGCAGGGCCAGGGCAGAGTTGCCACATTAACAAGCCTGGCCACATAACAAAGGAAGTCAGGAAATCACCCGAGGAGCCCTCTGGTCTCGCTGTGTGTGCAGGTGAAAGCCTTCAGCTCACAAGTCATCGGGCTGACTGCCCAGAGCAGCTCAGTGTTTTAGTGCTAAAGCAGCAGCTGGTGCATAAAAGTTTTAAGCCTTTCAATTATGAGTAATCTGAGAGCTCACACCAAGCTCCAGCCTGTTTGCTGTAGACTTCAACCTTTTGTTTATCACCTTGATGCAAGACAGGGGTTGAGCCTGAGCATCAGCTCACCTCCCTCACAGGCGAGTGCGTCATCTCTCCTCCAGCAGCGGAGGAGGGAGAGAGTTATTTGGGGAAATGCCAGTATTCAAAACTATTCCAAGGATGCACCGAGATGGGGGGTGGTTATTGTCATTCTTGAGATATCCTGGAGGATGCCATCAGACAGTTCTGATCAGTCAAGCTCCAGGGAAACAGTGAAAGCTGTGGGTTTGTTCGTCATAAACCCATTTAATCACAGAATGGTTTGTGTTGGAGGGGACCTTAAAGAATTTCCAGTTCCACTCCCTGCCATGGGCAGGGACACCTTCCACTAGCACAGGTTGCTCCAAGTTCTGTCCAACCTGGCTTTGGACACTTCCAGAGATCCAGGGGCAGCCACAGCTTCTCTGCCCAACCCGTCCCAGGGCCTCCCCACTCTCACAGCCAGGAATTCCTTCCCAATATCCCTGTGCCAGTTTGAAGCCATTCCCTGTGTTCTGTCCCTCCCTGCCTTGTCCCCAGTCCCTCTCCAGCTCTCCTGGAGCCCCTTCAGGCCCTGCAAGGGGCTCTCAGCTCTCCCTGGAGCTTCTCTTCTCCAGGGGAACCCCCCCAGCTCTCCCAGCCTTTCCTCCTGGGACAGGTGTTCCATACTTTATGGATAAGGGTTCTCAATGCCAAGATTCCCCTTTTGGCACAGGCACCTATGAGCAGTCTGCAATAGGGGCAGCCCTGTCAGACAACCAAGAGCCCACAGCATTCAGGACAAGGCAGAGCAGGATCACCCCCATCCCTTTGTGATTCATGGCAATATTTAAGCTCTTACTTGACTGATCTTAGGCTATTTTGGGTTCTGTTCTGCCCTGCCTAGAGCAGGAGGATCTTCTCAAGAGATAACTGAGCCCTAAAGCTACACCCCCCTCATACACTGCTGCAAGATTTTTAACCACAGTCTTAAAGCAAGCAGCTCTGACAGTCTTCAGAAGTCAAAAAAGGGAATGCCAACTCAATCATAACATGTGGGGGGGCTTTATTTCTTTATTAATAACCACATTTAAGCACTGAATCCAAGCCTCAGTGGGATGGGAGGGTTTCCCATCCTTGGCTCTTAGAAACCTGACCCAGCTTTAAAAGCCTCCTTGGAGCAAGGAGTTGAACTAGAGACCTCCAGACCTCCCTTGCAACATCCACAATTCATATTTAAATGTTTGCTAATGTGAGATTGCAATCTCCTTGCTCAAGGAATTAAAGGCACTTTCCCCTTCAGCAGAGCAGCCACACAGGTGAAGTGCAACCCCACTCCAGACCTCCCTGTCCTGCACTAATTAAAAATAATCACATTTTAAGAAATGCTGCCCATTTCTGCCACTGTTGCTGCTGAAAGCACTGGTGACTCACATCTCAGAGTGGGCCCAAACAGCAGCTCCTGGCCCTGACAGAAACTTAAAACCAGGCCTGAAAGTTCACCTGGAGTGACCCCAAGGCAGGTACTTGGGAGCAGAAAAGGGCTGAGATGGTGCTTTTGCTGGGGTTTGATCCATCAGCTGCAAGATGGCCAAGGCAAAGACTTCAAAAACACTTCCATTCTTTCCTCTGACAACTTCCATTAACATCCCACCCCCAGCCTTAGAGCAGCAGCTGGTCCCACAGGGAAAGCAGTTGTGCTACATGGCTGAAAGGGAATATATAGATATATTATATTCTACCAAAGTCCTGCCAAACTCCTCTGTTTTATCTTACTTGTGTCGTTCTAACCTTGCTCCTATGAGGACTGTGACAGCCCCAGCAATGCACAGTCACCTTCCAGCCCCAATTCCCTGCCTCCAAGCATTCATCCTTGCAGCAAGTGGCATTTCTGACAGCTGCAGATCACAAGCTTTCCTTGCAGAACTCATTTCCAAGTGCTGTCAAATCAAAGGAAACTCTGACTTGCCTGCCAGGAGATAGTGATCAGAGGCAGACAATAAACAACCCTCCAGGAGAGCTGAGGAAAAAAAACATCCAGTCCATTTGCAGGGAACATGGAAAAGTTATGAAGTGGTTTCTTAGTATTATTTGGGGTTTGGTTTTGTGGTTTGAGTTGTAGGGGTTTTTTTGGTTTGGTTGGTGGGGTTTGGTTTTTTTCCACTCCAGGATGCAAATTCTCTCTTTACAAGATGCATGAAAAGATATAAGATTCCAACTAGAAATGCTGGTTAGTCTGCCAAGAGATCAAAGCACCACAGAATTGATTATTTGGGTTGGAAGGGATCTTAAAGACCCTCCAGTACGACCCCCTGCCATGGGCAGGGACACCTTCCACTAGCCCAGGTTGCTCCAAGCCCAATCCAGCCTGGCCTCGGACACTTGCAGGGATTCAGAGGCAGCCACAGCTTCTCTGCCCAACCTGGGCCAGGGCCTCACCACCCTCCCAGCCAGGAATTCCTTCCCAATATCCCACCTATCCCTGCCCTCTGGCAGTGGGAAGCCATTCCCTGTGTGCTGTCCCTCCCTCCCTTGTCCCCAGTCCCTCTCCAGCTCTCCTGGAGCCCCTTCAGGCCCTGCAAGGGGCTCTCAGCTCTCCCTGGAGCTTCTCTTCTCCAGGGGAACCCCCCAGCTCTCCCAGCCTGGCTCCAGAGCAGAGGGGCTCCAGCCCTGGCAGCAGCTCCGGGGCCTCCTCTGGACTCTCTCCAGCAGCTCCAGGTCCTTGTGCTGCTGTTCCCAGGGCTGGACACAGAGCTCCATGTTGTACCCCTTATCCAAGGAATATCAGCAGGGCATTTACTCTCCTACTGCTATCATGACCATAGCTTTTCCACCAAGAGTCCTCCATCTCACCTCAGGGCTTGTAACATCATTAAAGAAACTTAAAACAGAGCCCCAAAACCCTAATGAAAACCAGAGAGGTCTTTCAAAGAAAGAGCGACACCCAAGTTTTTATTTCCCTCTGTGCTGGGTTCTTTTTACGACCTGCATTTCCCAGAGCCCACAGCCACCGAGTTCAGCAGCAGTGACAAGGTAACTGCAGCCCTCCCCAAAACCAAAAACATCCAGTGGGGATTCCAGCAGCCTTCCCAGGCAGGAGGGCAGCTGGGCTCTGGGGATGGTCCCACCGGGAGCATTGTGGCTTCAGATCAAAGATCACAAGCAGCAGCCCAATTTCTGGCTGCTGTGTAAGGCAGACATGAAACAAAAAAAAAGTGTTAACCAAGGCTAGACTGTGGCTTGTTTGCTGTCCTGGAGCCACACTCAGATGGTCTTTTGGGATTTCTTGTAGAGCCCTGCAATTTGCAAGCTGCAGGGTTTCTGGAGGTCACCTACCACATCTTATCACCTAAAGGCATCAGGGGTTAGGGCTGCCCAGCCAGGCAAACCATGAGGAACATCAGTTCAAGTCCCTCCTCCAGGCAGGAAAGGCACTAAGACATTTCTCCACTGTCATGCAAGAGATTTCAGAAAGCACCAGCTGATTGTATCTGCCCAGAGACCAAGAGCCATTCCAAAGCAGCCAGTCCTCTCCAGGCTCCAGCTATCACACATCCCAGCTCCTCCAGACTGGGAGTGGGTGCCATGGGAGTTGTGAAACGTGGTGTCCTGCCTGTCAGTGTGACCTCACCACGTCCCAAGGGGTGTCAGATCCTATTTTTCCAGCCTCTCCGTGGCTGCACATCACCACCCAGGCACGGGCTGGGGTGCTGTCAGCACCTCCCACCTCCAGCCTTCCCCGTGTGCCCTTCAGAGAGAGGGAACCACCTCCAGCTGACTTGGGAGGCAGGATACCGAGCAGATCTCCTCTGACCCGAGAGAGCCCAGCCTGATCCAAGAGCAGATTTACATAAGCCAGTCATGCACACACAGCAACATCACCCTGACAGCTCCATCACCCAAAGCTTTGCTGCCTCTCTGTTCACAGCTTGTTCCCTGTTAGAAGACACAGAGTGGAAAGTTTTAGCTGAAGCTTGACCTTTGCTTTTAATTTTAAGGGCACAAAAGGGCTTTGGAGCAATAAAAAGAGGCATCTGTGCCAAGGGCTCCTTGTTAAACTCATCTCGACTCTGTCTTTTCTACACGGGGCAAAACACAGAGGTCATTTTGTTACCTGTAAAAGTCTTAGCAGAGCAATCATTGTAATGGAACAGCAGGGACCCTCCTGAAAGGGAAAAGTCACGCCCAAAGCAGTTTTCTACTGGAGGAGCAGCCAGAAAAATCACAGAGAATAAGAGAACAAGGTTTTCCCTAATTAAACTTTGCAAGCAGAACTCCTTCAGCAGCCTTGGCTTGTAAAGGAGCACAGGGGAGTGATGCAGCTGCAGCTTCCAAGCTTCAGGTGGAGAAAGAAAAGAGGAGTCTGAAGGAAGAATAAACTTGGCTTTTAAAGTCACTAAACTCACAAGTAGTTTCTGGGCTGCAGGCAGCTGTGAAACTGTTTTAATATTATGTGAAGGTACAAGTCAAATCCAATTTGCAAGAATTGCAGAGCAATTGATGCAGCACTTCTGGAAATCAGGATAGAGCAGGTACAGGTAGGAGGAAAGTCCCATCTCTAAACTCACTATCTCTGGACACTGTTTAGCATAGAGAGTGGATTTGCTTCAAATATTTAATGGATGCACAGCTCAATGTGTCACCTGCACGAGGGCTCCCAAAACTGCAGGGATCAGCAAGTCCCTTGATAACAAAAAGCAACTTCTTATATCACATTTTCTTCCACTAAACCAATTTGAATTTTAGTCCTTCCACCCAAGAACACACAGGAGAACCTTCTATTTGCAATTGTGACTAAGCCACTTCTTAAAAAGTCTCTAGAAACTCTTTCTGCTTTTGTGACACCTCCTCCAACCCCACAGTGGTTTGATGACCATCTTGTCTGCGGCTCAGTGTTTCCCATCCTGGTGAAGACTGAGGAGGTTGCCCTCAGCAACAAGCAGCTACTGCACCAGTAGTTTCAGGAAACTTCCTCTAAAGGATCTGACAGTTCAGAAATAATCACAGTCTTGCAAAGAGATGATTTAGAGGTACACAAAGCCATTAAAAGAAAAAAAAAATAAAGTCATTGTTTTCCCTCACCAAGTCATTTTCCCACCCATCATAGTCTGTTAGCTGCAGATTTCAGGTGACATTTCACCTGAGGGAACAGAGCAGGAGCTGAAATAAGAACTCCCACAGGGGCCATTCCCTTTGACTAAAGGAAATAAAGCAATGTAGAGATCTGGGAATAAATATATATATTTTTTAAGCAGAGCAAACAAAGCCACTACCTACCAGGCATACCTGCCAACAGCTCACACATGGGCAGAGCAAAGACAAGGTGAGGAGCTGCCCCACATCATGAGCACCCACCTTTGGGCCAGGGCTGCCTTGGCCAAGCCCAGACTGATGCTGGCAGCACAAATCTCTTGCCCAAATCAGTCACCAACCACAAGCCTGTGCCCAATTTGGCTGTGCCAGCTGCAGAGCCATGCCAACCAGAGACCTGCCTACCTTTCAGGTGTCCTAGTGCACAGTGTTGGGATTCCAGCCACAGCCAACGGGAATTAACATCGGCAACGGAGCGAAGCCGAAAAGCACATATTTGTCAGCCCTCTCAGATCCAACAACTGCTCTCCTTTTACACAGCAATTAATCAAATTTCATTTGTCACACTGCAAAGCAGCAAGCAAGGAGCAGGGTGGGTGCTCAGGCAGTGCAGACCAGCTTTCCCCAGGAGCCTTCCCCATCAGGATTTGAAGCTCAGCCGGCTCCGAAATTGGATTTCGGAGCAATTTCAATATGTTGTGTTGCAGCATCATTAAGAGGAAGACAAAAGTTTATCTTCCCTTCAATTCAGGATTTTTTCCCCCCACTCACTAAATGAGTTTTGATGTCATGCTCAGCAGGGGAGCAGAGATAAGCCTCGTGCTGGGTGAGAGCTCTGGTGTTTTTATAAAGCATCTTTCTCAAGGCAGACCTTAAACAGGAAGTGTTTATTGACTTTATACTCACTTCATAAAACATTTACCCTGCTAAGAGGAGAAACAGGAGCTCCCAACAACCCAGGCTGGACTTCAGCTAAAACAAAGATGAGTCCATGCATTGTTCACAGTTGATCACACAAGTGATCCCAAACCCTGGGAAGTTCAGGCTTTCAAGCTGCAAACCCACTCCTGGGAAAAATAAGGCAAAGGGAGCCATCCCAGTCAGAGTTTCTTACTACTCAGCCACTGAGGTGCAGTTATGTGCCATTATCCTTTAGATAACTGAAAAATCAGCATGGAAAAAGCCATTTTCACAGCATTAAAAGTGATATGTAAACGTCATGAAAAGAGTAAATGGAGGGAAAGAGGAGGTGAAATGGAGAAGCAGTGAGGCAGCTCTGAGCATGGAGAGGTTTGGGTTGATGGTCTTTCAGATCCTTTCCTAGTTCCAACCCCCTGCCATGGGCAGGAGCACCTTCCACTGTAGACCAGGTTGCTCCAAGCCTTATCCAGCAACACTTGAGAGTGGGTTCATGAAAGCACCATTTCAGCTCATTTTTAATGGCTTTAACAGAGCTCAGGACACACCACAGCTCACAGGAGGGGGACAGATACAACACCTTGGCCAACTGTGGGAGCTGTGACTTGCCCAGACCTCAGGTCTCTCATCCATCCATCCATCCATGAATAGCAAGTTCCTTTGGTGCACAAACAGCATTTTCCTTGCTGTGACTGAGCTACCCATTGACTTGAGGCTTTTTCAAAGACTTTTGAGGGAAGCTAAAGCCTCTGCTTTCCAAGAAAACCAGGAAGGCAATTGGAGCCAGCTGTCAGGCAGTTTGCTGCTGGATCAGCAACCAGCAGAAGTTGGATCCTCAACTGGCCGTTCCCCAGCAGGACACTGAGGTTTCAAAGCCTTCAGCCTCCTCAAACACTCTGTTCTGATTTCAGTCAACACCTCTCATCATCCTCCTCAAAAAGCCACTTAATGTTTGTTGTATCCTTGTACCACAAGAGTTGGGGAATTTTTCATTCCCCATTACAGACATATTATTATGCTTTCAAGGAGATAACATGGAACCAACTATGAACACAGAAGGCCTGGCCAGGTAAATTTATTTATTAACTTTCTTTTTTCTTTCTTAACTTGGCAAAGGAGATATTCCTTATTGGCATCAGGCTGAGCAACCCACTCCCAGTCTAGTAGGGAAGTGTGGGAATACCCAAACCTAATTAAAGGCATTTCCCATGAAATATGACATTCTAGGAAATACTTCAGATGCTCTTGCCCACCACACAAATTGCATCCCTACCTCCTTCTGAGGTTGCTGACAGATGCCTCATATCATATCCCTCTTTGTCCCAATTAAATTAAACAACCAGCTTGATTGGATTAGCAGGAGGAAGGCAGCAATCAGGAGTGATGGGTCCTGACCAGTCCTTCAGCCATTTTAGGCACAAATCCCAGTGCCACTGTAAGAGCACGAGCAGAGCAGGACAAGAACCACCCACAGGAGGCCAGGAACCATCAGCCAAGATGTTCTGCACATGCTGAGAAAGGGGTTTTCAGCTGAAACACCTGGGGGCTATTTCAGATTGGCCTTGCAGGCACCACTCACAGCCACCATGTGTTACCAATATACCCCGAGCTGGGTTGGATTCAGCCCCAAGCCCCCACACACCCACATCAACAAGCATTAGGTTTGTGAAAACACATTCATTTCTTTCTAACCCAGCACAGATTTCTGCATTTTGTTCTATTCATTAGCTGCAAGTTGTCAAGGGAGAGTTCCTATAGCGAAACAAAGATAAAAAACCCCAACAATGCCTGACACATCTGGAGGCTTTGGCCTTAATTCCATTGATGGAAGCAGCTGATGTCATTTTTTTTGTTCTGGGAACGTACACCCATCAGTTCCAACTGCACAGAAACTTTTAGGAGGAGCCACACAGGGATGAGAAAGCCCCAGACACGAGAGTGACTCAGCCCCTCACCAGGGTTCAGGGGGAGATGCCTGGAGGGCTCTGTCCAAACTCCAACAGAACCTTTCCAGCTGCTCTGCCACACAGAATTCACACCCCAGCCTCAATTCCCAGTGGCACCACATTGTCTCCACACACCAGGTGTGTGGCCAGAGGTCCCACACCTTGGAGAAATCCATCCAGCCCTGAACCAGCATTCCCAGTCCCTCCCTTCCCACTCAGCAGGTGCTGGTTGCAACACAAACTTCCTTCCACAGACAGATCCTTGGGAATACCCCACCTCAAAAAAAAAAATAAAGCAAGAATGAAAAATATCTGTGAAGTCACTTCTTTTAATAACAAACAGAAGGATGTGACTTGTTTCTCCAAAGAACCAACTGTCTGGGGTCTCATGAGAACACCACCCTCCATTTTTACCCAGACAGGCCACAGGTATCCCAGACCAGAGGCAATTAAGCATTTTTCACGCCTATCCCATAAAACACAACGTTCTGTCTCACTTTCCCTTGAGCTGAAGATACACCAGTCCAAGGGGTAACACCAGCAGAGTCAACTGAACATGAAGTACATAAGAATAGTCCCAGACACTGTTCTCATGTGATGGGATTCCCTCCTGTCCTCTGTATCACACAGTTCTGTCCCCTTTCCAGACCTGGAGAAGCCTTTGGCTAAGCTGGAGTTCATCCCATCCCATTCCCTTTCCTTTGGTAACGCAGATGAGGTGGTTTCCAGCACCCACCCTTGGTTTTGCCAGGGAAAATCCTTCCCTGGGTTTGCAATTCAGAAAGTAATTGGGAAAAAAAAACCCAAACCAAGAAACAACAGTTTCACATGCTCCCCTCCTTTGCTGATGGGTCTTGGAATGAAGATTCCCATTTTAGCAGGAATAATGATTACAGAAGTCACTGGAATGAGCCATCACTGGATATGGCAGAACCCAAGTGCCTTTGGAAATTCTACTCCCATGAAATACAGCTAAGGTTGGTCAGTGGGTTAAATAACAGAGGATTTGGGGTTTGGCTTTCTGGGGGTGGGTGACAGAAGACAACCAACTTGGCAAAAAAAGTAGGTGATGGACAATCCTTATCCCGTCACAGGATTATTTTAAGGCTGAGATTCAGTTCTGACCTGTTTTTTAAAGGCAACCCTTGCAGCAGACTGAGTTCTACCTAAAGTCACACTCAAATGCCAGACAACTGAAAGTCAGGGTTCAAAGTCACCTTTTAACCAAGGTTTTTCCACTTCAGTAGAAGATTCCCAACCCCTACTTCCCTAAAGGGAGCTGCTCCCTCACAAACAATGGGTTTATGAAAGGAAAACATCTTTTTCTGCTCTCCAGAGTCTCCCTTGGTGGCCCCATATGAGTCCCACACCCCCCAAAATGATCTGTAGGGACAGCACACTGCATCTCAGGGGACATTCCTGGGGAGAAAACACCCCTGGCAGGAGAGAACAGGGCCTTCAGGTTTGAGCTGCAGCTCCTGCAGGGCAGGCAGACAATTCAGTATTCTGTGTAGGTTCTCCACCTCACAGCTGCTCAGAAAATTAGATTATTGCTTTGAAGATGGAGCTGTGGGGAAGTTCAGCTCCTGAGTTTTCTCCCAGGGCCACGCAGGGAGGAGTTTTTCAGCTCCTGGGAGGAGGAGGAGGACTGTTTGCTGCCCTGTAACCTCTGCCCAGCCAGAGCAGAGGACACAGGGACAGATGGAGGTTCCCCTGGGAAGGAGCTGAAGTGCCTCTTTTCAGGGCAGAAGTCCCAAGCAGCTGAAACAAGAACTGGATGTGGGGTTTGCAGAATAGATCTCAGCTCCAGAACAAAAGGAACACACAGGGTGGTGCAGCAGAAAACTGAATCACCTGCTCTTTGATAAAACTCAGCTGAGCAACACCCCCCAGCTACAAAACATCCCTTTAGGGCCTCAGAAGTTGAGGGTGTTTTCCTAAACATCTCGTTGCACCCCTGGGAACATTTTCCATTGAGTTCATCACACTCTGTACCTCAAACTTCACACACTGATTAAAAAGGGACCAAACATTCAATCCCTTTCAAGTCTCCCACCAGTTCCCACCTGGTGGTTGCCCACACCCCTCATTTTTTCCCTCCAGGAGCAACCTGGTCCACTGAGATCTATCCAGAAGAAACTGTGAGTAAAGGAAAACAAATTACTCCTGGAACAACAAGTTTCCTCATTTTCTACACTGAGCACCCACTTAAAGGGGCTCTTCACCCAGAGGTGCAGCCCAAAGCAAGTGGATGGAGAAATAATCCTTGCACAGGGTCCATCCAAACATTTATTCACCTCTCTCACCATCTCCTGGAAGCTGTTCCGGGTCTCTCAAAGGCATGACACAGGTTGTGGCCTCAGCCCTGGTGCTGAGGGACTCACAGCTCCTTTCACACTCAGTTTGCTTGATCTCCTTCCAGCCCAGACTCTCATTAGGAATTACATGGAATTCCCATGCTGAGCTTCTCCTGGGGAGGAAAATCTTGCTGCCTGAGTTCTTACAGCTCACACACCACCCTGTCCACAAACCTGTGCTCCCACAGGAGGCCCCAGGAGTTTCCCTGGCCGTTCCTCAGAACAGCAGCAAGGAAATTCCTTCCCAGAAGCTCCTGGCAGGAGCTGCCTTTTCTCCTGAAGAGCACAGTCAGAGATGCCACCACTCCAGGGAGGAGGGACACAACCTGTCACCACCTTGGCTTCCCCCCTGCCCTGTCTGTGGTGTGGCCTTTCTATTAACTAGAAGTCCAAAACTAAAAGTTGGTCATGGGATGCACAACAGGGTGGGGTGTGTTTTTTAACAGCAGCTTCATACTGGAAGACCTTTCTAGAAATACACACCCTTCCTTCAACCTTTGCACTCAAGGAGGAATAAATTTATGTGCCACCTCTGTCCCCCTCATTGTTTCACACCATCCCACAGCTTTGCTCCTTCACCCTCCTCCTTTTACAGAGAGGTCCTTACAGTCCTCACCCCGAGCGTTGCTTTCACTCAGGAAAGGCACAACAGACAAACAGGACTCAAAAAAAAAACCCCACCAAAACCTTAAAAACGAAATCAAATCAGAAGCCAGATACCCTTTAAGCAAGCTGTTCAACAGTTTTCAGCTTCACTGGCATCCCTTTTCTTGTCTCACCTCTCTTCAAACTGGCATAAAAAGAGAAAAGAGTTCAGCAAGGAGCAAAAAAGTTCAGCAAAGACAAAAATCAGAACTTACCTTGCAGGACAGAGAGCCCACTTTCACTGGGCAGGACCTCCTTTGACTCAGCTTTCATCTTCCCAGGACTAGGGGGATGGAGGGCACAGCTCCCTCTCTCTCCTCCTTTCCTCCTGGCTCCTGGAAGGGTTGTCCCACTCATCACCCCCCCCCTACTACCACAAGCCCTGGAAAAACAGCTCATCTCCACCACTGGAGAAGAAAAAGGGGCACCTAAGGCCAAGGTCAGGTCCTTTAGTGAGGGTGGGGAGGAAAACACCCCACCCACCCCGGCCTTTGCCCTCAGCTATTTCCTATAAACTCATTTACACTTTGGGGTGGGGGGAAGCTCCTCGGGTCCCTGGGTTGGAGCTCAGTGGTCCAAGAGCCAAGTATTTTGGGAGCCAGGCAGCATTTCTCCTGCAGACAGGGAGATGGATCCATGAGGAGCAGCTGGAGATGCTCAGCTTGGTGGTTCTGTTGGTGGTTGTTGAGCTGCTGCTTCCTGAAATTTTCCCGGGCTTTGGAAACACACCTGGGGCTGGGTGGGGGTTGCACAGGTGATGCTGGGCAGCCTGGGATGGAAAAGGGAGACAGGAGACAGGCAGGGAAGGGCTCTTTCCCAAGATTTCCTCCCCTCAGGATTGGAGAGGTTTAGAGAATCCACAGTGAGTGATAATTGAGGTCGAAGATCTGGGATTTGTGTCATTGACGTGTTTTTTGGGACAACCTAATAGGGAGAGCTTGGAACATACAGCTAAACTTGCTTTGGTTCTTATTTCTATGTTTTTCAGTGTTATTACCAACGTTTGTTCTTGTGGGTTGTAAATAGGATTTCTGATACAATCCTACACTCCTGATCCTGCTCCAGAATAACTTCTTGTCCTGATATCAGAGCACTTTTCTTTATATTTTGTCTCCCAGTACTGGGCTCCTGATAACTAAGATGGAAAATGTCAAGGAATAATTTTAAAAATATTTAAATAATATTTAATATATAGATAGATATAATAAAGATATAATAAAATATTTTAAAGAACGTGTCATTACAGGCTCCATATCCCAGGTAGAGGTTTTAAGCCCAGTCTTTGAGGAGAAGAAAAAATATACACTTAAGCACCTACTTGAGTGACAGTAAATGACACACTGTCTCATTCCTTTGTGTCAGGGATGTGTCACGTAGCCCTGGTGTCACCAGGTGCAAATATTCATCACTTCCTTCTTATATTTGGTGGTGAAAAATGATCAAAAAAAACACTTTATTGCAGCTGCAAAGCTTTACCACAACTGTGTTTTATTCTGTCTTCACTTTGATCTGCTCAATTACAGGTATTTGGGCTTCTTCCTCTCATCAAAGCCTTTCACAAGATGGAATGTTATTTGTTATTTCTTTATCTCCTTGGTGTGAAGGGGTTTTTTTAATCTTATTTATGCCCCATCATTCAAATTTTGCTCTGATAAAGGCAGGACTTCCTTGGAGAACAAACTCCATGTTGGTTTCTATGTGGTAAGAGAATCCTGGAATGGTTTGAGGTGGAAGAGACCTTAAAGATCATCTCATTCCAACTCCTGCCACGGGCAGGGACACCTTCCACTAGCCCAGGTTGCTCCAAGCCCTGTCCAACTTGGCCTTGGACACTTCCAGGGATGGGACAGCCACAGCTTCTCTGGGAAAGCTTATCCAATACATGTGGACGTACAAAAGGCTCTGAAATGGGGGATAATGTTATTCCCTCTGTCCAGCTGCTGCAAGATTTGGGGGAAATGCTGATTTTGAGCCCCAGTTTCCTGCAGGTGACTCCAGTTTGTTGCAGGAGCTGATCCTTGCCTGGACAGTCCCAGTGCCCTGGAACGAGGAGGGGACATCCTCCCACCCATTGGCCTGGCAAAATAACTCCTAATTAATGAAATCCAAGAATTCCACTGTGAAAATAGTTTCCACCCAGCGTGGAAATGACCTCAGCTCCCAGACATGCTGTCCCTGACACTTGGGTCGTGCGGTGCCAAAAGGGGTGGTCGGACTCCAATCAGAGATCAGGTCACCCATCAAGAGGGATTTCCTCTGGCTGCTCTCACTTTCACTCACTAATTGGGGTCTGTCTTGCAGTTTGCAATAATAACACCAATAACTTTGTGGAAATGTTATTAATTGGGATGGTGGAACACCTTTAATTCGAGAGACTCTTTAATGATGGCCTGTAGTGTCCCGGGACAGGAGGGTGGTGCCATCACTGAGCTGCTCTGGTGTGAGCACCTACACCCAGGGCAGAATTTTGGCATGTCTCTCATAAAGCCAGAAAACCAAACAGTTTTGGCAATAACTGAATGCCAGTGTCTGCTTTCCTTTAGGTTTTTGGGGAGGGAAAGGGGGTGTTGTTGTCCACACGGACGTCCCATGGGATGAAGGGTGTACAGGAGGTTTCTGAGGTCTCTCACCTGTTTTCATGAAACCTGCAGAAAATCAGTAGTTCTGTGGCTCTGTCAGGTTTGGTTGGAACTGGAAAAGGGCTAAATAATTACACCAGGAAGGAGTGGGGTAGGAACAACATTCCCACATGATGCCCCTTGCATACTCTGTTGTGTTAGAAAAGCACCCTGATATTTCCTGTTTTCCATTTTTTCACAGCAAAAGCACCATTGTTTCCCACTGGAGGTGCCTGGAAACTATTATTTACTACTTTATTTACCATACTATGCTTATTATTTGCTCCTGTAACACAGAGAATAAAACCATTGCAGCAGAGAAAGGGGAGTTTGGTGGAGGCACGTTTGGCACCTTCAGCAGGACAGAGGTGAATCCCAGCCCTGCCCTGCTCTCTGCAGGCACTTTGCCTTCATGAAACATCATCTGAGGCTGATATTTGCAGTGATTTCCTCAAAAAGTAGGGCAGACTTTATGTTTATTATTCTTTTTTTTAGGGGGGGACTCCACTGGATTTGGTTCTCAAATCTCGGGAAATAATACACTGATTTTTTATTACCAAGGAAGGAGATGAACAGGTAGAGGGGGTTTTTTTCCCTCCCTAGAAGCCAGTTTCCTAAGGAAATGAGGCTTATTCCATTAAACTGTGTGGAAGGGGAGGTCACACAGTCACACCATTAGGGAGTGTGCTCAATATCCCACATTTTTGAGGTGAAATCTGGGAACGTGGGGTCACGAGCTGAGGGTGAGAACAGACAGGGCCTCATTTTCTCTCCTCTGCAGCCGAGCACTCGTGAGGCAGAGCCTTGAGGCTGTGGGGCCAAAGTTGGCTGGATCTTGCAGGTTTAAAAAATACAACTTTCCTTACAGTCAGATGGGGGTCATGATGTTATTGAGGATCTCAAACCTTTTACAGACACTTGAAAAGCCACTCAGGGCAATGTCATTGTCAGTCACAAGAGGGGCTTCCACTGGATCTCTTGTGCAGCGGAGAACTAAGCCTTGAGACACTTTTCCATGTGAACAGGACAGGAGCAAAGCTTTCTGTTGTTCCCCCAACTCTTTGTTTTTCTTCTCCAGTTTCCCCACCCTGCCCTGGAAGGGGTAAATCCAGGGAGCTCCCTGAAGGGAAGGCACTCAAGCACTTAAGAGCGCTGCACATTTCCAATAACTGAATCATGAAATAGCTACCCCTGGATCCAGGGCCATCATCTCAGATGGCAGCAGCACCAGGCAAGTTAATAACAGCCATTGTTATGTGATTAAATTAGGTAGACAGAAATAATTTTTACAAGATTCATAATGGTTTTAATGATACTGTTGAGTTACCAAGAACAATGTATTCTCTCTATTCATGAGTTCCTGGAAATCAAGGATCTTGGGTTGTAAAACATGTGTTTAAAGGCAGAGTTGGGAGCTACAGCCCCCATGAAGGTTAGCTGGATATTATCTTGCAGTCCTACAGCTCTTAAATTGCACTGTAAGCAGAAGCAAGACTTGAATGGGAACAGTCTGTGCATGGCATTTTGGGGAAATTTGGCTTTTGAGTCAGGAGCCAGACTCTGTGGAGGGAGGTTTTTCCCTCTAGAAGCCGGTTTCCTAAGGGAATGAGGCCTATTCCATGAAGCTGTGTGGAGGGGGAGGTCATACAGTCACAGCATCAGGGAGTCTGCTCAATATGCCCCATTTTTGAGGTGAAGTCTGGGAGCCAGGAGATCCCTGACATCCCCCTTGCTGGCATTGCTTTAGGGGAAGTGATGCCATCATTACACGGTTTGATATCGATGTCCTGCTGTTCTGCAGCACACCCTGACCCATCCAGCAGCCAACCAGCCCCACTTGGGTCTCCCTGTGTGGCCCTCAGGACTCTCCACGTGGCATTTCAACCTTGGCAGGTGTGGTGGCACGAGGGGCCCAAGGCTGGAAGTGAGAGAGGAGAACGTGACACACTCAAACGGGACTCGCTGTGGACCACGAGAACCGGGACGCGCCGAGTGCGCCACAGAAAACATTTCTTTCTTGTGAGTTGTCAGCAGGGACGTTTTCCTAGAAACTATTTTCAGTTTTGTGCTGTGCATTCTCTGAGAGCCCATAAAAAACCCGGAGAGGAGCTCCAGCTGCAGTGACGCCGCTCGGTCACAGCGCTGGCATTTGTCACAGTGTTCTCACGCTGCTGGGAATTGTTTCACGGGGCAGTTTGCTGTGGAAATGCAAACTGGAATCAGGGTGGCCCTGCAGCAGCAACAGATGGACACTGAGTCATATCAAACCAGACCTGGCAGCTTCTTGCTCATGCTGCTCCCAGTTGCCACCCAAAAGCACGGTTGGCTTGACACGCTGTGGGTTGTTTGCTCCACCAGTGTGATCCCAGCAGGGTGAGAGCTGGGGGAAAGCCACTGGGATGCAGAACAGAGTGTCTGGAAGAGCAGGTCACTGTGTCCCCACAACGTGGCATCGACCAGCATCCCTCAACAGATCAACCAGGTCAGCGCCGAGACCCAACTGTGTCGATACCCAGAGACCAAGGCGACACTTGTGCTGAAGGACTGGGACTGTGCAGGTGGATCTGCCAAGGCAGATGTATTTAGGCAGCTGAATGTCCATCCCAGAAAAAAAAAGAGGGAAGGAGAAACTACAATGCTGAGGAGAACAGGAGACACGTGCCCTGACACTGGAGTAGAGAAACAATCTCTCCGTGTGGTTTGGAGACACAACGAACAATCTGTGCCTCCCAAACTCTTCCTTTCATCACATTTCAGTAGATTTTGACAATGTTTTCCCCAGTTCTCAGCCTGGTTAAGGCTGTGAGAGAAGACACCTGGCTTTCAGCTCTTTGTGTAAACTCCCACCTTCTCCCAAGAGCAGAACCAAGTTGGTTTTGTTGCATTAACCCAGACAGACAGAGCAAGGCTGCTGCTGGCTGTGTCAGCATGGACATCACCTCACACCACCCTTCACTGGCAAAATAACTCTTGTACCAGGCTGGGTGTAGATTTGTCATCAGCTTTTAATGAGGATAAACTGTTTTTCTAATGCCATGATTAGGTTTAAGCATCTCGTTCCAAAGCTGCTTGCAATAGGAAAAAAATAAATAAATTCAAGACAGGAAGTCGCAGTGAAAATGTTCTTGACTGGATTTGTAGGTGTCTGGTACACAGGAGGTGTACACAGGACCTTCTCATGGTGGGATTGCTGGGATGTCTTGTGCAGGGCCAGGAGTTTGGACTCCATGATCCTTGTGGGTCCCTTCCAAGTCAGGATATTCCATGATTCTGTGATTCTCCCCTGCAGAAGCTCCTGAAGCAAACGATGGCTTCACACTTGGGGCAGTTTGCAAATTAAGGGTGCCCAAAACTCTTAGTTGACCTTCTGTCAAGGTGGTGGGTTTTTTTTTTAATTCAGCCGAATTATGTGAGTTTTTAAACGTTTTGGAGGGTGTCCTGTGCAGTGCCAGGAGTTGGACTCAGTGATCCTTGTGGGTCCCTTCCAGTGCAGATATTTTATGATTCTACAATAAATTCTGCTTATTTTCAATGGCCAAGAGCTTATTTTTTTCAGAGAAAAAGAGAAATAGCTGCAGCCATCAGCTGCTGAGCCCTTGCAGCACAGTCCAAACTGAGCTATTTCAGTCGTGTTTCTTCTTGACAGGATACCATGACTTGTGCATTTTAAAATCTTCCCCTTTTCCCTGTGAGGGCTGAGCCCAAATTTCACCAGATAATGTGCAATTTCATTTTGGAAAAGGAGACAACAGTCAGTAAGTGTTGGTGGGAACGGCCCTGTGCCAACTCTGAGCTGACTGAGGCTCTTTGAGATGTCAGTGCTGGAGAAGGCACTGACAAAGTGAAGGATCTCATCCCAAGGAGTGTTCACAGTGTAGATTTGCAGGCAAAAATGGGAAAAATTTCCTAAAAGTCACACACATCTCGTCCCACCACACTTGCCCCACGTTGGAGTGAATTTGGGACGCATCCAACTTCCAACCCAAACTCCGCAGCTCCGAGTTCTCCAAGCCTGAATGAGAGTTCTCCATGCTGTGAGAATGTTATCCTGCACTGGGTTTGATTAAATGTCATTAAAAGAAACCACTTATCTCTAAGGGGAAAAAAAAAAGATCCAGAATAAAGCAGAATTTGTCAAACATATTTGGATCTGCCATTGCAGGCCCTACTTGAGAAAAGTTTCAAGAGGCAGCTGGAAACCCTTCAGGTGCTGATGACAAAAGTTCTTTTGTGGTGTCCCAGAAAGCAGTGGCCACGGAAAGTGTTACATAAGGTTTAGGAGCCCAGGAGTGTGTGTTTGAGGGTGTATTAATCAATTCATGGACAATAATCACATTCCATTCCTCTCCACTGCTTTCCTGTGTTCAAGGCTCTGACTCTGATCTTCTTATCCTTCCTATTGATTTGTGAAATCATCTGTGTCAATCTGATAAGCAAATAAAAGCGAGTTTTGTTCCTAAGGGGGGTGGGAGAAAGCAGGGAACGGTCACAGAACGTGCTCTGATGAGCTCTCAGCAGTTTAGCACGGCCAGGTCTCACATCTGCTGGTCTCCACAGACTTCAGTGAGCTTTGGAGAGGGCTCTGCCCTCCAGAGAATGAAATGGATCTGCTCAGTGATAGAGGAACCACTCAGGTACAGCGGGGGAGAGGAGAGGAAGCATTTTCTGAGGGGAAAAAAACCCAAGAAATGAGTTTTTCTTTGCTTTACACAATCAATCAACACTGCAGTAAACGCTGTGCTGGGCTTTGGGTTGTGGTTTAAACCCCCCTCTGAAATGGAGCAACGAGCCCTCGGGACCAGTTCTGCTCTGAATCCATAGCCCAGCCTGTATCCATGTTTGGAGTTGATTCCCATTGCCCAGTCTGTATCCATGTTCAGGATGGATTCCCATAGTCCAGCCTGTATCCCTGTTCAGGATTGATTCCCATTGTCCAGCCTGTATCCATGTTCAGGATTGATTCCCATAGCCCGGCCTGTATCCATGTT
>VYXB01009190.1:247-40585 GCA_013397135.1 Pachyramphus minor | reverse complement strand
GGATTGATTCCCATAGCCCAGCCTGTATCCATGTTGGGGATTGATTCCCATAGCCCAGCCTGTATCCATGTTGGGGATTGATTCCCATAGCCCAGCCTGTATCCATGTTCAGGATTGATTCCCATTGCCCAGCCTGTATCCATGTTTGGGACTGAGAAAGTTGGGGACATTCAGCCTGGAGAGGAGAAGGTTGAGTGGAGACCTTTCAGCACCTTCCAGTATCTGAAGGGGCTACAGGTACCCAGAGAGGGACTTGTCATCAGGAACTGTAGGGACAGGAAAAGCAGTAATGGGTTCAAACTGAAAGAAGGGAAATTAGTGTTAAAAATGTGGAATAAATGCTTCCCTGTGAGGGTGGGGAGCCCCTGGCACAGGTTGGGCAGAGAAGCTGTGTCTGCCCCTGGATCCCTGGAAGTGTCCAAGGCCAGGTTGGAACAACCTGGGAGAGTGGAAGGTGTCCCTGCCCATGGCAGGGGGTGGGACAGGGTGATCTTTGAGGTCCATTCCAACCCAAACCATTCTGTATTTCCATGATTTTTCCATTCTCCTCCAGGGAAGTTGGCAAGAGCCAGCCCAGCAATCACATCAGCACAGGGACTTGTGCAGGGACAACAGAGGAAGGGGGATTTTCTGGGCTATATAGGACACTTTGGTGTTCTCTCAACAGTAATTAAAGCCAGATAAAGTGGAATGGGAAACGAAATCCCTTTTTTTTTCACAGTGGAAGTGAAATTCTCCGAGGGCAGAGGAGTTCTCTCTTGCTTCACTTCTGGAGTTCAAAGCTAAATATCTTTCTATGAACACAAGCTCTCAGTCTCCTTCCAGGGCTAACAGGCTGCATTGAAAAGGAGCTCAAGTCTTCTTAATTTAATAGTCTTGTCCAGCCTTAACAATTACAATTTCATTGATTTAAGGGAAGCAGCAAAGGACACATGAGCAGCTTGTTTATTTTCTGATACCGTCTCACAAATCAGTCAAAAGGTTAATTTTAATTCATGAAAAACGTCATCTTTGAACTGAATGAAAATAATTCATGAAAGAAAAAGAAAATCAGGGACAGGATAAAAGCAGGAAGGACTACTGGTTTTTGGGTTTTTTTTTTCATTAAGGCTCAGATTGGGCTCTGGAGAGATACTTGTAGCCTTTCAGATCTTATTTGTGNGAACTGAAAGAAAATAATTCGTGAAAGAAAAAGAAAATCAGGGACAGGATAAAAGCAGGAAGGGCTACTGGTTTTTGTGTTTTTGTTCATTAAGGCTCAGATTGGCCTCTGGAGAGATACTTGTTGCCTTTCAGATCTTATTTGTAAAGGTTTGGATGAGGTTTCATGGTGCCCATGTAGCTCAGGGCCAAGGCTGTAGCACGAGGCTCTTCTGGAAAACAAGGCCATGCACCAAAGTTCTGTCAAGAGGCACTTGGCCTCTTCCAATCCCAAAGGATTTCTCCACTAGGACGTTGGAGCTACGGCTCCTCCCAAGGCAAACATCAGGTGGAGAGATGTGAAAGGACGGGATAAATTGAAAGGGGGACACAGTTCTCCCTCAGGCTCTCCCTCAGAGTTTAAAAGGAGTCCATCACAAGTTTGCTGGTGATTTCTTCAGTCACAACTGCCTCAAAGGAGCAGAGTGACCTGAAAAGGTCACTTTTATCCAGCACTCCAGGCTTGATAAAAAGGACAAAGCTTAGGGTCTGTTTGTGGAAAGCAGTGGTGGACATGAGCTGTAGGAGTCCAGGGGAGATGTAAAGGTCTCTCTGCATCACACACACGGGCAGTGCAGATATTCCCCCTGACAGGAGGGGGTAGCAAGGTGGGGGTCGGCCTCTCCTACCACACAACAGTGACAGGACAAGAGGAAACGGCCTCAAGTTCCACCAGGGGAGGGTCAGGCAGGACATCAGGAGGCATTTTTTCCCAGACAGGGGAGTCAGGCATTGGAAGGTGCTGCCCAGGGAGGGGGTGGAATCACTGTCCCTGGAGGTGTTTAAGGACAGACTGGATGTGGCACCAGTGCCATGGGCTGGGAACCACAGCGGGATTAGGTGAAGGGTTGGACTTGGTGGTCTCGGAGCTCTTTTCCAACCCAGTTGATTCTATGATTCTATGACCCTATTATTCTATGATTCTGTGATTCTGTGATTCAGCCTGGAGGAACAATCCTGGAGCTGGGAGCAGCCTGGTTTGCCAGCACAGAGCTCCATCCTGGGCAATAACATCATGATCTGCCCCATGACACCCCCGTGCTGTGTCTGGGTCTGTGAGCAGCAAACTCAGGCACCTCAACACCCCATGAACACATGTCTGCAGGACCTATGACAGTCCTGTGTCCATGTCCTTGGCCCTGGAGCCAGCAGGCGCTGCCAGGCTCACTGAGATTGATCCATCCCGTAGCTCCATCAGCCCTTTCCAGCTGTCAGCACTCCCCACAAGCTGTGTCTCCCTGAAATCCAGCTCTGCTTTCAGGACTGACCTGTCCTTCCTTTCCTACTTCCCACAGAGCAGTGGGAGCCCAGATTCCTGTGATTCCCACCACGCTCCCGAATTCCCATGGATCACTGCTGCCTACCCACATACTTGGCCACGCTCACCTTCATCCTCATTGCGTGTCAACAAATGAATAAAAAGTTTTTCAGCATTGCACAGTTCCTTCCTTGGTCATTTATGACTTTCCCTGATCTTTGGGTCACCCGAAAGGTTTTTATCAGCATTAAATATATGGGTTTCTCAGGTCATTAATTCAAATGTTAAATAGCATGGAAATGCTTTCTGCCCTACGCCAGTGGAAACATGGTCACTAATTTAATTACTGCCTTTACAATGACACATTCAATGCTATTAATCAGCTAATTTGAGAGCTGTTTAACGTCTCCTGCATGCTTTGCTCACCATTGTTACCTAAAATTAAACCCAGGACTAGCTTAAAGCACCACTTTCTGTACCATTTTTTGGCAAAAACTGTAAAGTCAAGCCTGTTACAATTCTGTAAAACTTGACAAGGTTGTTTTTATAAGGTACCAAATCCATGTGACAGAATTATTACTCCGTCTTACTTTTGCTGCCCTCCTTTGATTTCCTTCCTCTATTAATTATTTTCCCTTAATTTATTGCGTCCTGTGTGAGATTCTGTGTTATTTAGGCTGGGATTAGGGCCAGACTAACTTTCTTAGGATATCCCATTTACCTTTTGAAAAACACGGTTACGGCATCACCCGACTCTCCTCGTTCAGAACCTCCCAAACCGAGCGAAAAAAAATTGTCATTGCTGATCCAGAGACCTCCTCAGGCAGCTCTTTGAAGGCTCTTGGGTGCAGTTAGACCTTGCTGTGTCAGGAATGAAATAGCTCTGCCCTGGCCCCGCTTTGGGGTGTGCTGCTGGAATGGAAAGCGTTTCACCATCCAGGCCGTGATTACATTATCTGGCAGAGTAGAAATATTTAGGGAACTTTTCTGTCTTCATCATTATCAACACTTCTTCTTCTTTTTTTGCTTTTTTTCTTCTTTTTTTTCCATTTCAGGCTGGTAATGGCTCAATACCATTGGGAGAAAATTCTTTTGCTTCCAGTGTTGTTTTATGGCTCCCCATTGTCCTCAGCCCCCCCTGGCTGCCCCTCTCTCCTCACACGGAATCACAGAATCAACTGGGTTGGAAAAGACCTCCGAGATCATCCAGTCCAACCCTTGATCCAACCCTGCTGTGATTCCCACACTATGGCACTGATGCCACATCCAGTCTCATCTTAAAAACCTCCAGGGATAGAGAATCCACCCCCTCCTTGGGCAGCCCATTCCAGTGTCTGATCACTCTTTCTGTGAAAAATTTCATCCTGATATCCAACCTAAACCTCCCCTGGCACAGCTTAAGGCTGTGCCCTCTTGTCCTTTCTCTCTGTGGCCACGTGGTCTCCTGGGCTTACTCTGAACTTGCCAACCCCCTGTAGGATCCATAAGTGGCATCAGGTCCTCCCTGAGGCTGTGCTGGGCTCTGGGAAAGAGTGGATGAGGATTTCCTCCCACATAGTTGCACTCTGAGTCTTTCACCTCTGGGTTTGGTCTGGATTTGCTCCTCAGCCTCTGCATCACCAGCAAAGCCAGTGTTCTGTCTTACACGAGGACCTGAAGTCCCAGGGGCTTTCCAGAGACTCCCAAACCCATCCATGAGTTGGGAAGAATTATCATCCTCACGCAGGAGCAGAGAAGGCAGGTCTGGGGAAGGCACATCCTTACTGTTACCTCAGGTAAAGAAAAGTTACTCCAGAAGCAATTGGGCAGCTCAGTGGGAGAAGCTCCTTCCCACATTACTAAACAGAAATTCGTCATCTTTAGGACAAAAAAATTTAGTTGGAAACCACTGGAGGCAGGAAAGAAGTGTTTGCCCCTGGTGGCCCTGCTCGGATGGACACACCTCCCTAAATATCCTTGGTCCTGAGCGCTTGCTGTGATCCCATGGAGCTGCTGTGCCCCTGGACCCAGAGGGTCTCTCCAGAGCAATTATCCTCCAGTGGTTACTATTTTACACCCAGTTTGGAAAGTGATATATTGGAAAGAAATCCAAATGCTGTACTGGAAAAAAATTCACCTCCTTCACCCTCAGTGTTCAACCCTTAAGTAGCTGTACTGCATCTATACAAGGTGAGAGCACAGGTGTTAAAAAAAAGAGTTTATACATATTCAAGTAATATTTAATCAAGCCAAATTTGCTTCAATTTGTCTTGAAAGTGTTTAAAATAAAAATCTTTTGTTTATGTGTGGACACTGTTGTTAAAGAATGACTGCTGTGAATAAATATAAACACCTCTATTGTCTCAGTCCGTCTCTTTTATTTTAATAATAAAGTAGTTCAAGCAATACATGCAAAGTCATTTCATTTATGTTAAAACTCCCTAAAATTCTCACAGTATAACTGTAAGGGGAAAAGGACCACAGGCTCTTGTTTCAAATCCTTTTTCCTCTCTGTGGGTTTTTTCCCTGAGCCCTTTAAAGCTCAGGTGTCCTGGGTGGAGCTGCCTCACCTCTTGCCCCTGAGCCTGGCACTGCCCTCTCTGGCTTACATTAAGTTAAACCTAAAGCCTCCCCTTGCAGCATCACTCACCCAAAGCTTTGACCAACATAAAGAGATGCTGAACAAAGGGAGAACAAAACAATGACCAAAGACAAAGTTGGCTCTGGAGAGGCCACTCGGCTCTGCCAAAATATTCTCTGCATCCCTCGAGCCAACTGGTGCACAGGGAACTTCAGCTGGGTGAGAAAACCACCCTACACACTTGGAAAAAAACCCCAAAACACCAGCATTTAAAATTCTTTTCCTAATGAATTTGGATGTATATAATGTATTTTAAGTTTTTATAGGGTTTCCCACATTGTGGCTGTCACTAACACACCGTACAGGGTTTCTCAGCCTTCTTTTGTTTATGTGTGGACACTGATGTGAATAAATATAAACACACCGTACAGGGTTTTTCAGCCTTGGTTTTTTGGCCATGGTTTCTTACAAGGGCAGCTGTGAAATCAGAACTACAACAAGAGTGAAATTGTGATGAAAAGAAATGAGAAGTAATTTGAGTTCAGGATATTTATAAACCTTTGCTTCAGCTGAGTCTTCATTTGCTCGACAGCCTCCTTTAGGAGAAAGAAGAGGTTTTTGTTAACATAAGGGAGTTTTTTTCAGCTTAGTGCCTGGAAAACTGTTAGTTCAGGGGGAAGGTGCATAATGTGACTGGAAATGTGTCCTGCTCCTGTTGCTAATGATGAACAAGAAACAAAGGAATGAGAGGTGAATGAAACAAAACCGATAGAGAACATCAATCACAGCACTAATACAATAGAAATACAGAACAAATACAAGATGCAAAAGTACAAAACAGAAATACAAAACATAAGATTTTGGTCTTTGACTGAATAAGCAGAAGGGAAAATGTGTGTTGGGGGGGGGAGGTTCAGCTCAGCTCTCTCTGGGTCTGCTTTTAAGGGACCTGGAGAAACACAGCCCTGCACACGAGAGCAGCCACAGCAGGTCAGAGCCAAGGTCCAAGTACCCCTCTATTCCTTTTTCTGGCATTGGACATAACAGCCAAAAAACCAAAAAAAAGCTACAGGGAAGGTTGTGGAGATGGGAACCCTGCCAGGACCTCTTCCCAAACGGGAGGAGCTGACTGACAAACAGATAGGAAAGTTTCCTGCTGGGAGGAGGTAAGGCAAGGAAGAGATTCCTGATGGATGGCACAGTTATCCCTGCAAATCCAGAGTGGTGCTGGATGGGGAGTCAGCTCCATGTGTCTGGGATGAGAAGAGATGGAGAGGAGAAGTCCACAAAGGGCAGATCTTGCTTTGCCTGCAGAGCCAGGCTGCAAAAATGGACCAGACTGAGCTGTTCATACCTCAGTGTTGGGGTTCACTTCTGGTTGAACCAGATCCAAACCTGGACCTTCCTGTGCCAGGGCAGGAAAGCCCAGCAATGTTGGGGGGTCAGGGATTCTGTGTGCACCAACATGTCTGCTGAGGGTTGTGTGGGAGTCTGGACCTGGTTTAACTCCCTGGCACAGGGTGAGGATGCCTTGCAGGCTCAGGGGGAGAATGGGAAGGTGAGAAGATTCCTCCTATGCTTATTTTCCTGCCTCTCCTAAAAGGAGCTGTGAAAGGATCACAGGATCAATTAGTTTGGAAAAGAACTCTGAGATCATCAAATTCAACCTATCACCCAACACCACGCTGGCAACTAGACCAGGGCACCAAGTGAGACTGTGAGAAAGGTGTCTCAGGCAAATGGGTGAAGATTCAACTCTTGCAGGGCACAAGTGCTTCAACAAAGCTTTGGGAATGTGAAAGCAAACACCAGGCTGGGGAGAAACCCAGTGTACAGAGCAGGCTCTTCCTCCTTTAGAGCTTCCCACAGAGACAAAACAGCAGCTGGGCAGGTGTTTGCTCCTTTTTTCATCCCACAGAGGTGAAGGAGACACTGAGGTCAGAAACACAAAGTTCAGTGATGAGCTGGTTGCTCAGAACAACATGCAGACCAGAGACCTTACACACATGTGACTCCCTGTCCAAAGAGCAGACAAAACATGCAGATAAAAATCCAGCCTCAGAAATGGAAGAGCTGATGTGCTGGGAGGTGTTTTCCATGGCCATTGTTCCGTGATGCATCCCTGCAAAGGGACAGCTGGGCATGGAAGGAATGGAAAGGAAAGGAATGGTCAAAAGCCTTTGGAATCTTTCACTGCCACCCTGTTTCCAAAGTTCATTATGGATTGGACTCTGAGACCCCTTGTTAAGAGAAGCAGCACTTAAACTACACCAGTTATGTGTTTAAGGACTGGCCAAGGCTCAAGGGAGATCTTTGCACTCTCTGCAACTCCCTGACAGGAGGGGGGAGCTGGGGGGGGTCGGGCTCTGCTCCCAGGGAACAAGGGACAGGAGGAGAGGGAACAGCCTCAAGTTGTGCCAGGGGAGGTTTAGATCTGATATCAGGGAAAATTTCTTCATGGACCTGGTTCCAGCACAGGAACTCACTGCCAAAAGAGGGGGTTAAGCCCATCCCTGAATGGATATGACTCTGATGTGGATGTGGCACTTGGGGACATGGGTTACTGGTGGCCTTGGCAGTGCTGGGGGAATGGTGGGACTTGATCTTACAGGTCTTTTCTAACCTAAATGATTCTGTGATTCTATTCTGTGGTTCTATGAAAAGAAACTGAGAAAGACCTACCTTGTCTCGTACCATGAGGATCATTGGTAGGGCTGGAGCCTGTCCCACCCCAGCTGAAGAGACAGAGCTGGATGGGAGGACAATTTCTGTGCCTCCACTGAGACTCTAAATCTTGGTTTTCCAGCGCTGTCCTCTCTGGATTTGAAACCCTCTGCATTTATGGATGTTCTGGGAAAGTGGCAAAAGACATCTATTCACAATAGGATTGCTGGAGACAGCTGAGAGGTTGTTTCCTGGAATGATGGAAATGGCTTCTTTGTGCATATCTGGCTGGACTGTTTCTACTTGAGTGATGACTTGATTTCTCCTGGGGTTTTGCTGAAATCCTGGTTGTATATTAAGGCATGCTGACCCTTGGATGGGCATGGGTTTAGTATTATTTGAATAGAAAGAGGCTGGTGAGCACTTGGGCTGAATAAAGGCCCTGTGGCTGAAGGGAGTATATTTGGATTGGGAAAGGGCCTGGGTCAGAGATAGCCACTCATTCCTCTTAATGGCTGAGTTTTGGAGCTGCAGCCCAGGGTGTTGCTGCAGTGCTGTGTGATTAGAGGGGTTTTTCCTGGGGTCAGATGGAAAATGCATCCCAGGCTTCCTGCAGGACACACCCCCAGGCAGGTGCTCTGAAACCACTGACTGTGGTTTGGGAGTGGGGGTTTCTCTCATCCTACAGAGACGCTCAAAGTGGTAAAAGTGAAGTCTTACTGCATCTGAAACTGGAGGATTTCTCTCCTTGCAGGGAAGAGAGGAGACTCAACTTCTCACTTGTAGACTTTCCCAGCACTGCCAAGGCCACCACTGACCCATGGCCCCAAGGGCCACATCCACAGGGATTTTAAATCCCTCCAGGAATGGGGACTCCACCCCTGCCCTGGGCAGCTGTGCCAGGGATGGACAACCCTTTCCAGGAAGAATTTTTCCCCAATATCCAACCTGAGCCTCCCCTGGCACAGCTTGAGGCCGTTCCCTCTCCTCCTGTCCCTTGTTCCCTGGGAGTAGAGCCCGACCCCCCCCAGCTCCCCCCTCCTGTCAGGGAGTTGCAGAGCCAGAAGGTCCCCCCTGAGCCTCCTTTTCTCCAGGCTGAGCCCCCCCAGCTCCCTCAGCTGCTCCTGCTGCTCCAGCCCCTTCCCTGCTCCGTTCCCTTCCCTGCACACGCTCCAGCCCCTCAGTGTCCTTCTTGTCATGGTTCTTGCACCTCCCATCCTCCACCTCGACTCTCACTGAGCCTTTCAACCCCCAGGTCAGGCCCAGCACAGCCAAACCCAGCTCAGTGGGGTCAGTCACTTCCCTGCCACCCGAGGTCACCACTCCAGCATCATCCTAGAGCCCAGTCCTCTGCTCTGAACCACCCACCTGGGCTCTGTCCACATCTCCCCAATTCTACTTCCAAAAGGAAAAAAAAAACCGACAGACTCCTCTTTTTGTTTTCTTGAGGAAGCAAAGGCCTTGTTTGAACCTTTTCCATCCTCTACCTCAGCTTCCAGGAGTTGCCTCTTGTCCAGCCTTGGTGGCAACATCTTTCTCCTCTCCAGCTGGTGTTTCCAGGAACATCCTTTTTGGCTCATCCCCACCGATCCCTGTTCATGGCCCTCCATGGACCTCCTAATCCTGGGATGAGACAACCGCTCCTGCCCGTGTCGGGTCACCCAGTATCCAAGTTTTCCAGCTTTTTTCTGGCCTCTATGGCAGATTTGGGCACTGTCCCCTCTCCCACCATCCCTGTGCTCCCCACCCACCCTCTTCCCTCCCCCACCAGCACGAAGCAAACAGACAAACAACCAGTTTATGAAAGCGAAGGGGGAAAGCCAAGAGCAGCTGCTTTAAATCTGCTGAAACGCCGGCGGCAATTGCATAAGGCCGAGGTTTTGTTGATGTCCCCACCCCATTCCTGAGAAATATTGGATTTATTTTGGTGTCACTGTGCCCGCTGCCCATGCCCTCGGCACATTCGCTGCATCAAAGCCCATCTCTGGATTCACTTCTGCCCCGACGCAATCCCACAAGAAAGGGGAGAGATTCAAACCAGGCTCCCCGGCCCAGGCCAGCCAAGTTCCTTGTCATGGCCTGGCCATGCAGAGCTCGGTAAACAGATGGGTCTCACCATCCCCAGGGGATTGGTGGCTCGAGGCCCTGACAGAGCAGCAAGTTTCCAATTAAAGGACCCTTCAGCAAAGAGGGACCAGCCCCCAGCAGCTCATCTGCTGGCAAGATGCAGCACCCGGCCCGAGGCATGGGGGAGCACGGCCTGTCCCACAGCCCTGGTTTGCATTAAATGTTTGGAATTGTGGAATCATGGAATCGTGGAATGGTTATTTGGGTTGGAAAGGACCTTAAAGACCCTCCAGTTCCACCCCCTGCCATGGGCAGGGACACCTTCCACTAGCCCAGGTTGGACACTTCCAGGGATCCAGGGGCAGCCACAGCTTCTCTGGGTAACCTGGGACAGGGCCTCACTATCCTCACAGCCAGTAATTCCTTCCCAATATCCCATCTCTCCCTGCCCTCTGGCAGTGGGAAGCCATTCCCTGTGTCCTGTCCCTCCCTCCCTTGTCCCCAGTCCCTCTCCAGCTCTCCTGGAGCCCCTTCAGGCCCTGCAAGGGGCTCTCAGCTCTCCCTGGAGCTTCTCTTCTCCAGGGGAACCCCCCCAGCTCTCCCAGCCTGGCTCCAGAGCAGAGGGGCTCCAGCCCTGGCAGCAGCTCCAGGGCCTCCTCTGGACTCTCTCCAGCAGCTCCAGGTCCTTGTGCTGTTGTTCCCCAGGGCTGGAGGCAGCACTTCAAAAATCAGGACTCTTTCAGAGGACCTATTCCCTGATTCAAAGGTTCTGCCTCAACCACTGCGTCAGGTCTCGCATCTCCAGCCCTGCCAGCTGAGATCTGCTGCATTAAAGACAAATTCACATGTTGGTTTGCTCTTGGCAGGTGGGAGCAGGATTGAGATGCTCTCCCAGAACACATGGAGACAGTCCCAGACACATCTCCCTCACCCAGCAGATGCTCTCCCTCCATGGAGGGCAGGAGCATCCCAGCAGGAGAGCAGTTAGATTTTCCTTTGCTATCCAACTTTGCAGGTCATCTTCCTGCCCAAGGTTGTTTTCCCAGGATGAAAAATCCATCACCACAAAAAACTGTGGTGGAATTTAGAGCCCATCTGCTATTTCTGTAGCATGAGCTGCAGGGCTGCTCCATCCTGTAACTCAGCACCACCTCCCTTGTGGTCTGCAAAGCATCTGGAGAGAGGTAGGATCCATATTCCTGATGCATCAGCACAGGGAAAATCCTGCAGTTGTAGAGGAAAGAATAGTTTGTTGTTTTTTCAACTAGAGGTTGTGATTGCCCAGAGAAGCTGTGGCTGCCCCTGGATCCCTGGAAGTGTCCAAGGCCAGGTTGGATGGGGCTTGGAGCAACCTGGGCTGGTGGAAGGTGTCCTTGCCCATGGCAGGGGGTTGGAATGAAATGGTCTTTAAGTTCCCTTCCAAGCCAAACCATTCCATGATAATTCTATGGTATTCCCTGCAGGAATCACAGAAAGAAGTCAACGAAGACTGGAAAAAAAACCCTAAAAACCCCATTAATCCAAAGCAAAGAGACCCCAATATTTCCTGTATCCCAAACCCCATTAGGGCTGCAGGGGGGAAAGAACCTCTCCCAGCATCTCAAATCTCTGTGCACAAATTTCCACACTTTATCTTTCCCTTTTTTCCTGCCTCATGCATTATAAGGAGACTGGAAGGATGGAGGAGTTTTTTTCAGGAAATGGTTAAATGAGGAACATTGAATGAGAAAATCTGACAGACTCAAAATCTGTTGTTCCCATATGGATGTTTTCCCTGGTCTATGTTCCCTTCTCTTTGGGGACTTCAGTCCCACTGCAGGCAGTAAACACCTCAAAGAGGGGTAATGAAGCACTCAGGACTGGGATGTTTAAATTCACGATAAGATTTATTTCCAAGTGGCTTGTTCAGAGCTACTGAGGGTATTTGTAACCCTGATAGGAAATAAATCCACATTCCCTGAGCTCCAATAAGTTTTCTTAACCACAGCATAATTCATCCTATCTCCTGATAGGGATATTTGGAGTTTTTAGTCTGTGCTTCCTGAGCAACAGGATCTTTGTTCCTCCAAAAATTTAAAATCTATATTAAAAATAAATAACTAATTTTGAGGTAGACGTTTGTAATCTCTCTCTCTCTCTTTTTTTTTTTTAATCTCATCAACTATTGGTCTTTAAAAAATAATCATCCAAACCCCCACAGCATCTTGCTTCATCCTGTTTTGACTCAGTTTAGCCCAGAAGTCAAAATAAAATGGGATGATGAAGCCTGAATGTAGTTTCCCTTCTTTCTCCTCCCCCTTTCAAAGGGAAAAGCTGAAAGAAAAGGGTTTTTCTTCTCCCCCGTGGTGGAAGTGGTTGAACCGAATGGATCCTGGTGGAGCCACTCTGCTCCTGTAGAACCTCTCCTGGAGCCAGGAGCCCTCCTGAAACACTTGAGTTTTCCCTGGTTTTTCCCAGTGTTCACATCACTAACAAGAAAGGTGGATTTTCCTGCCCCTGTTTCCAGAGGATTTCAGATCAGGACACGGAGAAAGGCTGTTCCCTGCCCTGGGGGAGGCACAGCTCGCTGAAGAGGTGACATGGAGAAAGACACAAAGTGATGGATGAGCAGGCTGGGAATCCCTCTTTTCATCATGTCTAGAAAAAAAAAAACACAACCCAAACCCATCCAATTCACTTCAAAGGCAACCAGAGCACCTCATTAATTTCCAGCGTGTGATTACAATGCCTAATTAAGCCGTGGAACTCATCGCCCAAGAGCCGTTGTGCAAGAGCAGCAGGGTTAGAAAGATTGCAAAAAAATAAAATTAGGAGTGAGGGGAAAAAATGAAAGAAAGAAAATGGCATTTCTGTCTGTATTGGAGCATGCACAGCTCTGCTGGATTGGTCTGAGAAAAGATATCAATTCTCAGAGCACAACCAAGCTACCAACAGCCCGTTAGGATGGAACTTCTCCCGTGGGAGAATTGCCCAATTTATCAAGAGGAGAGTTTCTTACATCGTTCTTTGAGGCAGCTGGGAATGATTCATGTCCAAAGCAAGGTCTGGAGCAAGGTTGGCCACTGGTTCTGGCCCACTGTGGCCCTGGTGCTCAGAAACTTCAGCAGGCCAGGCCCGAGTTCAATCACTCCATAATTTAGGGCCTTCGCATGTGAGTGCAGAAAAGTTGCCTTTTCCAGAGACTTATCTCTGG
Organism: Pachyramphus minor; assembly: GCA_013397135.1. Taxonomy (NCBI): domain Eukaryota; kingdom Metazoa; phylum Chordata; class Aves; order Passeriformes; family Tyrannidae; genus Pachyramphus; species Pachyramphus minor. The sequence goes on along the minus strand of VYXB01009190.1, from coordinate 27,643 downwards.
AAAAAGCAGGTTGGAGGTGGTTTTGGGAAGCGTTTCAGAGCCAAAATGTGTGTCCAGGTTCCCAGGATGGGTGCTGAGGTTGCCTTGGTGACACAGGGATGTGGTGTTTACAACTCCAGAGGATTTTAACCCATGGGAACAATCTGTCAAGAGAGAGGCCGCTCTGAGTCATAAATACAAGGCACTGCTGTGGTTTTTGTGTATTCCAGGGCTATAAAAGCCCTATAAATTGGATTAAAAATGGTGACATCCACCAACAAAAGTGTCTGATATTGGTGGGCAGAGTCAGGAATCTTCCTGGAAAACCATTTTGTCTGGCATGTCAATTGTAGAGCAATTTGGAACAGGGATTGTCCTTCCATCCTATTTATTACCACAGACCTGCCTGGATCCTCAACCGGCGCTTTTGAATTTTTACAATCACACAAATGAAAAAAAAACAGACTAAAAAAAAAAAAAAATTACATTTTTAAATTTTTTTTTTTCCTATTTCATGGAAAAAGTGTTTTGCTTCTCACTGAAAGGTTTTTAGCTGGACAAAAGATTCCCTGATGTACCAGGGCCACAGAAACTCATCTGAGGGGACCTGGCATGGGATGGGAAAAGCCACGAGCTGTTGCTGTTGGGTGGTGCAGAAGGCCCAGAAAGGGCCGACTTCCAGTGATATTTCCAAAACTTACCATTTTTTCCATTGAAATATTTAAATTTTAATTTTTTTTAGTAGGAAAAAACCCCATGTTTTCCACGGGGGAAAAATGTGTCACATGTCACACCAAGCCATGAGCAGGGTTGTTTTGGTTGCCTGGGACTAAAGCTGCCTGTGAGGTTACTTCACTCCAGTTGTCACCAACCTAAACCTCATGGAATTGGTGTTTTTTCTCACTTATATGTAAATGAGCACAAAGATCAGGAGCAACACAGCGGGTGTGGGAATCCCTGTGGAATTACAGCCCTTGGCCATGAACCGGTGTCGTCTAATCCACGAGGGGCAAACACAACGTGCACAGTCCTGGGGCCACAAATTAAACAGCAAGTGCCAAGGTCCTTCAGGAATAAGCACAATGCCACCCCAGGAGTGTTACAGGAGAGCAGCAAACCTCCATCCCGGGGGGTAAGCCCATGGAAAAGTGGGCAGATGCTGCTTTAACTGGATTCAAGGGTAAAAAGGGTGCAGCACTGAGCAGACAGTGAGGGCTTTTGTTCTCCCTTTTGTGCTGGGATCTGGTGGAACTTGGATGTCAAGGAGGACAAAATTATCTTAGAACCAGAGAATGGTTTGGGTTGGAAGGGACCTTAATCTACTCCAATCCCCTGCCATGGGCAGGGACACCTTCCACTAGCCCAGGTTGCTCCAACCTGGCCTTGGACACTTCCAGGGATCCAGGGGCAGCCACAGCTTCTCTGGGCAACCTCTGCCAGGCCTCCCCACCCTCACAGTGAGCCTTGTCCATAGGCTTTTGGGGTGATGTTGAAATTCTGGAGGAGAACTCTACAACAGGCAACAAATGTGGTGTTCCAGGTGTCCTCTCTGGCCTTGGAGCTCCAACCTGCTGATTGCTGGGGCTTTGGAGGGTCCAGTAGGGCCTGGACCACTGTGCTCATCATCTTTCTTCCACTAATTATCTAATCATCCCCTCCTTTCCTCTTGGGGACAGGATGTGGTGCTGGATGGACCTTGGGATGACAAAGTTTTGACCTGTTTTTATCCCTGGACTCTGTTTGGTGCCAGCCAGGAATTTCTCAGGTGTAGTAAATGGGTTTTTTTTCACATCAGGTTGGGGTCTGTTTGCTTTCTGTCCTTGCTGAACCTCCCCCAGCATCATTCCTTCCGTTTCTCTCCAAAATTTTGATGGAAATCCAAGTATCTTAAATCCTGCTGCACCTCCTGTCCTCTCTTATTCCCTTTCAGCTTTCCAGAGCTTGCACTGCTCCTTGGATGAGGTGGAAAAGCCACATGGAAAGCCTATGGTGCCTGGAATTCCACTTGCACATGGAATTTTGGGTTCCTCAACAAGGTGAGAATCACCTGGAGGTGTTTCTCCTGTCTGAGCCCCCCTGCTCAGGAATATCTGATAACATTGATATGGGCATTTTTTCCAGCTAAATAGGACACTTAATTCCCATTAATGCTGAACTAATTAGAGCACAGTGAACAACAAAAGACAAAACACCATCTTTGTGCCTGTGCAAAGCTATTCATGATCTTCCCCCCCCCAAAAAAAATATATAGGCCATCCTTCCCTTCCTCAAGCTCAAAGGGGAGTCTGGTGATGAGAACAACCATCAGCAATTCTCAAGATTTCATCTTTCATCTTTCTTTCAGGGATAAATTTATCTACAAAGAAAAAATCTGTAGATATTCCTGAGTGCAGGCAAAGACAGTCACATTAGTCAAAAAACCCACCCCCCTGCATTGCTAAATACAGTGTGTGCACTGAGAGTGACCTAAATATGAGCAAATTACCCTGTCTAATTCCAAGCAAGAAAAAGCTACCCAGAATTACTTTAATTAGCTGAAAAAGATGCTGTCAGCCACTTTCTCAGAGCGGATTTAATATGTTCTCTGTTATTCCTTGTACCCACAGCATCCTATGGCAGGAAAACAAAATACTTGTCTGCTCATCGTTGTTAATATTACCATTATTTATTCCTACCCAGATCTCCTAAGGAAAGGCAGTTTGTGCTCCATCTGTTTGCCCCCCAATGTGTTGCAAAGCCACTTGGCAGTTCCAAGAAGCTGGAGGAGAGCACTGATTGGATTCTAAATTATCTTTTCAGAAAAGTCTGGAGTCCTTTTGGTTGCTCAGCACCACGGTGGGTCAGAGCTCAGCACCCTGAGCTGTGCTCACTGGAGGCAGGAATCTTGCCCAGCATCACTGGGGTCACCTGTGGAGAGGTGGGGGGAGGAATTTGGGTCTCCAGCTGGTCTCCTGTGCTTTACATGTGGTCAAAATGCTGTGGGAGAAACTCAGGGAAGAAAAATGCAACTCGGGATATTAAAAATACAGAGCAAAATGGCTCAGGAAGACCCTGAACAAACTGTTAGAGGCTGGGAGAGTGTCAGAGAATGGTTTGGCTTGGAAGGGACCTTAAAGAGCATCCAGTGCGACCCCCTGCCATGGGCAGGGACACCTTCCACTAGCCCAGGTTGCTCCAACCTGGCCTTGGACTCTTCCAGGGATCCAGGGGCAGCCACAGCTTCTCTGGGCAACCTGTGCCAGGGCCTCCTCACCCTCACAGGGAAGGATTTCTTCCTAATATTTAATCTACACCTGCCCTCCTTCAGGTTAAGGCCATTCTCCCTTGTCCTGTCACTCCAGGCCCTTGTGAAAGGTCCCTCTCCAGACTCCTTGTAATCCTCCTTTAGGCCCTGGAAGGTGCTGAAAGGTGACCCCAGAGCCCTCTCTTTTCTCAGCCTGTATCTGGGGAAGCATCACGACAACATTCCAGTATTTCCTCTACTGCCCACTGACAGAGAATTGCCAAAGTGCCATTTCAGACCAGGACAGATGATCATTTTAATGTCCTTATTTCCAAACAGCTCCTTTTCTATCTATTAATTACACTGCACTGGAACTGGACCCCATTTTGATACCAACTAGTTCAAGCAAGATCCCTCGAGGAATTGGCAGGTGTTCCAGCAGCTGCCTGCCATGGGATGAAGATCCAGGGATCACAAAGCTCTTGGTAACTGGGCAAACAGGGGGGAACCTCAGTGCCCATCCACGAGGTGTCATTTCCAGTCCAAGGGTGGAACAGCTCAGCTACAAGTGTTTCCTCTCCTGAGTTCTGGGAGGAGAAGGGGTGACATGTTCTGCTTCCCCCTCTGGCTAAGGAAGGGATCAGAGAAATTCCTGAAGTGCACTTGGTGGGGGAGATGTCACACAGACCAACAGCAAACTGGAAAGGGCTGGAAAAACAAACCAGCTTCAAAGAGGAACGTAGTCCTCAGCGCTCCAGAGGTTTGGACCATCCCTCCTGTCTTGGGTCTGTTTCCTGAAGTGACAAAGGCAGGGAAAAAGGGACATGGAGCATGTGGGGCAGTGGAGAAGCTGAGGAGGTGCAAACACTGCTGAAAACAGCAGCAGTAATGGAGCGTGAGCCTCTCTTTTTTCACAGGAGCTGCATTTCAGCTGAGAGAACAGAGAAACCCCAAGCAGAGTCTGTGCCAGCCCGGCCAGCCCAGAGGACACGGTGGGGAAGGAGCAGAACTCCATCTCCTTAATCATTCCCAACTGTGGGAGCCGGGCTGAGGGCACCATGCCAAGGCACTGATGGGTTTCCCAACCTGCTCCTCTTTTCCCTACTCTGTGCCACCTTGCCTCGGGTTCGGTCACAACCAGTCCCTGATTCAGACCTTGCAAATAGAGGCAGATTTTGACCCTCTGAAAAAGCCAAGCCAGAGGCTTTCCAGGTCAGGAATGGAGATAACATGTCCTCCAAGATTCCTGATGGTGCTGGCTGGTAACTAAACCAAACTAACTAAATGTTAGGGGTGCACAGTCCATGTGGTTCTTTGGGGTCCTGGTCATGGTGAGGAGATGGGAATGAGTCCAAAGGGCCACCAAGTTGATTAGGGTGCTGGAGCCAGGCTGGGAGAGCTGGGGGGTTTCCCCTGGAGAAGAGAAGCTCCAGGGAGAGCTGAGAGCCCCTTGCAGGGCCTGAAGGGGCTCCAGGAGAGCTGGAGAGGGACTGGGGACAAGGGAGGGAGGGGCAGGACACAGGGAATGGCTTCCCAGTGCCAGAGGGCAGGGAGAGATGGGATATTGGGAAGGAATTCTTTCCTGTGAGGGTGAGGAGGCCCTGTCCCAGGTTGGGCAGAGAAGCTGTGGCTGCCCCTGGATCCCTGGAAGTGTCCAAGGCCAGGTTGGAGCACCCTGGGCTAGTGGAAGGTGTCCCTGCCCATGGCAGGGGGTGGCAACAAGATGATCTTGAAGGTCCCTTCCAACCAAGGCCACTCTATGATTGATTTTATGATTCATTAAGCTCATCCTGCAATGCACAGATGGAGAAGAGAGAGCCCCATGTCTCAATCCCACCATAAATACATGGAATTCCAGGCTGGCAAACCCTGAGAGGGAGGGAAAGGGACTCACATGTCTGTGAGCACACCAAACTTCTGCTTTCCTCTTAAACTTTGAGGACTGGAGTGCAATTAAACAGGAAATAATCAATGTATGTGGCTGAGGACAATGCTGCAAGGGTGACTTGAAACATTTCATATCCTCATCAGCTGTTGAGCCCCAGAGTTGGCTCAGCTCCTCTCCCATTCCCAAAATCTGGCTGTTGGCTCAGGAAATGGGAGAGGATCTGGGAAATGCAAACAGGACCAGAGCCCAGAGGAGCCTCCCCATGCCCTCAATACCCCTCCACTTCCCAGGCAAACCTGATAAGTATCCACCCAATCTTAAAACAAGATTAATAAGCAAAAAAAAAACCCCACGCTTGAGATCACCAAGACACGTGTTTTCCCTCTCACACCTGGACCCTCCAGAATCCCTTTGACTTCACGGGAGCATCAGGCAGAGCTGGCACAACAACTGGCTCTGGAATATTTCACCCAACTGGGTTTGCCATAACTCAGGCACGACGCCTCCCTCGGGAGGGTTTTTGGGACCCAGAATGATTCATGTTGGAAAAGCCCTCTCAGATCAAGTCCACCCTGGCAGACCCAATGTGCCCCCGGCCCCCCTCGCCCTCTGCTTTCTTTGTGACTCCTCCTGGCATTAGGAAACCTTCCAAATGGAAATGCAAGGAATGTAAATTGGTGTCTTCTCCCCGACAGGAATTCTCCGTCTCCTGCGGCCGTCTCTGCGAGATTATTTGAGCCGAACTCGACTGGTGCAGTAATTAATTTCCAATCAGGCAAATTTGCGTAAATCTTCCCTTTAGAAATCTGCCTTAAATCAAGGGTTTAGGCACCACGCTCCAGCTTGGATTCATTAAAAATAGATTGCTATTGAAAGCTGCCAGCACTGTAAATACAGGCACCATGCCACCCTGCAGGACGGTTTGGAGACACGCTCTCCGCATAATGAAAACCTGCCTTAAAAACCATCCCCACAGCAAATGTCCCCTGGAACTGGGAATGCTGGGCTGCTCTCAGAGCCCTGACAGCCTTCTCTTGGTGACATATCTCGTCTTGCAGGGATGGCTTTGAAGCAATCAGGATAAATGAGACAAAGGCTCCAAGAGAAGGAGAGAAGGTTTTGGCAACTTGAGGAATCCTCTCAGACATGTTTTGTGTGCAACCCACAAGGCAAAGAACAAACTCTGCTGCTCTAAGAGGGGAGGAATCATGGAATGGTTTGGGTTGGAAGGGACCTTTAAAGTTAATCTAGTCCAATCCCCCTGCCATGGGCAGGGACACCTTCCACTAGCCCAGGTTGCTCCAAGCCTCGTCCAACCTGGCCTTGGACATTCCCAGGGATGGGGCAGCCACAGCTTCTCTGGGGAAACTGTGCCAGGCCCCACCACCCTCATTGTAAAAAACTCTTCCTAATATCCAGTCTCAATCTACCCGGTTTTAATTTAAACCCTTTGGAATTACAGAGTCAAAGAAAGGTTTGGGTTGGAAGGGGTCATCTTCCTCCATCCTCCCTGCCATGGGCAGGGGCACCTCCCACCAGACCAGGTTGCTCCACCTTGGTCTTGAAAAGTTCCAGGGATGGAGCAGCCACAGCTTCTCTGGGCAACAACTGCTTGTCCCTACTAAAAAGTCTGTCCCCATCTTTCCTATAATTCCACTTTAAGGAAAAGAAACCCCTCTCCGTAGGACACGAGCTGCACCGTGAAGGCCAAGCAATCAAATACCTTCTCAGTGACAACAGAGACTGAGAGGGGAGGCACAAGGAATGGTGAAACTACAGCTCTCCACCTCCAAATCTGTGTGCAATCCTTCTCCTCTGCAAATCTGGGATTTGCAGAACATAAGGAGCCATGGCTGTCCAGCATTGGAAGGAAAGGGGTGGAAACCACTGCTCCTGGGGCCTGTGCTGAAATTTCAGCAGCCTCCATCTCAACAGGATGCAGGTGGGGACTGCTGTGCCCTTGGGAAGGGATCATGGAATCACAGAATAGTTTGGGTTGGAGAAGATCTTTGAGGTTGTTGAGTCCAGCAGGTGGGTGGATGCTTTCCCTTTCCTCCCCATGCCTTGCCCTTCCTGTCCCAAAGGCTCAGCTTTTACCTCCACGCCCAGCTTGGAGTAACTCCACAGAGGGAAAGGCACCACTGCCCAGCCCTGGTGGGCACTCACATCACAGCAAATGGTCCTGGAATGTGGAGAATCCATCCCAGCCTTCCCTGGAGACTGAGGCTTGGCTCATGGAAAGACCAACCCGATGACATGGCACGAGAGGCCAGTTCTGTGAGTGCTGAGCCTTTCAGGACCAGGCCTTGACACAGAGAAATTCAGCAAAATGCCCCGAAATATAGAAGTTCATTTCCTTCCTGCTGTCCAAACTACCCAAGTTTTAGAGACAAGGTCCTCTCCTGCACTCTCAAGTGCTCCAGCCATCTCTGAAGTGCCCACCCCTGGTTCTTCTCCAGCCATCTCAAAAGCCCTGAAGAAGGTTGATGTCTCTGATTTTCGGTGGTGCTTTTTTTAAAGGAAGAGATTTCTGTGGGAAAAAGAGCAGGATGATTTGGAGCTGGGCAGAAGAACATCCAGCAATCCTGATTTCCAGCTTCCTCAGCCACCACCAAAGACACAGGGAGGAACGAAAACTTGACGGCACCAGGCTGCTCAGGGGTTGAAGCACATCGTGTGCTCCAGACCTGTGAATGAACGAGAAACCTCCTGGAGAAACTGGTACCTCAACGTGCTGCTCTAAGACCTGACCCTGCAGGTCTTTGCCTTTGTCAAGGCAAGGAATTTTCCCAAAACCAGGATACAGGAGAGCATAGGGCTTCTTTCCAGAGGGCCTCTGCTTCTTTTTTCTTTTTTTTCTTTTTCTTTTCTTGTTTGTTTTTTTTCTCTTTTTTTCTTTCTTTTTAAATTTTTTCTTTTTTTCTTTTTTCTTATTTTTTCTTTTTTCTTCTTTTTTTCTTTTCTTTTTTCTCATTTCTTTCTCTTTTACTTTTTTCTTTCTATTTTTTATTTTTCTCTTATTTTATTTTTTCATTTCTTTCTTTTTTCTTTTTTTCTTTTTTCTTATTTTTTCTTTTTTCTTCTTTTTTTCTTTTCTTTTTTCTCATTTCTTTCTCTTTTACTTTTTTCTTTCTATTTTTTATTTTTCTCTTATTTTATTTTTTCATTTCTTTCTTTTTTCTTTTTTTCTTTTTTCTTATTTTTTCTTTTTTCTTCTTTTTTTCTTTTCTTTTTTCTCATTTCTTTCTCTTTTACTTTTTTCTTTCTATTTTTTTATTTTTCTCTTACTTTATTTTTTCATTTCTTTCTTTTTTCTTTTTTTCTTTTTTCTTATTTTTTCTTTTTTCTTCTTTTTTTCTTTTCTTTTTCTTTTTCTTCTTTATCTTTTTTCTTCTTTTTTATTTTTTCTTCTCTTCTCTTATTTTTTGTTTCTTTCTCNAAGGAAAGTAGCCTCAGGACTGTCCTCAAAAGAGATCACAAACTCACTCTATGCACAGAGGCTTCTGATAGATGTTTAAAATAGATCTTTCTCATATACATTTGTTTCTAATTATTCTGGTCAGGAAGGCAGGCTGGTTTTAAAGTGGAAAAAAAAATCCCAGAAACATTAATTGCCTTTTTCTTTTTCCTTTCCTTTTTTTTTTTTTTTTTGAGATATTTCTACACAACTTTCCTATTACTTTTCTGAAATGAAAAATTCTGTTGCTTCTGTTTTGTTGTTTGGCATTTTTTTTTAAGAGGGAAAAAAAGAACACAAACTTGCCTGCACCCCTTGCTCCTCACAGCCTTCCACCCTTCTGAGACCCCCAGGGACAGAAGGCAACAATCCAACACCTGCTAATCCTTTCTCCTATTCTGAGGTGCTGATTTCATCAACAGGACAAGACCTGGATATATTCCAAATCCATTGGGTTTGGGGGGCTGTTTTTTATTTCAGAGCCCAAAACCAAACACTCTGAGGAGTCCAATTCAGTGTCTGTATTTCCCTTTGCTACTGTTCTCCAGGGAATACGTGTGTAATCCAGATTCCACCCTGTCAGGTGGCTGGTTGGATGATCAATATCTTGAATAAAGACTAATATGGGTATCTTGGATAAAGATTAAGTACATTTCTTCCAGAGAAGTTATAGTTCCCCAGGATACAGCCTATGGATCTGATTGATGCTGATCTTCTCTGATAGCATCAGCCCAGCTCCACTGGGACTCCAGGGATGCTCCGTGGTGCTTCCCAGGCCTGAGAGGACACAGGCACTGCCTTTAGCTCTGCCTTTCCCCAGCTTTCTCCTCCCTCACCCACAGTCCAGGGCTACAAACCAAGACTGATCCTACTCCCCTACGTCTTCTCGTCCTTTACTTCCATCACCCCCATCAGCTTTCCTGCCACCAGCTCTTCCAGCTGGAGGAAACCCCATCACCCTTCTCCAGGCCCGGTGTCTGTGAGGGCTTTCTGCTCTGCCTGACACCCCTTCCTCCTTCACAGCCCAGATTTGGGCACGTGGAGGAGACACTGTTTCAGCTGAGCTCAGTTTTAGTGGGACATTTTGAAGTGGTTTTACCTTATGAGTGTTTTTACCAGGGATAAACGAAGCTTGGCAGGGCCTCTGTGGGGGCAATGTCACCTCAGTCTGTCATCACCCCACAGCCCATGGTGGGAAGTGGCCAACCCGGTGAGGAACAGCACCTCTGGGTTTGGGATGAGCTTCCTTGCCCCAAAAAGACAACACAGAGAGGCATCACTTGGCCAGGGAGAAGCAGGACAGCAGTGGCAGAGCAGAGGAGAGAGTCCAGCTCCTCTGCCTCTGTTCAGCAACTCTGCTGGAGCTGTCCCTCCTCTCCACTGGAATTGAGGATGGAGCAGTTTCCCTGGGAAGAAGCTTGGGCAAGCATGGACTGATTGCCCACCAGGCAAGGGCTGAGCTACAGAAAGGGTAATTTATGCTCTCCAACCACCACAGCTGCTGGGAGAGGGGAATGGTGGAGAAATCAGGGAGAAAGCACCAGGGAAGGGAAAGGGATCCTGGAGAATTTTGTTTTGCCAGTGCTTCCCCACCACATCCAGCACTTCCCCCAGAGCTGAACTGCTCCTCAGAGCTGTTTAAATCCCTGTGCTGAGAACTGGGACTTCTCCTCTGCCATGTGCTGCTCTCAGCCCACTGTCAATGCTCAATAAATAACAGGGATGTAAACTGAAGACATTCCTGCCATTAATCACCACCAAACCCACATCTCCACTAAGTGCATTGATAGCACATCTACCGTCCAATTTCTGTTTCAGGATGCTTTAAAAAACTCAAACCATAACGTTGCTTATTTTTCTGGCCTCTGCCTGACTGGCAGGGGAAGGAGACTGCTGCAAAATTACTTTCATCAGCTGCTGTTCAGTTGGGCTCAGAATCTATTTTCCAGACTCCAAAGCAAAATTACAGTCATTCAGTATTAAAGTATTTGCAGAGTGGCATTAAGCAGGGGTGCTGCTGTATTATTTGCCATGGCAACTCAGGTTGTTCATTCCTCTTCTCCCTAAATGTGGGAGAGCCGAGGCACTCGGAAATGCTCTGCCCTTAATGTGACAAAGTGCATTTGGGTCGCACAGAGCATTTACCTTCCCAGAGAAGCCTCCTTGTCAGACCAGGGCAGGCGGAGCTGGGGAGGGGGAGGGTGTTTTTCTGCTGATTTGGTGGGATTGCCTGGAGGAATCAGGCTCTTTCATCCATTATCTTCCCTCTGGGCCAGCGTGGAGAGGCAGGAGGATCTGGGTACCTTCTGCAGGGAGCCTCTCCCTGGTTTTGCTGCAAACTGGGTGATTTTGAGTATTTCCCAGTGAGGGTTTTAATACTCATGATGTTCTCGTGGGTGCTCCTCATCCAGGTACATCCTGAAACAACACGCTCCGATGCCCAAATGTGTTTTCATTCGAGCCAGCTCCGACACCCCTCAGTGGGTGATTTGAGAGGGCTGTCACCCCTTGTGGAGCACAGCAGGACACACACACACACACACAGAGAAAAGTGCTGACAGGAGCCTGCAGTGCCCCCGTTCTACTGAGGTGACACAAGGTGAACCAATTTATCCGAGTTTGCGTGAGCGAGCTTTGGAAGAGCTGCTGAGTCCCAGCCTGGTGGGTAAACTAGTCTTGTAGTGTCTAAATACAATTGATCATTGTCCCATGTGTTGTTTTGGACCCAACAAACTTCTCGTTCTTCATCCTAAGCAGTCTTAGGATCTCCAGGGTCTTCTCATAATGAGCTTTTCCCTACTCACTGTGGCAGGAGCGTGTGCCAGACCTGTCCCAGGTGTCATTCAGAGTACACCCAAAGTCCTTCCCCTGATAAACCCCCCTGAAGGCTGAACTGCAGTGCACTGGGAGTCACTATCTGGGAGATAACCAAATCTCCCCTAGAAACTCACCTGGACAAGGCTCTGGCTGGTGACATGGAGTCAAAGCATGGCCAAGATCCCTGGGGAATTCCATGGGCTGCTGCTGCCCCACAGAGCCCATTCAGTTCCTGGTCAGCCCTCCCAAGGAAGGAGGTCAGGACAGCCTGTTCTGTAGGAAAGAAACACATTTTGCAGAAATGGCATGAAAATGCCTGATTATTAGCAGAGATCTTGTTCTCCCTAAAAATATCTGCTGTGGTTTGCGTGGTGTCCCTCTTCCCTTGGCCATGGTTGGTTATTCTTAGCCTGGCTTAACATTTCCTTTAGATTTCCACAGCCCAGCAGTTGATGGCACTGAACTGTGCATGTTCCTGTGCCTGTTTCTCATCCCTCCCTTGCTGGTTCAACCCAACATCTTGTGGTCCAACCACCATCAGCATCTTGCAGCCCAGAGACAAGTCACACAGCTTCAAGTCACATCAGATTCACCAAATCTTGGATTTTCCTTCCAGTCAGGGGCCATCACAGATCCCTGAATGGAAAGTGGTCCTTTGGTACTCCTGCAACATCGCTGTGGTCACCAATACCTTGGGGTCATTACGCACTCCTGTGAAACTCATCCCCTCTTGTCCATCAACATAAAACTCCATCTCCCAGGAGTTGTTCAGCTGACTCCCTGTCATCCAGCATTAACCTAAACACCTCATTCCTTCCCCAGTGTCTTCAAAATTTTGAGATGGGAGGGTGGAGGGGAAGGAAAAAAAAAAGGTCTGGGTTTACTTGTTCTGCACAAACACAAACAGATTTGGAGAGCTGGCAAGGGATGGGTTTGGTAAATGCCAAACAATTCCAGAGTCCATTGGCATTCTCCTGGCTTTGAGGAAACCTTCAGGAGAGGAAAAATGTAGATTTGGTGTAAAGTCAAACAGAAAGGAAAGCCACTGCCCTGAGAGGGCAGGATTGCTGTCTCTAGCTCTGCACGAGGCAGAGTGTGGAGGCACCATGTCCACAGGATCTCTGGATCCTTCTTCTAATATCTCATCCCAAAACCCGGACCCTATCCCAGCTCCCTCCTATTCCTTTATTCTGCAACACACAGTCCTGCCTGTTCCTCCTCACTTCCCCTCTCCACATTCAGCTCTCATCCAGCCTCTACTCTTCTCTGAGGGTCTTTGCCTCGAATCCCTTCACCTTCCTCTCTTCTCTTCACTGTAATGTGTCACTTGGACACCACAGCCTCTCTCAAACCCTTCTCCTCTCAGCCCTCCTCTTGTGGTCCCCAGGTTTTGACTCAGCTCTTCTCATTTGTTCATTTAACAATTAGACCTCCTCCTACTCTGCCTTTCCCCTTCCTCAAGAGCTCGTCCCCTCTTCCCTCTCCTGCCATCTCCATCACCTTTACTTTGTCCCTCTTGGTCACACAGTGTCCAGTCAGTGACATCAGTGGCACCTCCCCTACCACATTCCTGAGCCCCTTGGCTCCTTTGCCATCCTCAAGCACCACAAGCACTCAGCTGGCCCTGATTCACACCCCATATCCCATTCAGGAAGAATTTCTTCATGGAAAGGGCTGTTAAGCATTGGCAGGGGCTGCCCAGGGAGGTTTGGAGTCCCCAGCCCTGGAGGTGCCCAAGGAAGGAGTGGATGTGGCACTCAGTGCTCTGGGCTGGGGGACAAAGTGGGGATCAGGCACAGGGGAGACTCGATGATCTCAGAGGTCTTTTCCAACCTCAGTGATTCTGTGACTCTGGGATTCTATGATCTCTCTGCCAGTGCCATCAATCCACCCACGTGGCCCTACTGCTGCCACCGGGGTGATTTCTTCTCGGCAAATCTCTTCCAACTTCCTCACTCGACCACTCCACTGCCAAAATTTCTGTAGCACAAGTCACACACCACCCCCCCAAACTTCTGACACATCCTGCCTTCCATCTCTGGAGCTCCTGTGACCTTCACCCACCCCAACAACCACCACCTCTGCCGTGCTCCTTCTCTGCTGCCTCATCTCCGCTGAGCACCCACCTCCTCCATGCCCTTCTCAGTCCCAGCTGGAGCCTTCCTGCTGACAGGCAACACAAAGCCCTTTTACATCACTCCATGTGGTGGCCAGGAGGGGCTTTCTTGGGAGAAAGGCAACAAAAAGTCCTTCTCTATGGGCTCTCCATCCACATGGCCCTCCCAGCACGGCCAGGGGAGGGATGAGAATGGAGATGCCCTTGCTGAGTTACGGCGGCACCACCAGCCCCCAAACCCACAATGTGTAATGCAGGATAAATGCCATGGGCTCTGCAGAATGGAGGGCACCTTGCCAGGCCACTCACAGCCTGGCCCTGCACAATAAAGACATAATTATGGCTTCAGTGGCTTTGCTTGGCTTTGAGGTTTGCACCAGTGGTGAAATGTTGTTCCGTCCCAACCTCGGGGAAGGGGATGATCTCATGGGTTCACACTGCTCGGGCCACGCTCATCAGAGACTGTCCAAAGGGGAGAGCTGGGAACTCCAGTCCCCTTCCAGTGGGCTGAAGGAAGGTTGGGAGGGTGGTGAGGCACTAGAACAGGTTTCCAAGAGAACTTGTGGATGCCCCATCCTTGGAAGTGTCCAAGGCCAGGTTGGATGGGGCTTGGAGCAACCTGGGAGAGTGGAAGGTGTCCCTGCCCATGGCAGGGGCTGGAATGAGATGATGTCGAAGGTCCCTTCCCAAAGCATTTCATGATTTTGTGTAGGTTTGATAATAAAAAGTGCCTGGACTGTCATCCCAGGTGGATGAGGGACTCTGTCTCAGGAACTACAGTGACAGGACAAGGGGGAATGGCTTCACACTGAAAGAAAATAGGTTTAGATGGGATATTGGGAAGGAATTCTTCCCTGTGAGGGTGGGGAGGTCCTGGCACAGGTTGCCCAGAGAAGCTGTGGCTGCCCCATCCCTGGAAGAGTCCAAGGCCAGGTTGGATGGGGCTTGGAGCAACCTGGGAGAGTGGAAGGTGTCCCTGCCCATGGCAGGGGAGTGGAATAAGATGATCTTCAAGGTGCTTTCCACCCCAAGCCATTCCATGATTCTACAGTTCTATGCCCTGACCTCTGGAGCAGCCTCCCATTCCTGGATTCATGGGCTGAGGTGCAGAGTCCTGGCTGTAATTTTGATTTTCCCTTGACCTGGGAGGTCACGAACTCCCACTCTGCACTAGAGTAAAACCAGAGGGTGGTTGCAGTTCCCCAGCAGTGCCACTGCAAGACACGCCCTCGATCCTGTGTGCATCCCAAAACACCAGTGTTCCCATCAGCCGGTGTCTCCATTAAGGAGCAGGGCCATGCTCACATTGTGCTTGGCACCCCTTTCTGGTCTCCAGTTTCCCACCCAGATCAGCAGCCTATGTTCCCTACAGGTGACAGGCCCCAACTCCTGCTGTCACCTGCAATTTTTCCAGGCTTTTTTAGGGAGAGCATGACATGGCACAGACCAGATCAAAATCTGCTGGAGAGATGAAACCATTTGGATGATCATCTGGCAGTTTTTTAACCCAGTCTTCATCCAATTTTATCATGACATGATGTCTACTCAGTGGTACAGTGGACCTTGTAGACCAGCCAGCTGCTGGGATCTGGATTTCTGGTGGACAGCAAAGACTCTTGTCTTATTTATTATTTTTTTCATGGGGGATATTTTAGGGTTGTTTTTTTTGGTTGGTTGGGGTTTTTTGTAGAATAAATTGTTCTTTTTACTACCTTTCTGTGCCTTTTTCCATTTCAGCTCATTCCTTGAACATGGAGAGGAGGAAGAAAACAGAGGAAGCCAAAGCTCATGAATCTCTCCAGATGAAATTCCTCCTGGACCTTGCCAACTCCCTGGATTGACCTGACCACCCATCATATCCCTTCTCTGATGGTCATTATTCATTCTGAATTCTGACTCTCTGCAGATCTACCAACGTTTCAATGAGTCCTAATCTTTTTTTTCCCTGTGCCTTCCCGTAGGTTTGCACATGGAGAAGCCGGAACTGATGGCCTGGAGAGCTGTGAATTCTGATATTTGTGTCTATCACAGCCCAGGTGAAGCTTTGCTCTGTCTCAACATGCCGTGGGGTCAGCTGAGCTTGACTCCACTCCTGCCTTCCACCTCTGGAGCTTGTGTGACCTGCCTGCAGTCTCCTCTTCTTCTCCCTGCTGGGAAAGTTGGAGAAATTACTTGGAGAACATTTCCTGATTCCCCAAAGTGTCGCATGGAGACGGGGTTTGGGTTCCTCTGCTGTGCAAGGATCCTGAAAAGCAGGATGGTGAACTAACAGTCAGAGTCTGCTAATCCACTCCAGCCATCTCCAGCCTGTTTCTAGGCTCTACATTCATTTCCAGCTCTGCCCTGAAAGGCACATTTTGTTGTAAAGCTTTTTTTCTCTATATGACCTTCAGGGATTTTAAGAGCCTACAATTAAACCCAGCTTTTACCAACAACGGACTGTTTCCAATGGCACGTTCCTCTACTCTGGCAAACATCCCCCAGCTCCAGTCCTCCTCTCTGGCTGCTTGGATCGACTCTGAAAACAATGCTTTTGTCATGGTAAACCATCCACAAGCTCTTCCCTTTCCACGGATTTCAGGACCCCAAAATAACGGTGTCAAACCCCCCGACACGAAGTGGGCTGAGCATGAATATTTTAAGACCATCAGCCTAACGAGCACATTCCTAACAAGAAACCACCTTTTTTTTTTGCACTTTCACAAACCCAAGCTTGACATCTAAACTACCTGGGCTGGTGAGGAAGAAACCATGGTAACTGCAGAGTTTAGCTGGATGTGTGTTGGCTGGAGAGAATGGGAAGGATTGTGAAATTGGGAGTCTTTGCATAAACGTGGCATGGCTTGGAGAGCCCAGGGATCCTGTGGAAGGGGAATGGGATGTGGCACATCTGGCACTGGGGTGAACCTCCTTTGTGTAACACAGAACCAGAGGGTGTCAGGAGCTCTGGAGGGATCCTGCAAAACGTGACTCAGCCATCCCTCACCGCTCCATCAGCGGCCACAACCTGGCACCAGAGTGGGAAACAGGTACTCCAAGCCCTTCTCCCTCTCCCCTGAGCCCTGCTGTCTTCCCAGCAAGCAGGAATGTTGCACTGGGAAGCTCCACTCACAGCTCCCAGGGAGCTGGACCAGAGTGCAGCTCTTTCATGACGTGTTTTGTTTGGCTCAAACATGGAAACACTCAAAATAAATCTATTCAAAAGTGCTGCCTGCTCTACAGAAGGGAGGGCTTTTAACCTCTCCTGGGAAGTAGCACTGGAATTATGGAAAACAGCTCCTGAGGGTGCTTAGGACAGGAAGTGTGAGTCTCTCTGAGGAACTTTAGTCTCTCCTGATCATGGAGGGAGTTCCTGTAGAGAGGGGGCTGGTCTTTCCCTTCTCTAGATTTAAGGGCTCAAAGTGATGCCAGCACAGCCAAAATGTCCAGGTCTTTTGAACTTCTCTTGTCTATTTGAGCACCAGCCAACCTGGTCTAGTGGAAGGTGGCCCTGCCCATGGCAGGGGTTTCGAGGTAAATGATCTTTAAGGTCCCTTCAACCCAAACCATTCTGTGATTTTATGACCTGTACAAGATGAACTGCCAAGCTTTGGGCTGACTCAGTGCTCTGCCCTTGCTTCCTCTAAATTTCTTCTTTTCCCTTTGTTTCCTTCAGCTCAAAAATACAGGTCTCAGCTGCTGTTCCTCAGATCTCCTCACTGATTGGTGTCTTATTGCCCACATGGCTTAAATGCAGCATTTACACAGCACTTTCCTGCTTCTGCTACAGTTCTTCAGCTTTTTGTACCCCCCTTACACCTGGTCCGGATGTTGTGTCCCTGCTTCTCATGGCTGATATCAAACTCCCAAGGAGGAACAAGAGTGCTTTTGGGAGGAAAGTGGCTGGAAAGTGGCCCAGCAGACAAGGACCTGGTGGTGCTGGTCAACTGAACATGAGCCCAGGGGTGCCCAGGTGGGCAAGAAGGCCAATGGCACCTGGTTTGTGCCAGCCCTGGTGTGTCACAGCCCCAGGGCAGTGATTGTCCCTGTGCTGGCCCTGCTGAGGCACCTCCAGCCCTGGGGGCAGCTCTGGGACCCTCAGACAGGAGAGACACTGAGGGGCTGGAGCGTGTGCAGGGAAGGGAAGGGAGCTGGGAAGGGGCTGGAGCAGCAGGAGCAGCTGAGGGAGCTGGGGGGGCTCAGCCTGGAGAAAAGGAGGCTCAGGGGGGACCTTCTGGCTCTGCAACTCCCTGACAGGAGGGGGGAGCTGGGGGGGGTCGGGCTCTGCTCCCAGGGAACAAGGGACAGGAGGAGAGGGAATGACCTCAAGCTGTTCCAGGAGAGG
Source organism: Pachyramphus minor (assembly GCA_013397135.1). Lineage (NCBI taxonomy): Eukaryota > Metazoa > Chordata > Aves > Passeriformes > Tyrannidae > Pachyramphus > Pachyramphus minor. The sequence continues at coordinate 9,839 of VYXB01009190.1, read as the reverse complement.
CTCAGGTTGGACATCAGGAAGAATTTCTGCATGGAAAGGGTGGTCAGGCATTGGAAGGGGCTGCCCAGGGAGGTTTGAAGTCCCCATCCCTGGAGGTGTCCAAGGAAGGACTGGATGTGGCTCTCAGTGCTCTGGGCTGGTTGACAAGGTCTAGGTAATTGGTCCAAAGTTGGACTCGTTTACCTTGGAAATCTTTTCCAACCTTAACGATCCTGTGATTCTACAGAATCCTGTGGGTTGCAAAAGCCCTCTAAGCCCATCAAGTCCAGCCCTGCCAAGCCCACCACTGAGAAAAGGTGGAAAACAAAGGGATCTGATCACACCAAGAAGACAAACCACAGCACACCCCCGACCTGGACACAAGAATCAGGCCCATTCTTGTCCTGGGACATCCCACAGGTGCTCAGCCCTGCTTTAACCCATCCCTGGCTCTCTGCTGTGCTCCAGGATCCATTGGAAACGCCCGGAGCCAAGCCCTGCGTGTTTGGGGAGTGAGCAAACCCTGCTAAGTGGGATCTGGCTGTGCTGTTTGTGTTGCTAAAGAGCAGCACATGGGCATGGGAGGCTGGAAGCAGCTGCATTTCGGAACGCGAGACATAAACAATCATCTGCCAGAGAGAGTAAAAGTAAGTGGCTCTCAGCAGATGCTGTAAACAACCTTGGATCTGGGATTATAGGGCCATTAGGCCTGTTATTGATACCCCAATAATCCCAACCAGTGAGAAATCACTGCTGAATTAGTCTCCTGCAAGGATGTCCTTGTTCATCCTCTTCTTGCAAAGGCCGCTCTTCTCTTCATTGCCATCAGCAGAAATCGCCCTTTTCTGCTCTCCCTGGTGCTCCCCTCGCTTCTCCAGGGCACTTTAAAACTCATTGCAAGGTCTTATTGATATAAACTGAACCTGAACTGAGTGGAGGCTCCCAATATCCACCAGGGGAGGATCTGTGCTGTGCTGGAGGGGCAGGATCCTCCCGCAGAGCAGCAGGTTTGAAGACAAACACAAGCCTTGCAAGCAGGGCTGGGTTCCTCCTGCCTTTCACCCTGAAATCCCTGCACTGAAGCCTTGTTTCTTCTGGCACTTGGCTGTACAGGACAGGGGAGCTTCCCAAGACTGGTGGATCTGTCCTTGAGGGTGACTGACAGGGAAGGAGGGGGTTTCACCATCAGGTGTTTGCACCTACCCAAGCCCGAGTGCTACAGCTGAGGGTGACCCTGGGCCAAGGGGAGCTGCTGCCTGGCTCTGAGTCATGACAGCTCTCCTTCTGTTGGCTTATTCTCCTCCCTTAAGCCCTAGATCTTCCCATCCAAGTGTGGAAACCTCCTCCCTGCCCCTCACCTCTCCCTCCATGCCAGTCTTTCCGCTTCATTCCGGGATTTCCCCTCAGCCCCATGCTTGGAGGCAGGGTGCTGACAGCCATGGAAGCAGGAGCAAGGAGACGAGTGCTACTGACAGGGAGATGTCCAGCTGATGGGGGGCCACCAGCATGGTGCACCTCAAGGGCTGCTCTTGCCTCACTCCCTCCTCTCCAGCTTCTCCATCAGCACTTTTCCGAACCTGGCAGAGAGCACAGGAAAACGAGGAGTGCGGATGAAAAGGAGCAAAGAGCGAATTTTTAATTGAAACAGCTGAGCACAGAAAGGCTCAGATTTACTGAGATCAGTAAATCCCAGAGCTCTGAGCAGTGGGGAAAGCCTACACGGATTTACTTGGGACCATGTGCATCCCCTTCTCCAGGAGAGTTTGCTTTTAATCCTTCGCAGAAGGGCTTCATTTAAAGAAGAAAGAAAAGTAAACAACAAGCCAGAAATGGCTGAGGATTATTATCTAAGGAGAGGGAGACCTGCACAAATGTTTCTCTTTACCACAAGATGTAATGGTTTTGGATTTATTTTTTTTTTCTGTAGCTTAGAGGGCAAAACAGATTAATGAAAAGCCACCTATTTCCATGAGAACAAGGCCCACGCTCACCCCTCATTGGAATCCCACGGGGTTTGGTTGTCTCAGTCCCCTCGTGGCTCCTTTAAAGTCCTGTTTAGTAACACAACATGGATGTTTCATCTACTCTGAAAGCGTAGGAACTGCATTCCCTTGGAATTTGTTATTCCCAGTGAAGCCAGGACAACTGCTGACACCCCAGGGAGATCTGGGCTGCATTTGCAGGGGGTGAAAAAAGTGGCCTTGAAGGTCGTTTCTGTGCTGAATCAAGAGGAGCCTTTAAAAAAGAATTGTGATGTCTCCAAAAAAGGCTTTGTCAGACCTCCCCCTTCTTGAGGTGCTGAGTTACGTGGCTGTGGGTCACCAACCTGACCCCACATTCCTACCTGAGCTGCCCCACCTCACACACACACAAAGCCCTGACAGCTTTTCTGTTCACAGCATCACACTGGGAAACCAGAACTTAACATTCACTCCCCAAATCCTTCTCAGTCCCTGCTTCCCAGGCAGCGTTCCCACCTTGGGAATGTGGCTCACCTGATGTCTTTCTGGATGTCCAACATCCCAGCTGATGGTGTGGAAATAAAGATCATCCAGTTCCACCTCCCTGCCACAGGCAGGGACACCTTCCACTAGCCCAGGTTGCTCCAGGTTGTCCAACCTGGCCTTGGACACTTCCAGGACTGGGCAATCCACAACCCCTCTGGGCAAATAAATGTTGCCAAAGTCCAAAATGACTCGTGATTATTATGTATTTCTCCTGATTCTTTCCTTCTACACAAGAAGGAGGGAGAAGAAGATAAGAGATATGTTCTTTGAGTGGAAGACTTTGAAGAATTAAAGTTGGTTAAAAACTCCCACAAACAACAATCATTATTTTCATACTTGAGCTCAGATTTTTCCCTGCACACACAGAGCATGTTCTCACATTTCCTTCCCTTTCCATGTGCTTTCTCTCCACTCAGCCCTTGGCAGATGAACCTTCTGATCAGAAAAGGGTTTTTGGTCCCCAAAACCTGCAGCAGAAAGAGATTTTCCCAAAGCCACATCTATTCCCAAGGAAGTGCATCCTTGCCTTGCCAAACCCTGGGAGATGTTGCTCATTTTCATTGAAAACCTCTGACCCTTGGGCTGAGCTCCTTTGGGTGCCCGGGAAGAGTGAAAGGATTGTGCAAGGGATGAGGATCAGGGCAAATCCTGTCTCCAGCCAAAGAATTGAAACCCCTGAGGGACACAGGACTCACAGGAAAGTGAGAACTTCAACTTGCACTTGCTGGAATTGTTTATAATTTGTTCACAGAAAAAATTAAAAAAAAAAAAATTTAAAAAAAAAATGAAGAATTTGTTTTTCTTGCAAGTGTTCACCCTGAATAATTAGAGTTTGGGGGCACAAGCCTTTCCATGGGAGCGTCCTGCCCTGAATTTACTTCTTTTTCTTTGGATATATCCATTGCTTGGGAATATCTGGGAGCAGCACCATAGTGGGGGGTGGGCACAGGCCCCGGGGGCCACTTGCTGAGCGTCAGGGATGTGACAGAACTCTGTGTCCCCCACCCCCAGTGTACAGCAGGTGCCCAGGAGAGTGATAACACCCTGCTGATAGTGGCACAAATTCATCAGTGGCCTGTTAATTAACTGACAACCAGCCAAATTCATTCCCTTATCTCCCAGCACAAATGAGACAATCCTGCCTGGGAGGGGGCTCCATTAATTCTGTGCTAAGGAGCCAATCCCAGAAGGAAAGCATCCAAGGAAACAGAAAATATAAATTCATTGTGCTGTTTGCACCTTTTCCACCTGGAGTGACAAAAATAAACCTCAGCTTGTGCCTGGAAGATTTTATAGCACAGAAACAACTCCAGGATGTAGCAAAGTTCTTCTGGCCTGGGGACCCTCACAAACAGATCAACACGAAGAAAATGCCAAATAAAGAATATTCAGTGCTCTGAGAAATTTAAAAAACCTTTTCTAACTCCCATCTGACCTTTGAAAAGAGGTTTCTGACCCTATAAATTGGTTCATTCCCCAGTGAACGTTCCACTTGCATGTGACACACAGACATGGAATATTTTCTTGTCTTTCTGAGGACAAGGTACCTCATGGGAAAATTTATCTGGGGTCTTGGGGTGAGTCTGGAGTTGCACTGGAAAGGCAGAGGCAACACTGGGCTTTGGACATTAACATGGAAATAGAAGAGGAGAGATTTAAGTGGGATATTGGGAAGAGATTCTTCCTGGTGAGGGTGGAGAGGCCCTGGCACAGGTTGGGCAGAGAAGCTGTGGCTGCCCCTGGATCCCTGGAAGTGTCCAAGGCCAGGTTGGAGCAACCTGGGCTGGTGGAAGGTGTCCCTGCCCATGGCAGGGGGTGGGACTGGAGCCTTAAGATCCTTCCAGCACAAACCATTCCATGGTTTTGTCACTCTATGGCTCTGTGGCCACTTGGGGGTTCAAACAGGGATGGGGCAGCCACAGTTTCTTTGGGCAACCTGGGCCAGGGCCTCCCCACCCTCACAGGAAAGAATCTCTTCCCAGTCTCCCATCTCTCCCTGCCCTCTGGCACTGGGAAGCCATTCCCTGTGTCCTGTCCCTCCCTCCCTTGTCCCCAGTCCCTCTCCAGCTCTCCTGGAGCCCCTTCAGGCCCTGCAAGGGGCTCTCAGCTCTCCCTGGAGCTTCTCTTCTCCAGGGGAACCCCCCCAGCTCTCCCAGCCTGGCTCCAGAGCAGAATTCTCCTGTGAGAGTCACCCCTGTGGACTCATCCACACCTTCCAAGCTGCAGATGGTTTGTGCTGCCACCTCCCACCCCACGTCCTGCCAACACACAACAACTCTCTGGTCCTTGCACGAATTTTAATGAGAATTATTAAGTCACCTTTAAAATGTTCACATGCCAAGATATTTGTCAGAACTTGGAGGGATTCAGAGGGGCCACAGTGGTTCTCCCATCCACCCCACGGACATCAAACCCCAGGTAGGATGAACCCCAGTTGTTGTGACTGGAAACCAGTTGTTGCTCAAGACAATCATTCCCAGCAGCAGGAACTGCCCCAGTGACTTACCTCCCATGTTTCCTTCCCTAATTTGCTGCCATAAACCAGAGTTTTCCAGGAAAAGTGAATTATGAGAGGTTTTCTGCCTGAGAGCCTCTCTGATCTGTTTGCTGACATCATGCCGGGCATCTTATTTATCCAGGAATGTCCCCAGAAAAGAGGATTTCGTTGGAATCTGTGAAGATGAGGAAGCACCAAGCTGAGGGTGCAGGGGGGGAAAACACCAGGTTTGGATGGGGAGGGAAGCAACAGGTGGGAATTAAGTTTCTAATGGAGTTGAAATGGGAGACATTGAACACCATTTAAAAATATTTTTAATATATTTTTATATATTATATATTTTATATATTTATATTTTATTTATATTCCATATATTTGTATATTTTAGTTATAGTTTGGGCTAAAGGAAGAGCAGGGAGCTGATGTTTGCTGTGGGTACAGAGATAAAGACTCTGCAGGGGGAAGAATTGGAAAATTATCAAGAAAGACAAAATACCTGAGAGCTCAAAAGGGTAGAATTTAATAAGATGTGAGAGGGTGTGTGAGGGGATTAAACAAAAACTTTGGCTAAAAGGGGAAAAGTTACTGTTGGGGAATGGTGGAAGAGGAGGAAATGTGCAGATAGGGGATATTTATCTCCCAAGGAACTGAGGCCAAAAAAATATCATATGGGGATGTTCTGAGCAAGGAGTTTCTGTGCTTTCAGGAAACTTTGGTGCTGCTGGATCATATTTTAGAGACCACAACTGGAGCATCCTGGATAGTTCTGATCAGACTTATTTTAAGAGGCTAAACCCAAAGTGTCACACTCGGAGGAAAGAGGTGTTGAAGTGAGATCAGAGTGAGCAGCAAAGGGAAAATCTGAGTTTGCAGCCAAACTGGGGGACCTGGGGAGCTGAAATGTGTCCTCCCTGTATTCCAGAGTGTCTGGAATTCAGGTATGTCCTGCTGGGAGACAATGATGTGCTCTGGCTGGGAAAGGCTGCAAGGCATCCATGCTCCCCACTTGGATGGCCTTGGGTCTTCCTAAACATCCTCGACTTAAAAAGGACTTTTTTTGCCCCAAAAAAACCCATAAAGGGAAGTGGTTCTGTGTCTGCTGGGGTGAAGGCTTGTTTGGCTGGGAGCAGGAGGAAATGCATAGGGAGCAAGATGGGAATGTGCTCAGCAGGAGAATATAGGCAGGAGTTGAACTGGCAGGAATTGGGATCTTACACTGGGAAGAGGGAGGATCCTCAGCTGCCCTCGAAGCTCAGTGACTGTGGGGTGACGTGAGGTGGCTTCAGCTGCAGGCAGTGGAGCTGGGGAAGGGTCTGGAGCAGCAGGAGATGCTGGAGGGGGGGCTCAGCCTGGAGAAAAGGAGGCTCAGGGGGGACCTTCTGGCTCTGCAACTCCCTGACAGGAGGTTGAGGGGCTGCATTCCTGGAAAAACACATCTCCAAGCACACGAGAGCTGGGGAAGGGTCAGCAATGACCAGACTATGAGAGGTGGTGACACCCCTCAAGCTGAGCTTTGGCAGGAGAGGAGCTGCCAGATCATCCCAACTCACCAAACAGCCAGAAACTGGAGATCACTGCGTTTCTTTTCCTCCTGCCACGAAAGGCAGATGCACAAAAGGGGAACTCAGTGAAAAAAAGACTGAGAAGAACCTCTCAGAGCTTAAATAATCCATTTGGGAAGCAGTTCCCACAGGCAGGACCACAGCAGAGGACTCCACAGGAAAGGCACTGAGATAGCTCTCTAGGAGTGGCAGGGAAGAGAGATTACAGAGATTTCCTCTGTTTGTTACTCAAACAATATAAGGAGACTTGGTTTCTCTCGGAGCAGCAGCACAGAACTGCCCTCAGTTTGTGTGTGGAGTGCTCCTGGTGTCCCTGCCCGTCCCATGGGACATCACAGGGCAGACAGGGAGATGACTGCAGTGGTTTCAGGATGACTTGTGACCAGTGCTGACTCAGCAGAGGGACACGGAGCCCTCTCACAGACACAGCACTTGTGGGATAAGCATCCTACAGCAAACCTGGATGCAACCTGGAGGGGCAGGAACTGAGTTCTGCTCGCTGTGAGCAGGGACAGCACCCAGGGAAGGGCTGGAGCTGTGTCAGGGCAGGGTCAGGGTGGATCTCAGCACAAGGTTCTTCCCCCAGAGGGTGGTTGGCACTGCCCAGGCTCCCCAGGGCAGTGGGCACAGCCCCAAGGCTGCCAGAGCTCCAGGAGGGTTTGGACAACGCTCTGAGGGACAAGGTGGGATTGTTGGGATCTCTGTGCAGGGCCAGGAGCTGGACTGGATGATCCTTGTGGGTCCCTTCCAACTCATGATATTCCATGATTCTGTGAAACCTGTCTGTGTCTGTCAGACTGGGGGGAGCTGCAAAAAACACCCGAGGGAGGCAGGAAAACTCCTCACCTCCCACAGGGAGAACTCTCCAGCTGGCTTCCCAGCTTCTCCCAGGACTTCCAGCCAAGTCAAACATGTGTGCTGCTTCCTCCTACCTTTTTCTTCAGCCCATCTGTGGTGCCAAACCCCCTCTGACCCTCGCTGCCCACACCCCCTGCACAACCCCTCACAGGTTGGAGTAGATCAGGAATCCCTGTAATAATTTTTTGGCAGAAAGCCTCAAAAAAAAAAAAATCTGGGAAAGTGTGGTGCTGAACAGGAAGGTGATCAGGCTGTGGGACTGTTCCTGATGCCTTTCAAAGGTCCCCCCTTCACTCTTCTAACTCAACCCACGGCCACATCTGAATCCTGGGATTCCAACCCCTTGTGGGAAGGGACCTCAAAGCCCTTCCAGTTCCACCCCCTGCCATGGGCAGAAACACCTTCAGCTATTCCAGGTTGCTCCAAGCCCTGTCCAACCTGGCCTTGGACACTTCCAGGGATCCAGGGGCAGCCACAGCTTCTCTGCCCAACCTGGGCCAGGGTCTCCCCACCCTCCCAGGGAAGGATTTCTTCCATTTTCCTGCGCTCTTTGCTCTTGTTTTCATCCCTGACTATGATTATATGAACTTAAGCTGGGATTTTTTTTTTTAAAGCAGGGGTTGTCCTCTGAATATTTAGCAAGCTCACGCTGCTCAGCTCAGGAGCAGCAGTTCCTACGAGCCAGTGATTAAACACAGATTAGTCACAGAGTCATGGAGTGGTTTGGCTTGGAAGGCACCTTAAGGACCATCCAGTTCCAACCCCTCAAAGAAGGGACTGAGTTGCACCTGGCTTGTTCCTTGGTCTGTAAAATGGGCAGAAAATGGATCATCTTATCTCCTGGGGGTCTGCAGAGAAGCTGCATGTTCTTCCCAGCAAACAGGGAATCCATGTGGGATGCAGGTTTATCTTCTTCTCAGGAAAATAAAGTTTTGGCAGGATCGAGAATTTCTCTTGGGAATTAATCAAATTGCCAAAAATAAAATAATAAAAAAAAAAAGAGAGAATAAAAAGAGGGGGGAAATTGCACCTAATGGTCTTGCTGGGAAGAACAGCTGTGTGCCAACCTCCTCTGGAATTTCTCCTGCCTGCCTCCCTCTCCTGCTCCTTATTTTTCTGCTTTTATTTTAGCCTGCTATCAGTGTTCCACAATATTGAAAGCAGCCACTGTTCTAATGAAACATCTTATCTGCTTGTCTGAGGTGTGTCTCGCTGCTGGGACTTGTTTGACATTTGGAATTAGATGGTAAAAGAAGCTGTTTTGCTCCATGCTAATTAGAGTAGCAGCTGTTTGTGGTGTGGGTTTTGGTTTTTTGTTGGTTTTTTTTCTTTTTTTTTTAATACAAGGCTAAGAGTATTTTAAAAGAGGCTGATCTCCCTTAGAGAGGCTCAACATGCAGTTTTGGAAACAGCCAAGAAAGAGGGTTTCTGAACTTTTATTTCAGGGTTCCTGTTTTCTTAAGAGTCGGTGATTCTGAATCGCTGTTTTCCAGAGAAATGAACTTTCCAGCAAAAAGGAATGTCTTGAGTTTTTCCTGATTGTAATTGTAAAGCACAGGCACTGCTATTAATTTTCCTGTACTCCAGGGATCCCAGGGATTACAATGGGGTTTAATGGGTCTGTGGAGATCCATGAAGAATAAGAGTTATGATTTCAGAGCTGCTTGTTACACCAGCAAAGATAATCAATCCAATGAAAACAGTCCTGGGGGAGTATAATGGATCCACAGCTGATTCCAGTTGGAATCAGACTGTTGCACTGAAGCCCCCACATACACACATGGTCCTTCTAAAGGGAAAAACCCTTGGAAAACCTAAGCAGCATCCACAAACCCCACATGACCCAACACTGGATATTGGGAAATAATCCTTGGCTGTGAGGGTGGGCAGACCCTGGTCCAGGTTGGGCAGAGAAGCTGTGGCTGCCCCTGGATCCCTGGAAGTGTCCAAGGCCAGGTTGGAGCAACCTGGGCTAGTGGAAAGTGTCCCTGCCCATGGCAGGGGGTTGGAATGAGATGGGATTTTGCTTCCCTCTAGCAAAGCATGGAAATGCACCAGGAGTCACATGAGCTCTATAATCCTAAAATTATCATAAAACCAGAATGGTTTGGGTTGGAAGGGATCTTATGGACCATCCAGTTCTACCCCCTGCCGTGGACAGGGACACCTTCCACCAGCCCAGGTTGCTC
>VYXB01009189.1:842981-911345 GCA_013397135.1 Pachyramphus minor | reverse complement strand
TATATATATATGCATGTGTGTGATTATGTGCATGTGAATCTTTGGATATGTGGATGTGCATAAGGGTGTACATATGGATGCACATACGTGGATCCACATACATGGATGTGCATGTAGATGTGAATATGTACATCCATGTATGTGCATTTACACACATACACGCTTGCACGTATAGGCCAACAGCCAAAGAAGTTGAATTCACGGTGGTACCAGAAGTTCTCAGGAGATTTGTTGCGAAGTGGGTTTTACAGACCCATTTCCACCTATGGACCACTCCTCTAGCATCATAAACAGCTTTCTTCCCCTAAAGTACAGAAAATGTATCTACAATAAGAATTCCATCATAGATGATGTAGTATGACAAGAAAACTTGATGCCTAGAAGAAAATGGGTGTGTCAAGCCATTTAACATTCGTGCCTAGGAGACGTCCACTGGATTAAAAACAGTTATTTTAGACTCTTTAAATAAACTCTCTTCCTGAGACTTTCATTTTCTGAAAAAATGTCACACCCCAAAGAAGACATTTTACAGAAAAGTTTTCTAGTTAAGAAATACATTTTTCAGTTATTAAACAATCCTGACAGCATATTCCTCACCACGAGGGTGGTCAAAGAATGTGGCAGACTGCCTGGAGAGACTCTGTTGTGTCCATCTCTGAGGGTTTTCCAAACTGGAGTAAGCACGGCCCTGACCAATTTCCTGCCTGGAGAGGGAGGCTGCACTACCCCACCTTGCACTTTTTTGTATGAGCCTGTGATTTTCAGCTATTTACCTCATGGAGGAAGTGTGTAGTTTGTGCTGGCCATATGGCAGGCTTTTATGATTTAAAAAGTTTCAAACTCTTTCTGCAGCCCTCTGTAGTGACTAGAATATTTTCAAGCTTGCAAAGGATCCTGACAGATTACTGTCCTTAGTTGTCATAGAATCCTGTATTTAGCCATATCTAATTCATTATTTCCTGGCTAGCAGCAGCTGAAGGATGACGACCTGACTGAAGTGGTCCAAGCTTTTGTAGCTCTCAGAGTCTCAGTGAGGCACATGAAATGGGAGTTGGCAACAAACCCCTCAGAAGAAAATTCAGCTACTTCAGCATTCTGCTCAGGAATAGAGACAGAAGCATATCTGTCACTTGACCCCTGTTCTGGTCTTGCAAAACTCTGGATGGCATCTGCAAGGCCTTATTCACCCCTCTCCAGCCTGACATAGCATATTTGCAACACTGCAGTTGGTGAAACTCATTCCTCAAGATCCCCCAAGTCGAGCTGAAGGACTTCAGGGATGGTTGCCAAGAGAGCCTGAAGGTCTGCCACCTCAGCAGGTCCATTGGGAGGATTTTCAAAGGCCAAGCTGCTGCTGAAGGGATGAAGTGTGTATGGTTCATACCTCAGCTACACTTCACATTTTTCTTGATACTGTTGTAGTTTTCAGCTCTTACTGTCTTTTCACTTCTGTATTTCTCATCTTTCATTTTTCACTTGTGCAAATAAACAAGACATAGCATTAATACTAACTCATTTAGCAAAATTGTAGCCTTGGCAAAAAGGGCCATTTTCACAGAGAATGAGCAGGAAAATAAACATGGGAGAAAATAAAAGGGGAGAGCTGTTTTTTTTTTCCTGAGTTGCTAAAGTTGTCTTTGATCTGACTGGAGCTAATTTTGATTCTGAAGAGGAAAAGAAAACTCAAATGAAAAATAAAATGGCTAGACTCTGTGTATCTCACAAGGAGAAAACCATATAATTCAAAGTAGGAAAAATTTGATATTCTTCAGACAACATTGTATCAAAGAGGGACAAATTCACAAGAGAAGTAATGTGAAGGAATGAGCAGCCCAACACCAGCCTCTAACCACTCTTTGTTCTGCCCTTCTTCAACAAGAAATGAAATAGTTTGGTAACAGCCAAGAAAATCCTGGCTCGCACGTCACCATATAAGCAGGAAATTCCAGTAATGAAAATATAATCCTGCAATAAAAGAACAAGCAGAGAAAATAAGAAAAAATATTTGCAGTTGAGAGGAAGGAAGGGGAATTATATAAAATTGAAACACCTTCCTTGCACCTGTTAAATGAAGTAACAAAATCTCGTAGTATATGACTTTTTTCTCCCGAAGGGACTAATATACATTATATTTTTCTTGCTGACAATGACTCCTATAATAATCCCTTTGGTCACATCCTCACAACATTCTGGAAAAACAATTCACTTTAGGGATTAAAAATTCTTTATATCTGGTCCCAGTCCAGAGACATTTCTGAAAGTTCAAAAAAGATGTTGTCAAGTATTTCTAAATTCTGTGTACATATCAAAACATATATTTCTTTGTTTTCTTTTTTTCCCCCTAATTCACAGCTTACAGTAAGGCAACGTTTTTTAGCATAAAATTTTTCTTCTATGCCTATACACTTTCATGGACAAATAAGTCAGCTCCTTGTAAATGATTCCTGCAGACCTGGAAGTGTCAGTGGCTCTGAGCACACACATTGTACATTTGTACAGAAATAACCTTTTTTCAATAAATTGTGTCAAATTGACATTGCCCATGCTCAGTGAATCATCCCCAGGCAGACGGGTGTGTGACTGAGACTCCCTTCCCTCTGTGCTGGGTCTGTAAGGCTGTAGCATAGAGCTGAGACAGTCTAGGGAGCCCTGACTCAAGGGGTCTCCCACAAGAACCCCAAAATGCTGCTATTCCTAGTGAAATGTGTCCATGATGCTGGAGTTAGAACCCTGCTCTTACTATAAATGCCCTATGATTTTCAGTGACCACAAATGATTAAGATCTTAGTTTTAAATTTCATCCATAAGCAGGAACAGGTTCACTAAGATCAAAAAGAAATGCCAGAGAGGAGGGAGAGGGCCATGGGTGTCTGGGAAAACTAGTCCTTAAAGAAGAAAAGAGTTGAAATTCCCCATGGACTGTCTGGCTTTGTGTTTTGAATGCCGTTCACTTAAATTGGTCTCCTGGTGTAGCCGTATCTGCTATAATTGCAGCAGATGGTAGTTGCTGAAACATCTCCTGTATGTGTACCCTTTCATTATGGCATATAAGCACAACATTTCCAGTAATTTAGAGGCAGCTAAAACCTCCTATTCCTTGGAAGCTGCTTTCCCTGGAGTAGCTCATGCAACATTAGTGGAGAAGTACAAACTGGAGAGAAGTACAGTAGTTACTATGTTAGAAGTTGATGTCACTAGTTAAATCTCCTGCTTAGAATTAAAAAAACCCAGGATGTTAAAATCTCAAAAAGAAATACACAGAATTGTACTCAAATTTCAATTAGAAGGAAAAAAATCCACCCTGTTTTCGTCTCTTTCATTAAGCTCTAGTTTCAATTTGACAGTTTCTGTCTGGTTCACTGAAGACTTGTGATATATGGGGTTTTTTAGCATCCTCTGAAGCAATAACTTGTTTTTTTAAGGTTCTTTGCCATGATATTCTTTCATAACAACCTGACAGATGGCATGATTTATGAGAAAAGAGGTCTAGAGTGAGCCACCAAGTCATAGTGATCTCAGTGTCACTGATTTTTCCAATACTCAATGTTTTTCAAGAATCACCCTCTACTGGAAGTGTGTTTCATTAAAATGAGGTAAATCAAAAGAACACTTGAGGGTATGAAGTGACTGCAGAAACCTTTAGGCAATTCAAAAAAAAATTTTGATTCTCATGAAATCTTAATGAAATCCCATGATTTCTTAGGATGTGCTTCAGGAGTTTTGATCTCACACAGCTAGCAGTACTGTATTCTTTCCCTAACTCATGTGGCTTCTCTTTCTCCTTATTTAAAAGCAATATTTTATGCTTCAATAAAGAGTCAGCCCTTGGAATTATGTAATTATAACAATCCTCTTCCCTCTCCCCACCATTGCAGACAAAACCTTGAAAATATGAAGCCTAAAAATTAGGATATGAACACAAAAAACCCAAACCAAACACCAAATAATGTGTTGCCTTTTTTTTTTTTTTTTTTTTTAAGAATATCTCAGTGCTTATAACTTAGACTCTTGTGAGAAGCTAGCTTATGGTTTTTGGCCTCTTAAAATGAGTACTACCACTACTTAACACTTGAAGGAAAAATTACATTGTATTTTTTCTTTTGCAGTGCCTTGTAAATGGAGAGCACTGTTAGCCAACAGTACCATATATTATTTATACTTTTATATCTCTTCATTATTTGCACTACTGTAGAGTCAGAGAGCCTGCAGTAATCACGAGTCTATTCCATTACTTACTACACACAGCACAAGTAAGCCTCATGTCTAAAGATCCTACAGCCTAAATAGATTGCTGTGATCAATTTGTTCAATTAGGGGGATTTTTTTTTCATTTATATTGGACAGTGGAGAGGCATTAATTAATTAATCCAAAGATGGCCCAGGAGGCTCAGAGGAGGGATGATTTTAGGCAGGCAAAGGGAGGCAACACTCATCCTTCACTGGAAGAAGCTCTCAGTGTGGCTGAGCTCTTACTCCATGTGGAGCTGCCAACAAGCAGGGAAAGCAGATGGCTCTGTTGACTGCAGGGGCGCAGCAAAGCACTGCAGAATTTACAGGTGCTTTATAGATTCCCTAACTTTGTTTTTTACTGTCATCCAGAGGTTAGATATTTATACATACAGCTTAATCCAGAAACAAGATATTATAGCATCCACTTGGTATTGAGGCATTACATTAGGCTTCTTATAGACAATGCGAGGTTCTCCGTTGACTTGAGTAGGGCGTTCATGACAGCACAAAGATAGCATACAACCTTTGTGCCCCAAACAGAATAGTTGTGCCCTCTCCTCTGTCTAAAAATAAATACAATTCAGGAAGTGTATATAACAGGAAATTAAAAAATAGTCCCATTTAAATACTAACCAGAATAAGAACAAGCAGTGTAACAACATTACTGATTTCCAGTCTGACCCTAATCAGGTTTTGCAAGACCTTGCAGCTGCCAGTCATTCACAGACTTTTCAAAGCAGTTCCAAGCCATGACCAGCTGAAGAGCTGAAAACTAGAGAGCTGTTAACACAGGAGCTGCTGGTAGGGACAGTCATCTGTCCAGCAAGGAAGATATTTATTTATAGAAAAGCCTCTGAACCGGACCACTACATTTTAACATAGTAATAACCAGTTACACTGAATTCAAAGAGCAGTAGGGTGTAACACAGCCATGCATTATATACCCTATTGTAAATGGTCTCAGAGGGAAAGCTTGTAATTTAGGGAGGTTTGAATGGCAAAACCTGGGTCATTGTAACAGATACTTTTTCTTAGTTATTTTTATGGAGAGCATGAGAAAGAAAAACTCGCCTGAAGAAGTCAGGCAGTATGTGTTTTCATTCAACCTTAGTTAGCTATGAAACATCCCGGAGCTCAATCCCCCTTGGACAAATATTTGTTTTAAGATTAATTGTTCACAGAGGAACTAAACAGCAACTTGCTGAATTCAAAGCTTTTAAATGAGATTTCTGTTCTTCCTTGGGACGTTTTTCTCTTGTGTTGCTGGCTCGTTCATATGTTCTGTCACCTTCAGGAAGCAGGATTCAACCAGAACCAAGGAAATGGTTTTTCTGTTTGTTTGTTTGTTTTTAAGATTTATCCACGTATGAGGTGGTTCAGGATTAATATTACAGGAGAGCCTCGGGGCTCCTTCAGAGGTCCTTGTTGTGTTAGATCACTTCACTGCAAGCACTTAACAGGAAATGTACCCCAGAGCTCAGCCCAGGGAGCAAAATCTGTGCTGTCCCCGTGGTGCAGCACCACCTCAGGTAGGTGCCAGGTCAGCTTGAAATCTACAGGCAAGAAAAGAAAAACATGTAAGAAGCAAAGCAGAAGCCCTGGTAGTGAAATCTTGGTTGCCTGGAAGTCAGTGGTCCAGCCTGGCTTCCACAGAGCCAGATTTTTTGCCAGGGAGGAGTGTGATAAAGGCAAATCACGTAACTCAAGTGAAGAGCAGGGAAAAAACGTAGCCCTCGCTCCTTGTATAACCCCCAGATTTGTCAAATGGCTCTTTCAAAAGCCAGCTGCACCTTAAATCCAAACTCCTTGAACCATATAGTCAGTTTGGAGCAGTGTATTCTTCTTTGGCTTTTCTGGCCAAATGGAGACTCTCCCCGTCTCATCTGATCCGTTGTACCTGCACATTTTGTTTTCTTAAGGAGTTCATTTTTCACTCCCTCTCTTGTCTATGTAGAGGATATGTATTCCAGTCATTTTCATTGTTTTGTCCAAGGCTGTAAATACATACCCCTCTGTGAGTACTGTCATCAAATACTTTCCAAGGACTCTGCTGTGGGTGGGCTTTGGTGTATGACTCTAGCAGCATTAATGTTCCTTCACAAACATTAGAGTTAAAAAGTGAGAGAAACTACCAATCAAAGCCAAATAGAAATGTTAGAAATGAAGATGTGCAAAAGGAAGATTTCAGTAATGCCATAGAGTGCTTCCAGGTTATTATTGCCAATTAGGAAATTAAATATGAATACATGTAGTAAAACACTGCTTCCTTGTCATTAAAACATAATTTTTTTCAAATTAATTTATCTCCTTATTTCCACCTACCTACTATTAATTATATTCTCCCCAGATTATATCCAAATTTTATCTGCATGATTGTTCTCAGTTCCCTCATCCTAATTTCCTGTTTATGCAGAATAATCACAAATATTAACTGGAATTTTAGTGTGAAAAGAGCATGATTTTTGTCTGTTTTTCATGGATTATGTTTATAGATGGAACAAATTGGAAATAGAAAAGGAAATATTGACTCAACCATCACTTTATTTACCCTTGTGCAAGGTTAAATATTTTTGTGCAAGAATTCTTTTCTTACTTCCAACAAACACTTCATTTCTATTCAAACATTCAAAATCAGCATTAAAATATTATCACTTGATTAAAATTTTATCACTTGAACCCCAAAATATTGAAAGAAATCACATGCAATTAAAATGGTGCAGAAATATTTGTAGTTCAAATCAACTTTTGTAGTATCACATCAAGCAGTAAGTTACTTGTGGAATACTTTAAAGTCACAATCTTCCTTTTATTTTTCCCTTTTTCTTTTGGGAGGAGTGTAAAATGATAGAACTACACTGAATATAAGCAGAACCATATGCTGAGAAACCCAATAAAGTTACTTCTCATGACACCGGTTGAAAGGGAAAGTGTCTTCAGTGCTAGGTGTCTTAAAGTAAGAGGAGTATAAGGCATATGTTATGGTAAGTCTGACTCTCATTTATTATAAATCACTTCATTACTCCACAAAACAACCTACCTGAAAGTGAATATTAGCAATAAATGAGAATTAACCTCTCTACTATTGAAACTGAAGCCAAAACCAACTAAACAAACAGAATCCAGACAGCATTCAATACAAAGGGCATTGTTTCAGATAATAACCAGAAAGTGATAATTAGCCACTCTTCCTAGATTGCCTTGAACCCCTGCTGTGTAGCATATTGGTATTAGCATTCTCTTTTGTATTAAACAGACTATTTAGGCCTAGTAATTGAGTTGAAGGAACAAACCACCAATTCAGTTTTACATTCACTAACACTGATTAAATGAAAAACATGATAAAGCACTGCTACAACTTACAATACAGTTTTTGGGTGGAAAAGGATAACCCAACTCTAAGTGACAATCAGCATCTCTGTGGGTTCTATTGTCAGATAGACAATATCTGACAATATTCTGATGTGAAACACATCCCCATGACTGAAGTCCAGAGTCTGAGGTCTGCTACATTGTATGTTTTGATTTGGTTTAGAGTATGCTTAAATCTTTTTTTAGGATCTAAATTAGTAATATTACCATCATGCAGTAATGTCTGGAGCTTTTCTAACATTTACAAAGAAAGTACCGTTGTGTTTGTGCTCAGCATGAGTTAAAGATGAAGACTCTAGCAGATTTCTGCTAATATCTCCCCTTCTCAGCAGTCCAATTTAACAATACACCAAATACTCTATTCACGCTGTTCTAGTATAAACAATTAAATTTGCACTAACAGTCGTTTAGCAACACTTTTTCCCAACTACTCTCATGTTAATTTTGATATTAGATAAATACAGTAAGTGATCAGAAAGAAAATGGGTGATAATACCACTTATTGACAAGAAAAGTTCAAAATACATTTCCCTTTTTCTACAGCCTTTTGTCATTAAAAAAAAAAAAAAAAAGAGAGGCAAAAATTCTGCATGTGAAGTGACTTGAATTTGACATGACTGGAGACTGAGATTTTCTGTGTGAAATATGAGCTTTATTTAAAATAGGTCATTAGTGCAGCTGTTGAAAGTATTTGAATCTAATTTCTGCTAAGCTATGTTTTCAGAAAGTAATATTTTGTGGATACAATTTTGGTCAAAGAGCTGTAACACAGAGATAAATATTATTTAAAATATTTATTTTACGCTCAAGAGGCTCAACAAATGTATCTGAATCAGACACTGTTCCTGGCCATGACAATCACTGGGATTGATCCAAATATAAAAACAAGTGCAGCTAAAACCATGCATTTATTTTCTGGATTTGTGGGTGAACATGCCAGCCTTTGCCTTTTATATGCTTCTAATGTTCAAGCATCTTTCCATACTTCCTTGCCTTGCCTAACCTCCCTTTTTGCAGACAAGGTGTGGAAAGAGCATAAATTATCAGTAGAAACGTTAGTTTCAGTCCAGATACCTGGGTGAGATTGGTTCATGCACAGGAGGACACTTTGAAAACAATAAGCAAGGTTAATTGTGTCTAACCACTTGCACTCATCTGCTGTACCACAGCACAGAAATACTGGAAAACCAGGTGCTTCTGACAATAAGACCATGCAGGGCAGTGAGGCTTGTGCCTGGGACTGAATCAGGAATAGAAACCAGTAACATCTCACCTCTCTTCATTATCTGCCCAGGCAGGGAAACCTGCACAACTAGGTTGCATTTAGCTAGTTAATTTTTAACTCCTGAAGTTAGGTGTGATAAAGCAAAACTGAAGTCACCACAGAGCAAAAAACCTGCACACTGCATCTTCTAGTTTTGGGCTGGATTAAGGTAAGGGTGTAAGACCAATAACAACACTCAGTGGGAGTAGCTAACTGAACCACTGGTTTCAACACGTAACTTCTGCGTCATAGTCCTTTTGCATCAAGGTACATAGTTTTACGTAAGCTTTGGCCCTGCTTAGAAAGAAAACTGTAGACTTCTACAGGACTAAGACTGCACTATCACAGTGCCCTGTGTAGCACACATTTCACCAGCTGAACAATACTTTCTCCTCTGCATATGTGCAGTAAGTAGAGCTATATCACCCACTTCTTTTTCCCTCTGTCAGAAGGCCAAAAGGAATGAACACCAGAAGCCCAACCCTCTGGGAATTTGTCAGAGGCAATACAATTTCCTCCAGCAACTCCAGCATCTGATGTGATGACTTGTGCTTGAAATGGAATATACATTTTAAAAGATTTAACACAATAGAGGCTTAGGGTTTCTTGGAGATTGTAACAGCTGTTGATTGCCCCTACTTAAAACACCATGTCTTACACCATATTTGATTTTGTCAACATCCACATTCCAGATCTTGCACCCATGATTCCAAAGTTAAAGAATATTTTCTTACTGGACGTGTTTTCATTGCGTGATAATAGACACATATACATACACTCATCAAGATCAAATTCAGCTTCATCTTTATATTCAACTCTACAGATTGATGTGGAAACAAAATACCATTGTTTTAAATGTTTTTAACTTAAAACATAAGCTTCTCTCTGCCCTTCTCATCACTTCTAAATTTTGAGTGTTTAGGAATACTCATGATTATCTGCTTCACAGTGGAGGAGTATCTCTTCATGGAAAAACATGGTGATGGCTGGAAGGAGAGAAAACAAGATAAATCCGCTGATTTGGGAAATCCACACATTTTCTTGCTCAGACCCCCAACATTTTTAGATGCTTTTACAATTCATTGCAGCTAATGTGATTCACGGTCAGGTATATATGATATCAGACAGCTCTAATTCCCAGAGTGCAAAATCCAGCATTTGTTGCTTTACTAGGGCTCCCAGTCCCACTAATACGCAGAAGCATGAAACACAACACAGGGCATTTAACCCTGAAGTAAAATTAAAAGACTTAAATGTTGGAGGTTGGGGGAGGCTGGTTTTATTGTGGTTTGGTTTCACAGGGTTTTTTTTTAAAGCTCTCCTTTAAATCATGTTCAAGTAACACTGGAAAATCTTAAACTGATCTGTCCCGTAAGCTAAGAAAATTCCAGACACTTCTTTGAGGGGAGACTATAAAGACATTGTTAATTCTCCAGTGAGCCCTGTTATTCTGTAACAAGCTGATTAGTCATCTGGCAGCCAGTGAGTTTTGTTCTAATCATCCACAGAATGCAACTGGCAGAAGAGCCAAAACACATCTCCTGTGCATGGCAGTCTCTCAAGTCTGAAAGTTGGTTCCAAAAATAACAAGAAAAGAAAAAAAAATTAGGCTTACTGAGTACCAACACCAAGATGAAGGTGGAAGAGGAGGGGGGGAGCAGAGAAGAGGAAGAATGGCTGAAGATTCTTTGTATGTGATTTTTGCACATCTTTTGACTCACATTGAGTTTAGTCGATGGTCAGTCTTTATGGATCTTGATGGGAAGGTGGGTGCCATGAAGAAGCAGCTGCCTGAGTGTTTACCATGATGGCAGCACTCAGATGAGACAATTCTGCCAAGAAAAGTCAAGTTAAGCTCTCAAAGTAGGAAAGAACAGTGCAGTGCAGTAGCTATATATGGAGAATAAGGCATGGGAACAGGGCATTCCACTGCACTGTATATGCTTCATTGCTTTCCTGACAGCTAAAAATAGGATGTCATGCATGGGCATCAGTAGAGTAACGTTTACTAAAAGGGAGAAAAATAGTCTCTTTTTATTTCTAGTTATCTTTCTCTACTTGACTGCATTAAAAGCTAGCTCAAATCACAGTTCAAAGGCCAATTTAAATATACAGATCTTGCTCCTATTATATTTCATGAAGTTCATCCATAAATGTTCTGTAAGTTTATGTGAGAATACTTATTATTTTATATCCTAGTTGATTCCAATCTCTCAATTTTTAACAGCTTAAAAAATACTCTAAAATGCCAAATTGCATTAACAGCAATATATCAAGTCCTGCAATCAGATCTTAAGCCTAATCTTCAGATTCAAAATATATAGCTACCCAGAAAACCATTTCTTGGGAAAGAGTAGATTTGGATTGGATCTGATTTAGTGGGAACTGCTTACAAACAAAACAAATAACTTCAAAATTTATTTGAAAAAAAAAATCTATGTAGGAACTAGATACATCCAGGAAATTATACGATAATATTTTCCCCAAAATAAACATAAAAGATTTTCAGCAAAACGAGCATAATAATTTATTGTAATCTGATCAAATAAATCTACTGTTTCTGAATCACTTTTAGAGCAAGATATGAGAGACATTATTATTTTAGACTTTGAAATACATATATACTATGTCTGAACATTTACTCAATGAATATTACATATGTATGTAATACTTGTTGTAAAATGAAATAGAAAAAGAGTATTTTGAGGAAATGTATTTAGGCAACAATGTGTCACTGGAGCATTAAGAAGAAACTTCTCCTTGCATGATGTATTACTTACTTTGCCTTTATGGCCATCTAATTATGTATGTTTAGCTTTCTAGGTATCCTATTTTACCACCAATATGGTCAATTGGTGGTAAAATCAATTGGTTACCACCAATATGGGTGCATAAGGCCAAACATGACTCTCAAGGATCCTCAGAAGACTAATGCAATCTGTTCTGATGCTAATCCAAGCTGATAAAAAGCTGGTAATTCACTAACAAGTGACTCTTACCACTGGCCAGACTGAAGCCTGGTATGAGCAAGTAGAAGAATTTTGAAAATTCAGAAATTAAATTCTGACAGGATATAAACTGGTTCATCTTTTTTAGTTCTGCAGAAAGGAAAAGCAAATGGATCATCAGCATCACCTTTGGACAAATGCAGCCCAACTCAGCATGCTCCACTTAGTACATGTAATGACTTGGATACCCAAAACAGATCTTATTCGGTGTCCATAAGTTCTAGACATTTACAAAAGTTCACATGTAAACATCATGGTGGAAAGTGACCCCACAGATGCCAGTAGTGCTACATGCTGAAGTAAAGTTGCAGGGTTTGTCACCTCTAACTGAAATTTACTCAGGAATGGGACTGTGATTTTGCTACACATGTATACTGTATACAGCACAAACGTGCCCTGATCACCAGCTGAGGCTGTGAGGCTTCTTCCATATTCCATTTTCAAACAGAAATGTTACTCCATAGGAGTAGTAATATGCTTATGCATAAAGACACAAGACAGAAAGTCCAAAGGTCCGTCTAACAAAAATCACATTAAAATGTGATGGTCATAACCCTAATTAATATTTTCTCTGTAACTAATCTCTCACAGTTCTCATGAGGAATTTTTAGTTAAGATTTGGGGGAAAAAAAACAAACCAAAAACCAACAACAACAACAACAAAACACAACAACAAAAAAAAAAAAAAACCAAAAACAAACAAACAAACAAAAAAACACCAAAAACCAACCAAACAAAACCCCAAAAACTATAATAAACTGGTTGACTTTGTTCATAAAATCTGTATCTGTTAAGCCAAGACAAGAATGTCTGGGAAAATTTAAACCTACCCTATCTAAGCCATAGGTGCCTGAGAAATCTCTCACTTATCTAAAGGATCATAGGTATTTACATATGAAGGAAGGCCCCCTCACCTAATGACAGAGGGAGTAAAAACCTCAACTCCTAAAGATTTACACATGAAGAGAACTCTTGAACTTAAGGACAACTCGGCGACCATCAAATGCCAGATTCCAGACCACCTGGTGATTGTCACACACAACGCAGAGATAACAGACTCACGTACGCCAGAAACAGAGAATTATAAATAAAGAGACTTTTTCCCATTTCGGCGGTGCGCCTTGGCTGAGCAGAGGTCTCACCAGGCAGCCCCAGCGCTGTTTGCTCAATTACCGCTTGCTAATAAATTTAATTTTTATATAATACAAATTGGCTCTCTCTCAATTTGTCACGAGTGTCTATAACAACAACCAGCTTATAAAAAAGTCTTGCCATGTGGGAAAATACTGATAACTATATGCATTCTCAGTGAGCACCTAAGACATGTGGTAAAATGCTGAAAATGCAATGTTCTTCTTTGAGTGGTTAGTTGCTCACTCATCAGTCTGGTTTTACAAGCTAATGGTCTACATGATTGTCTCTCATAGTAGCTACAGCATTTTGTTAAATTATTTAGTGTCAGATGTAGAGGAATAAATTTTCATACTTTTCTATTTAAAACTTGGAGTGCAGGAAGAAGAAGGACACCACAGTTTGCCTGGGATTATACCAGTCATGGCTATTTCCCACACAAAAGTAACTTCATATTTGTTTTATACAAAAATATGATCCTTTTTGTTCCAGAAATGAAGAGTTTCTGACAGTCAATCCCTTTTACTGCTCATACTTATTGTATGTGATACTTACCTTCATGACTTTTCACACATCAGAATAATTTTGCTCTACTAATTTCTCATATTCTCCCTGCCATTAAAAGTATAACACCATCATTCAGGGCACAAGGAGGAGTTACATATTATCCCTTAACGGATTCACACCCTCAGCTTCTGGGTTTCAGGCACTTCAGCTCTCTCAGCTAAGTTTTATTTGGTATTACTAAGTATTACTAAGTATTTCTAAGTATTCCTAAGTATTTTAAATTCATCTCTTTCATTCTCATATTGACCTTCACATACACTGAAACCCAGAGAAAGACTTCAGCTGGTTTCACTAGGCTTTCAGTTAAATACAAATTACTTTCAATATCAAACCAGAAGTCCATCAGGAGATTCTTAATTAAATAAACCATCTCCAAAAGCCAGTGTGCTCCTCCTACATTAACATCCCAGATTAATCTCAGCTATTCATCATGTGGCAATTTCATGCTTAGCACTTGCAACTAGCAATTACTCTATGAGAGCAGGCATACAACAGACTTAGGATCCTAGAAAACCTCAGCAGCAGCCCATGAAGAAAAGCAGAATAGGTTACAGCAAGACTGTAACTGCACTGACTCAGCTGAAGAAGGAGGCTCATTCAGTTGGCTGTTCCGGTTAAACGCCTGCATAAAGTAGGAATGCCCTGATGTGACCTCCCTTCCTGCAAGTCTTCTCTGCTGCCTTATATGATCACAATACTTATGTAATGTATGCTGCAGTTCCAGGATGGGAGTGAGCTGTAGATTTTTTTCTGACTTTTTTTGGCTCTTTAGACCTGTGCTATTGAACTGCTGAACGATCAGGACAAATCTATGGATACCACTATCTCTCTGTATCCCCCAGATCCACTTTTTGAGAGCAGGAGGTGTACAGGTTCATGGGTCCCAGCAAAGCCTCTCCCACAACAGTTATCCTTAGCAGGCTTCTGAATGTTGGAGACTAGCAAATGTCTTCCTTACCTCTCTAGTGCTTCAGTTCCCAGTCTAGGCCCTATCTCATGAGTATATAGCAGGGCTTGTAAAGGGTTTTCACATCCAGAAATCTCAGTGTTAAAAATATCCAGTTTATGAATCTTCAGAATTATCTTCATGTACATCCCTGGAAGTATTCAAAACCAAGTTGGATGGAGCTCTGAGCAACCTGGTCTTGTGAAATCTGTCCCTGCCTACAACAGGGTGTTGGAACTAGGTGATGTTTAAGGTCCTTTCCAACCCGAACCATTCTATGATTCTATATCACAAAAATGAGAAAATGCATAAGAAAAAAAGAATCAGTTGAGAAAACTGAACATTTAAAACATCAGTACACTAAATCCTTAGTAATTAAAAATATCAATGAAATACTTGAATGATACCTACAACCTACATGAAGATGCAACAAGACTAAATTTTCCACAAAAATGCCAACCCAGTTTCTTTTTCCAACTAGCTCTGTAAAGAGCAGTGATTTGGCAGATCTCTTGAAAAAAGGAGACCGAACAACTCCTTTGTTACATTGCCATGGAAATACAAATACAGAGAACCTCCTGCTTCCACAAGCTCTAGTGGTTCACAGCTAAAGAGTACTGTAAGGAATTAGATGTAAGAGACCCAGAAACCCAGGCAGCAGCAGAATTCAGTTGCTGCCACCTTTCTGAAATTTTTTCTGAAGTTCAGATCATTTATGCGAGATTCAGCATGCTCTTTTTGTAATGCAGTCATTATTTTGCATTTATATGACTCTACCCTTCTCTGTTGCAGCTGGGACTAGAAGCAGGAATACTAAAATACCATATGAAAGGCTGTGGGGGGTTTTTCCTTTTTTTTTTTTTTTTTTTTTTTTTTTTTTTTTTTTTTTTTTTTTTTTTGTTGATGTGAAAGAGAAAATTCCAGAAACTTCTTGAGTGACCCTGTTTTTATAAGGTTCTTAGGCTGGTTTTTGAAAAACCAACCAAGTCTTTTCTATGAAGTCTTTTGAGGGGCAGTCAATTGTCCACAACACTCAACCTTCAGGTTTTCTTCTCCCCATTTTTTCTTCTGAAGTACTGTTTGACTGGAACTATTCCAGCCTGCTTCAGCAGACACCCTAATGCCTCCTCCATATCTATATGCCATGAGAAGGAACTGAACCAAAACTTACATGGCAAAGTTACCAGTGAGATCAAAGAGGCAAACAGGTAGAAGTCATAATTCTACATATTAATCAGAATAGGATATGTAAGAAGTTGTTTCAGTAAATGAGAAATCAAGGGTAACAGTGCTTTTTTAAATGCCTTCATTGAAACTATTCGCTACTGTTTTTCAGAGACGAAAGTTCTAATTTACCTATAAATACTCTTTATCTGTAGTTTCATTTTTGCAGAAGGAGGAGGAACTGTAGTGTTCCCCTTCACATATGCAGCTTGTATCCTTTTTTATATATATTTTTGCTATATATCAAACTACTGCACTTGTTGAAGGTTCAGATGTGTCAGATGCTTCAGACTCCTTGGACTCTCCTCCAGAACAGGATTACAGGTGTTCATTGTGGAAATATTAAAATATTATAAATACAAAATCTCCCCCCCAGACAGCAGCCAGTGCCCTTCAAAGAGGCTCTCCTGGGCTTGGCAACACCTTTTTTAAACAGGCAATTTATCTTCTGATAAGAAACAGAAAGACTTCATTTACAGTTGTTCAATGCTATTAGAGCCTATGCACGCAGTTTCCATAACAAGGTAGGAAAAACAAGCCAAGTCTTCTGCGTAGGATTTTTCTGATCTCCAGGATATAGGAACACACCTATGGTATCTTGATGTATGAGTCACTGGTTGCTGATGTCATGCAATATGTGCTGTTAGGCTCAACTAAGTGATAGAGAGAGTTCACTACAGGACAATAGCTTCTGGTACTCTGACGTATCACCTGCCTGGTACAAAGTGGTAACCAGGAAGAAAGTTATTCTAAAACATATTAAAAATTGCATTTAGAGACAAAAAAGAAACATTCTGTTTTCCATTTCTAATGTCATGCTGTTAAGCCTGTGACTGTAGTCCTAAGCATGGAAAAATCAAAAGCAGCACTGACCTTTGTCCCCCCATCTGTCTCACTGCCACTGGGTCCCCCAGGCACCCTGCAAGCCTGTGAGGCTGTGGCAGCCATGGTGTGCTGCAGGCAAGGAGAACAGCAGAAAGGCCTGCCAATTTTAGTTGTTCCTCAAGGTCTTGGAAAGTGTTCTTAAATATGGCTCAGCAAACAAAGCAAAACCACACTCCTGAACAGTTTGTAACATTTAAATAAGAGTCTCATGTTTACTATCCAAACAGCTGTGTGGGTGTTGTCAGAATGTGCACTCACACATCCCAGACATCCTGACACACACAGGATGAGGAGGGAAAGCAGTTTATTTCAAGTGCAAAAGCATCAAAAAATCAGTGAGCCCTTAGACAAGTGTAAATGAGGGTTTGCAGGGGTCCCCATCACAGGTGGGAACACACAGTATTCCTGTGGTTTGCAAGGATCACTGTGACTGCACCAAAGGAAGTAAAAGTAAATGCAGCTGGCTACTACAGTGAAGAAAAATTGTTTGCCTACAAACCTATTGGACATTCTAGAACATTTATCTGTGCTCTATGCATACACCATAATATATCATTTTTGAGACCTAGACTAGTAAAATACAATGACAGTTCAGTGTTATTTTTCCCCCTTATATCTGATGTTCCCTCTTAAACTCTCTGTTAAAAGATCCAGGTCCTGCTCCCAAAGGTCTCTTTTGCTTAAAACCCTGCCTTTCTTTATCCTATGGAAAAAGCAACTCCAGCCCTTCCCTTCAGGCTGGTGAGGTGAGTCCATTAATGTATCTTCTAGGATCCCATCTTTTTTCTGCAAATAACTCTCTTTCCCTGCTCTTTCTTTGTGCTTTCACCTTCCAAATAATTGCCACCACAGCAAACACCCAAATTCTCATTTGCTCCATTCATTCTTTCCTTAGGAAAGATGCCTACCAGCTGCGATAGTGCAGAGAAGACTACTGAGCTGTCTGAAAAGCAAAGAGTCAATCCAAGGGAGAAGGCCATAGACATTATTTTATCCATTTGCAGAAGGGTAACTAGCAAGATAAGGACTGCTGTCTGATAGTGCCAGAAGGTAAACAGGAGAGCCACAGAAATAATCTCAGCTTATCTGCAACAACTGGGCATAAACTGGCTGTGAAGAAAGTAATGTAAGGAATCAGATAAAAGTTTTTACTTTAAGGCTGATACTTTATAGAAATAATGATAGCAGAAAACCAATTTGTTTTCAAGCTTGAACCGTTAATTAACGAGGCAAAAACATGTTTACTGTGATACAGAAAAGAGACCTTGAAAATTCAGAATTTCTCCTCTAGCTGTTTTACTTGGTATTTATTGAACTATATCTGCAAACCTGAAAAGAACAACAGCAGAATGTGGTGAAAATAAAGGAATCACTTTAATGCAGTCTGTATGAATCAGGCAAGTGTTAAGATATGGCCTGTTGGATCTATGCAACTGCACTGGGAGCCAGTGTTGCTATCACACCTGTGAGATGCTGAAATGCTTTGTCACTTGTGGATGGCTTCTAGTTCTGCTAAGCAGTATAACTCATAGATGGTTCTCAGATGGTCACATGTGAGTGCCCCCTTCAGCCCCTTTCACTACCAGTCCAGCATGACCTGAGACTGCTGGCCACAGGGCTTCCCAGGAGGTACAGCTATTCTCCAGAAACCACTGAGTGTTTGACTCTTTTAAACTGCAGATGAATGCAGGGATTTGTTAATACTGATTTATGGCTGAGAACAAAGAGTCCGTAATAAAGTTGGTGAAGATACCTGTATTCATTTTCACAGAAACACAGAAGATGCTGAGTTGAAAGGGACCAACAAGGATCATCGAGTCCAACTCCTGGCCCTGCACAGGACCATCCACAAGAGTCACACCATCTTCCCAAGAGTATCATCTAAATGCTTGTTGAACTCTGTCGGACTTGGCGCTGTGACCACTTCCTTGGGGAGCCTGTTCCAGTGCCTAACCACCCTCTGGACAAAGAACCTTTTTCTAATATCCAACCTAAACCTCTCCTGACACAACTTCAGGCCATTCCCTAGGATCTTGTTACTGATCACTACAGAGAAGAGATCACTGTCTGCCCCTGCTCTTCACCTCATGAGGATGTTTTAGACTGCAATGAAGTGTCCCCTCAGTTTTCTCTTCTCCAGGCTGAACAGACCAAGTACCTTCAGCCACTCCTCATATGGCTTCCCCTAAGGCCTTTCATCATTCTCATTGTCCTCCTTTGGATGCTGTCTAAGAGCTTAATACCTTTCTTATGTTGTAGTGCCCAAAATGGCACACAATATTCAAGGTGAGGCCACACCAGTAGAGAGTAGATTAGGACAAAAATTTTGTTAGCAAGATGGCCAGAGCACTTCAAGGCTATGTGACTTTAAGTACTTAAAACAAATTAAGACCACTAACTTTCAATCATTGTAAGTAAAAGGCAGAATTTTACCCACATACACTCTAGTAACTCTTTCATTAACAATTTTCTTCGGCTAATGCTGCAGTAGCTATTTACACTCGGAAATATAACCAGATAAATGGATATCTGAATATAGTCAAGAATCTTACCAAATCAACTAGAAAAGAAAACCTATGGGAACTGCTTGTGATGACTTTCCAACAATTATTCAGCATGCAGTTTTCACACTAATGCCAGGATCATGACTGAGTTCAAATACAAAGCCCACACCCCGTAGTAATCTAAAAAATACTCAACTAGTGAATGAAAAACCATAGTGGAGTTAAGTCCAGTAAAAAAATAACAGTGAAATACATAATAAATACTTAGCATTAGTGGATCATGCAGATTCTGCAGTTAGGGGACACTTGGAGAAAGATGACAGAAAACAGTCACTGAAATAGCAAAACTATTAAAACTGAAACAGCTAAAAAGCTTGGAACCATATGTCTTAGCAATGCTTCAGAGAAATTATGTTTCTATTCCCTGTCATATGAATGAGAGCAAAAATATTCTTACCTGTATCAGGAATGTATCAGGAAGTAGAAGATATAAATCTTGATCTTGGAATTTATTGCTCCAGGATGCCATTGATGCCAAAAATCTAGATAAACTGAAATAATAAATAGCTTTTCATAAAGAAAAAGATATCCATTGTTGTAGCAATTAGTGTTACAAAAGTACAGGAAAGGATGTAAAATAATTTTTCACAATTTATTTCAATCCACGTTTGCTAGGGAACAAAGGAACTCCCATCTATTAGATGGCTTTTTGCATTTTTTAATTATCAATAATTTCTTTTCATTATCTGGTTCCACCCAGAAAAGAATCAAAAAGCTATTCTCTTATACTTGCACTTTCAACATTAAAAATTTCCCAGAGAATAGGAGGAGGCATTGGAGAAATATGTTAGCAGAAGACGAGTAGTAGTTTTAAAGCTTATGAACTCTTCTTGCTCCACTGAAAGTAAGAAAATCCTTGCTACGTTCTCTGCACTCTACTGAGAAATGTTCCCAAACCTTTGTTGTGTTCCAGTATTATGGATTAATGAGGACATGACACAGCTAGCTAAGACCATCTCCCAATTAACCTTGTAGGTTAACCAAGACAGTTAATACATCCGATTTGGTGGCACTGCTTGGTGATATTAGGTCAGACTTTTTGCCATCACTTACCCACTAACTGTATTTTGAAAGAGTAAGAAAAATACAAGAAATGGCTGTCAGGTCAAAATGCATATAAACTGGAAGGACAGGTGGCTTTAAATAAAAAATCACCACAAGGACTGTCCCTACAGATTTTCCAGAAGATATGTATTTAGACTTATTTATTCTTTCTCTCCAATTTTATAGGGTTATAAAGTAAGTTCTCTCTGGCATGTTGACTGGCCATAGGTGTCATCTGAGATGGCATTCGAGCTGTTGGATACAACACAGAACCTGTGTCAGGGCAGCAGGAACTCATCCACAGGAGCAGTCAGAGGCCAGGCAGTCTACTTGTGGGTATCTCATATGCTGACAGATGCATGTGGGTGACTGAATCTGGACCCCAGGATATACAACTTCACTGATTTAAATGGAAAAACATTAATTTATTATGTCTGAAGTGCAGCTGAAAATATGATCCAAAACTATAGAAGGGCATAATTAAAGCTTGTCTGTTACCCAAATTTTATAATTAATAACAGGTAGAGAAAAATGAACAGCAGTCTCATATGTTTTGCTAATGCTATCCAATGAATCAGACTTTAAAACTTTAGCCTTGGTTCTAAATGAATATGACGTGCTGTTTATCAGCACAGGGCACTTTCAGCTCTCTGAAGTCTTCCAGAGGATGAGAGGAAAATCAATAATTAAGGATCATGTTACTTGCTTTAGGGAACCTCTATAAAAGAAACTTGTTACATAATTCTAAAAATCCTGATGAAAACGAAATTATACTCTCACACTGTTGTTTGTTAAAGTGTCATCAGTCAAAGCTGTTATGTCCAAAGAAAATTTCCTTTTTGAGCATATTTTTTTTTATATTCATCTTAATATCTACTGAATTTATGACTAAAATTGTTGTTTGATCCAGGAAGACACAAGCAGTGTGGAACCGCACAGATATACATATTGAAATTCAGTACCTTTCATCTAGGAAAATGTAAGTCTGGGAAAGAAATGTTATAAGTTTCCACTGATAGGACTTTACGTATTATTTTAGTGCAAGGACCAGAGCTGAAATCAAAATGTATAAAAGTCAAAGTGTTACTAAACTCTAGTTTAGGATCAAATTAATTCATGCACACCACCTCTCAGTATTATGTAGTTGTTGTGGCTTAGTACTCATATTCCCATCTCCCCATTACAAAAGATACTTTCTTCTTCATGCTATGAGAAAGAACAGCACAAACAAGGAATTGAACATCCAGGGAAAACAATAAACCAACTGTACAAAACACTGAAGCATCATGAAGCAAAAACAAGAGAGAGAGAGAAAAAAGTGGACATATGAATTCATTACTGTTTCATAAGCGTGTGTTGTTGGTTGTAATGGAGGACGGCAAACTTTCTTGACAGAATTGAAAACTATTTTGGAAAGGAAAATATTGCACAAGCACAAGATAAGGAATTCCAACAGGGCAGACAAGGAAGGTCTTCAACATAAGGTTTCTTCCTGTAAAGTGAGATTCCACTTTAGTTGTTTATTAGAAGTCACATCAGTTCCATGATCCCTACCAAGGTACAGGAAATTGGTGTATAAAGACAGACAGATAGGTAGATAAATCAATAATCCATTGTGTGTGTGTGGTGTGCACATGTTGCAATACACTGAAGCAATCATGAGGTCTCCTAAAAGCAAAATGGAATAAAAGCCCATATAAGGTACTCTTAGCATGCCATCCCCTGTGAGTGCCCTGATACTTTGCCATTTTCCCCACTCAGCATTACAATTTGCTAAAGCAGAACATGAAACTCTACAAATTCTAAACATATGCAGCCAAGAAGTGGAAGCAGCCAAGAACAGAGACCCTATCAATAAGCAAACTTTGAGCAGAAAAGCAGACTTCTCCCTGTTTTCAACCTTTCAACATGCTTATCTGGAAATGGACTTTCTCCCCAACTTATTCTCTAGTCTCCCCCTTCCTCCCCACCCAGAAGCTGGAAAAGACTTGCTGATTCCTGGGTACTGCTTTTTCTTTTTCAGTGCCTATGTAGCTGATGTCCCATCCTAATGCAAGTCAGCTGCACAGCAAGGAAATGAAAAAAGCCTAATTGACCTAACTGCATAGGGAGTATAACAAAGCATCTTTAGTAAACCACCATGTGGCTCCTGTGGCTCTCTGCTGTCTCTCCTCCCAGGCAAGGGTAAGTTTGTTTGCCTTTACTAGTTCATCAGCCAGTGTATAGCTACACTGTTCTCCTGAGGGCAGGGCAGGAGGGCATTAGCCAAGAGGATGATGGCCCTGTGCCAAGCAACATAACTTTCCTCTCTGACTTCTGTCATTTCTAATAGAACAGGTCAAAATATAATACTTTTCTTCTTTAATTTCTCTGTGAAATTTTGCCTAGATGTAAGGATACAGGAATGGCAGATTGGGGCTCTCTGTGCTGAGCAGACAGAGCAATGCTGCAGGAGAAAAAAGTTTGCTGAAAAGCTGCAGCTTAGCTCTAAAACTTTGACTTTAACTTAGCAGAAGCACAATTAATGGCACACCTCTGAAAGAACTGGGCATTCTAAACATAAGTGAATCCACTTTGGAATTTCAGAAACATGGAGAAACCTTGAGCTCAGGTTTGTTGTTATTATCAAGGTAGTCAGACTTACCAATAGTGATGTCAGTATCAAAAAGCTACATAGGTCCACAGCCAATTTACTAGTATCTCATGCTAGAAGAATAAATCTCACTTGGATACAGTGAAGCTATATAGCATTTTCCTTATCAGAAGAGCATGTGTTCACGAAACTTAAATCTTAATCACATTAATACTAACAACTGAAAGTATGTTTGGAACTTGGGAAGGGTTAAGCATGCATCAAACAAGAAATCTTCCAGCAACCTACAAGAAATCGTCGCTATGAGAAAGCAGGCACAGGCCTAAGATTAAAGACTCAAGGTTTCCAGCCCCACCTTTTGCAATGGCCGCTGTGCCTCATCTTGAACAAATCCCATTCGACCTCCCAGTCAGCAAAATTATGTGGCATAGCTGTCCTTTAGTCGATGTAGTTTTAGATTACCCTTTCTAGTTGGCAATATTATTACATTTATCTTTCCACTTATCAACCAAATATCTAAACTTCAAACAGCATATCCTTTCTAGTTGAGTAATAAAATAAACAGTATAATTCTATCAAGGCAATTAAGCAAACATTGCACAATATCGCCACCTGAACCTGTAAGTCTACCAGATACCTCCTATCATCCCAGCTAGCCTAACTGAAACTTGATATAATTAGGAAATAGAACAAAAGTGATTCCTGAGCTGTAGATAGGGTTAGCAAGAAGAAGCACTAGATGGGCACAAAAGGTAGATGCTGATTGTGGATGTTATAGGTCCATGTCAATGATAAATGGAAAAGGTTGGGAGAGGATACACACACTGACAGGGAGAATGTATCATTACTGCCAAGTTTTCCTACAATTCTGGCAAGGGCTACCTTTGGTTTAGGCTTTGTGGTTTAAAAAATTGCCCAGCAAGCAATATCCATTTGTCTTTTGACCTTCCTATGCTTCACCCTTATGCAGGCAAAAATTCAGAGCCTTGAGCAAAAAAGGAATCAAATTATATGTAACTGTATCTTTTGAAGCAAAATGTTTAGGAAGACTGTTGAAGAAAGAACTCTCAGTTTTATATCAGTCAGAGCTGGGCTGTCATAAGGCACTGAGAAACAGCTGAAGCACAAGAGTGGTGTAATTACAGAAAAGGCAGGATGAAAGATGAAGAACATTTTCATATATGAAAGGAAGTAGAAAAGGGTACTTATTCATCAGAAGAAGAGAAGGCAGGTGCTCTCCTAATAAGAACTGAGGTGATATGGGATAACCAGATAGCAATACTCAGTCCTAAGGAGTGCCATACACACCTGAGAGTCAAGTGTTAACTAAGGCTGAATTTCAACCTGGGGAGACAAAAATTTAAAAACGCCTGACTATACTATCCAACATATATAAAGGGAAAGATATTTAGAATTTGCAGAAACTTACAGAAAACTAGATGATTCCTTAATGAAATATAAAT
The DNA here is from genome assembly GCA_013397135.1 of Pachyramphus minor. Lineage (NCBI taxonomy): Eukaryota > Metazoa > Chordata > Aves > Passeriformes > Tyrannidae > Pachyramphus > Pachyramphus minor. Next base: position 887,057 of record VYXB01009189.1, on the reverse strand, counting down.
ATCAAGCACTTTTTTTTTTTCATTTCTCATTCTTTGCCTATCCCTACATTCTATTCTTCAGTTTTGCTGAGTTTCATTTTGAATGCAATAGAGTGAAGGGTTTGCCATTCATTTCTATTAAATGGCTTATGATCTCCTTGGAACAGACTTACTCTACATCATCCAGCCTAAATTTTCCCCTCTCTTACATCTGTCCTTGACAACAGAGCAGGTCAAAACAGAATGATTTTTCTTCTTTTCATTTCCCCATATTGAAATTTTGAAAATATTCAGGCAGTTCCAGTTCCCAATTTCCTCCTTTTATCTCTTTAGATTACTCATCTGTGACTCCTTGGAATCCATTTCCTTCAAATGCCACAAGTAATTAGGTCTCCCTATAGAGTTATTTACCTCGAGTGATTTTTGTCATTTTTACTAAGCCATGCCCAATATAACTGCATTGCCATCCCCAGGTTTTCTACAGATTTTCTTGCCAAAGAAATGCTTAGAAGGAGCATTCTGGGAACAACTGAGTGTGAACTGGAATAGAGTGTGAACTGCAATAGAGTGTGAACCTCACTTTTCTTGGTCCCATCCAGCTCCCCATGTACTTATCAAAAAGACACGTGCAGTGTGTATCTCTCAGGGGCGCCTCTCCACATTCTTCTCCATAGCACCTTTTTGGCCAGTGCCATTCAGCTCTGGAACAACGGAAATTTAGACCACAATAGTTTGCTTGGGATAATTTAACACAATTGTAGATGAAGCCTTTTCAGCAAGTTTCATGTCAAAGTAGCGATAGTTTTACATATGCAGTTATGCTGCAACAACTCACAGCATGTTATTTCTTCTCCAGAAATTTAGACCTGCTTGGGTGCCAAGCTCTAGTCCCTGAGACAGATGGATGTGGTTCTTCCTCCCCAGCAGGGGTCAGCTCCTTGCAGCAGGACTTATCCCCACATTCCAGGTGACAGCATAGGAAAAAACACAGTTGTCTCCCCAGTACATCCAACCAATGAGTTTATCATCCTCAGTCATCCTTGTGAGCTCCCTCTGTGCCCTTCTGCCACCACTGATGGCTCCCCAGATAGAGCTCAATCCATGCTACCTTTTCTGGAAGGCGCTCGCTGCCTTCTGCCGATCTGGGAATTTTTTATTCACGTCTTTTAATCAGTCTGGATAAACGCTGTCGGTGTAAGGTTGCTACTGCTCACAAAGTCTAAGACTTTTAACGTGTACCAAATGTTTCTGCAATATGGCTGTCTCACTCCACATTAGCATGAAAAATACACACCATAAACCCATCCAACTGCTTTTAACATCAAAAGGATGTTTTCCACTGAATTTTATAAGAGCTGAATTGAGGCCTTGTGGCTGACTACACTGAAGTATTTACACACATGCCAGACTCTAAATATGTGAAGAAGCCCCATGAATTCAATAGGCTTCTCAGATGCTTAAACACTTCAATCAAGGCCTTAGTTTTGGGGTTTTTTAGGTTGCTGTAACAGGGCCCCTGTTATACAAAATAAAATCCATGGGAGAATTCCCTTCATTCCTATGAAAGGAGGAGTAGGCCTTTACATTAATATAAATACATACATATAATGTGCCTGTTTACACACATATGCACACACATTTACATACATATATTGCCATCCATTCTTCTCTTCATTTTCCTGAAAATAAAGCTTTCATCTCATTCATAAAATTACCTGCAAAATCCAGTGTTTGCATCCACATTCTTTACAGTGGAAAAATACCTTCCTTTTAAATGCCCTTGTCCCAGTGCTGATGGATGCTCTCCAACCTGGGACACTTTCACAAAATAGACAAACCAAATCCTGAACTGAAGAGGAAGAAATATTTGCCTTAGAAATATATTAAAAAAAAAAAAAAGACCGTTGGGCAACATGCTGGAGGATTTACCTCAGAGACCATCAAAAGGAAGAATCATTTCCTTTCCTGCTTTAGGGCAATGTTTATTCAGAATAAAATGTAGAAGGTGCAGTAGAAATAAATATCCTCATTTTTGTCTATAGAATCTTCAAATAGACCTTAACCTTCTAATGGCATTGAGGGGACAGTTTAGGTCTTCTCCCTCAATTCTTTTTCCCTCCTTAATCTCCTTTATATATATATATATTTATATATATATAAAATATGCAGACTTCAGACTATAAATTCTCTACTGAAATTGAGTGAATTCATGCATATATACGCTGAGCAACTGCAATCACATGTGATACAGAAAGGGGAAATGCAGCATTTCAACTGCAAAGTCTCCAAAAATTAAATGAGAACAGTGAGACTTTACCTTGGGGTAAAGGCTAGCAGATTAACACCAGAAGAGACAGAAACAATATGTTCCCAATTCTTCTGTCTCTGATAGAAAACTGAATTCTTGCATTTCTTTACTGAGGAACAAATTCCTCCAGATTCACTGTAAGTCATAGTAGTATAGAAACACATGGGTAGGTAAATACAATCTTCTGTTTAACTAGCAAGTTGTTTCTGCTCTGTTTTTATTTGATTCTCCACAATTCATAAATAAAATTAAATCAATAACATCTGTCAACATCACTGCCCTTCTTTTCCTCTCAAATACCCCATAAACTTCCATAACTTTCTTTATTGCTCTCAAGCCTCATGTCAGGCTATCTCAAAACTTCTAGCCCAACAGGAAATAATGTCTGGATTGCAAACACTTCGGGTTTTTTATCATGGCAGGCAAGGAGAGAAGATAACACTCAAATTCAGGAGTATTAAAAGGATTATGATAACTGTTGTGCTTTGAGGGGTTTCTTTTTTCTATTTCAAGTGCAAAACACATGGGAAGGCAGCCAGACGGCAGAAATGGTCTCTGGAAAATTCAAATCAACAGAGAAAAGCACCAATTTTTCCTGCTGTATACTGTTAAAAACTCCCTAGGGGTTTACTTTCCATGAAAGTGGTCTGTAGATAATGCCAATGTCAAGAAAAGCAGCTGTGACTGGTGTCAGGACCTGGGGGTTTCATCAGTGGCAAAGCCACTTATGTACCCTCAGTGACTGGAGAGGTAATCACCACAACAATCCAAGAGCTAGCCCAGTATTCCATCTGTGCTGTGCCGTTTCGCACCTAGAACTAAAGAAGCACAAGGATATTTCCAGAAGGCAGCTGGAGGAGGCAAAGGCTGGTAAGGAGAGACTGCTTTGGCTCATGAGGTCTTGTAGTATGGCTTAACAGGCACGTTGCATTACAACACAGTCACCAACAGAGCTCACACCTCTGCTAGGACTATGACTTCTCAAGGGAAAATTCTAATTTTTTTCTGTTTTCTCCCTTTTAAATCTCTGAAATGAGAGGGCTGTGGTCAGTGTTCTGCATGCCCTGGTTCCAGAAAGAAAAGGTGTTTGATGGTGACAAGCTTTGGGGATAGAATGGGGGACTGAATAGGATAAAGGAAGTTAAATTTGTTACAGTTTCACTCATACCAGCTATTGGGAATGGTGCCTATAGTGTAATATCACTGCAACCATGTTTAGGTGCTATCTAGGAGAGACATGGTCAGGGCACAGTCAGAAAGGAAATTAACTGATGACCTAGGATCTAGTTCTTGAGCTCATTCCTTGGCTCTTCCTGGACATACAAAACTATTTTTCCTCTCTCCATTGAGTGAAAAAGCTATTTTAGTTAATGTTGTTAGTTGCCATGCCTTCATATACCAGGCTTTTATAGACCAACCTTCATTTGTGGAGGAGATGTGGTAAAGGACTAGATCTACTTTCTGGATGATGTAAAAATTTATAATGTTAATGGTCCCATTTCTTCCCCATATTTATTAATCTTTCCATGAGAGATCACAGGGAGCTTTATATGAATACATTTACACACATAATCCCTTTTTTCTGTGTCACTTTTCACAGGAGAATTGACAGCCACAATTCAAACCTATCCTACACAGTTGCATACATCCACCTCTGAGTCTGAACATGGAACTAAACACACAAAAAAGTCATATGCAGGTCAATTTGGTAGATAGTTGGAACTGTGCAAGTTTCCCAGACCTAGGTCTGAACCTTATGTAGTCATGGTACATCAGACACTAGTATGCATGGGACATGAAGATCAGAGAGCTACTGTAACAGGGATCATTAGATTATGCTATACACTGTAATTTCTGAGGAAGATTATATCAGTTGATGTACAAGCACAGGCAGTGTATACGAGGGTAAAGGCAAGCCCAGCACTGGGAGCAGTTTAGCACCTTCACTTCTTTGCCCTCAGCTCACTTGAAGCACAGACACGTTCAGTTATATGATGTGAGACTGAAGAAGTAGCTGCCCCATCTTCAATTCTCATCTCACAGCTGAAAACCAGTATTTGTGAAACCTGCACTAGACAGGCTTTGTGCATGTCAACATACCAAAGGTGAGTGTATTCTAGACATTTGTCTTGTCTTGAATGACTTCAGGATCCACTGTTCTGTGTGTAATCCTTCAGCCATACCCATTTTCATCAGCTTTTTCCAAACCCACAAGTTATCATTTATCCCTCCAAAAGCATTTGAGCTTTGCATATTAGCCTCCCTCACATACCCTAATAAAGGTTGAATACTTAATTACACTGATCTAATTTGGTTAAGGAAGCTGACAAGTGCTGTTATTTCTTACTATCTGTGTAATTTCTGTTTATTTAATGATTTTCAGCATATGCTTCAAAAAGACTCAGGGATGCACAGTCCAGATCCATAACACATGATCCAGAAAATCTAGTCTATTTTCAGCAAGCTTCAAGCAGTTAAAAGAAATTATTTTCTGTGTCAAAATTATTCATTTCACTTGATAATTAACATGGACAGTATATATATTTAACTATCTATGTTCGGTGACATGTTAATCCTTGTCTTTCTAGCCATTTTTTTTCTACCAAACACCTAGACAGTCTTTTTGAAAAATGATAAGAAATCACATCTCCAAAATGTCCCATTTTTGTTTACGAGTTTGGAAAATAGATAACCCTGAAGTCATGGACTTCTTTCTTCTAAACAAAAGATTATCACAGAATGTCAAGATTATTTTTCATGCCCCTCTTCTTTCTTACTTGCATACTACCTCCCACACCCACCTCCTGGCAAGTCAGCAAGCTCTGTGCAGTCAGTCCCCACTCCTGTGACTCAGTCTCAGAGCATTAAAGACTTAAGCTTGGCAGGTGTCCAGGATGAGGAAATATTAACAAATCTCCCACAAAGAGCACTCTAATCATAGCAAGCACTAAAGCCTTGAACATAATATTTCCTTCATGTATAAGATTCCCAATTTGCTTAATGACTTCTCAAACTTTGCAGTATGATATTGCAAATGTTGTTTTAAAAACTCCAAGTCCTCCCCAAACACATAACCAGTGTGTACATTACATAAAAAAAATGTAATTTACTACTAATTTCTGGCTTCTGCTGAGAAGTCTTCGTCCAAGTATCATTTATTGGAAAATTGAAAGAAATACCATGCTCAAGTTATCTTTCAGAGCTGCCTCATCTAATTCCCATTGCAACAACAGAGGCACATATTTCCACGAAACATTGTTGTTTATCTCTTTTTGGGTGACCTCACTGAAGGTTATTTGGAAGAAGATGGAAATGCAGCCTGATTTATTGGTAGCTGCAGTCTAAATTTCACACAAAAGTTCAAATGGCAGACTTTATAACTACAGCTAAAGCGTCTCAGTTCTGTAAGTTGTAAGTCATTTCCACAAGTCCATGTTTAGTTGTCTGCCTCACACCACACACTCTACCCTCCTGCTTTCTTTTATGGTATGAGTTGACCCTGCTTCCAGATAGTTACATTCAGAGCAAGGGTATTTACAAATATATGCAATTGCATGCATTTTTGTTCATACCTAAGGGGTATGAACAACATCCAGCCAAATCCAGTTTTCCCACATTGTCTATTTAGGATGTGGTAAAACTGTAGCAAATACTCTGGATAATGCTTATCTGAGGCCTGTAAATTCATCTCTATAAATAATTACAATTTACTTACCCAGAGAAAGGTGTATTACAGCAGTTATTCTCCTTATTCATTAGCATAGTTCTGTCTGTCAATTTACAGACCAAATGTATCTAAGTGTAGAACTGCATTAAACAGTAATTTCAGAGGACTTTTCAACAGATATAAATCACCCTTCTTTTCCCTAAAATCTTCCCTGTCTACACTACTGGGACAAAGAACTATTTTTCCTTTGAACATTGTTCTTTAGTAAAAATCTATCATACACACAGTATTAATGCAAACAGATGCTTCAGTTACTTATGTGCTATAAAATGCCCCAATTGTGGTTTTTAAACCCTTATTTACATTAACAGAAGGTCTTTTCCACAATCCCCAGCCCAGGTAAACACATCCACTTCACAGCAATTCCTTGCTATGCCTGACATTTCACATCCCAGTCTGAATATGAGCTACTGCAATTCACTTTTGAGCTGGCTAAGCTTTACAGTTAAGCTAAAGTCAGCATAGCTCTTTAGCTTATATTGTTCTTCACATTTCTTCAGTTTCTTGATGTTTTTCTTTGTACCACTTTTTTACATCAGTGAAAAAAAATTGCCTTTAAATTTTTATCTTTTTTTAAACATGGGAAAAGTCTTTATGCAGACATCTCACTGAAATCTGGCACAGTCATTTAAAAAGGGTACAATGCACAATTTAGTAAATGTGGAAAAAAAATTTTGGTGAGTCTTGAGTCATCAGTCACAAAATTAATGAATGAAAGCCCCACAATATCCAAGTTCAAAACTGATGAGCAAATCTTTCCCTTAAATGGTTCTGACTGGTTGCCAGTGGCCAATTTCCCACATCCTAGACAACAGACACAACTTCAAGATACAAATAACCCTCTTTGCAGAATGGGCATACATTCTTCCAGTGGGGGAATAACATTTGACCTTGACCACTGAGGAATAGATTTATTCCTTTTATTTAAAAATGAAGAATGTTTTAATTTGAAAACCAAATTGTTGTTTTATCAAACCTATTCTCCAGCTTAAATCTAAATGTGTTTTGATAAACACATGCTCTTAGGAAGGAGAGCATGGAACTGGAGAAAATGAAAGAACAATTAAAGAGCTAAGTAAAATTAAGTCCCTTGGTTATACTAATAAAAGAATGATAGTGATCACCTCCCCCATCTAGTCTTAACAGCAGTCTTTCATATATTTTCTATTAAAATCAAATGAAAGTTTGAGCATTGCCATTTTAATGAAATTCTTTGCAGCTGCGTGTCACTCAGCCTAGTGCTAGTATTAAGCATTTAGTGAATTTATTTTAGAAGTTAATTCAATAGTGCTTGTCATTATATAGTTGCTATGTCATTTTCATTTAATCACCAAGACATTATAATCCTCCAGAATGAGACAGTTTCAAAGACTGTAAAAATTATTTTCTAAAGTTTAATAATACTTACTTGGCCATGAGCATTAATTTAAATGAATAGTCAATACTTTCTACATTGTAATTCCTACATTCTATGTCCTGACATTAAGTAGCCAGCTATTCATTTGCAAGACACCATAATCTTTTTATGAACATCTTTTGTTGGTTTATGTCCTGCTTTCAAAGTGACATAATTTATGAGCATCTAAATATGGTCTAGTCATAGCATTTAAAATAAAACATATTTCAAAACTGGACAGATCATTCTTGAATTACATCTGCTGGAAATAATTTAATATGAGTAGTTCAATAAAGGGTTGTAAAATTTAAAAAACCTCACAGGTTGATTTAAGACACCTTTAAGACAGCTCTGTTCATAAATGTTGCAAGACTGACTTTTGTCTTAAACAGTTCTTTCCAATAATATCTATAGGAATGGGGACTTAGGTTTCCTTTTTTATGCTGGCTATATACAAAGATTTTTAGATAGTTTTCTTTATCAAATAAGTTAACAGAGCACACGCAGAAGTATTAGTCTAGCCATTGTAATTTTTTTCTGTTAACCACCTTCATGGTCTCCCCAGTATATTATTAGACTGCCACTCAGCCAAATGCAGCCCTTCAGAAGCAAGTGAATCTCATCTCAGTTACATGAAGTGGATCTTGCTCTCATTTCAGAGCATCTCACTTTTGGAAATTTGGGTCCTGCTATGGAAAAGTCATAGACCGGTTTGGGATGATAGGGACTTGTGAAGGTCATCTGGTCACACCTCCAAACTATCAGGGTCCTGCTATATGTTAGCTTTGTACTGCAGCCTTTAAATCACCAGTGTAGTTCGTGAACTTTCTGAGCTTGAAGTCTCATTGCCCAGGTCATTGATGAAGAATGCTAAGTAGTATCAGCCTCAGGTATAACTCCTTAGGAAATTCACTAGTACTTAAGAACTAATGACTAATCACAACCCTTTGAGTCTAACAGTCCAGTCAGCTTTCACCCACCTGTAGTCCACATGTAGTCCATATTGCACCAGCTGAATTGCAAGGATACTACAGATACTATGTGATTACTTGGTTGTTAAAGTCAATAGAAATTACATCCACTGCTTTCCCATCTCATCAAAAAACACAATTAGGTCAACCAGTCACATTTTTCCCTTGATGAATCCATGTTGGTTGTTCCCTCTCACCATCTTGTCCTTCATGTGTCTGGATGTGACTTCTGGGAGCATTTGTTCCACAAGTTCACAGAGACTGAAGTGAGGCCTGTAGTTCCCTGGGTTTTCCTTTCTGTCATTTTTGTTTGTTTTTAATAAAAGTGGGACACGACTTTTTTAAGACTAAAAAGTTGCTCTGACATTTCAAAGAGGATAGTTAACTCCCTCAGCACTCTCCATGGATTTGTATATATCTTGTTCCCTTATTTGGTCTTAAATGTGATCATTCTGGATTGCAGACAATACCTCTTTCTCATTAACTTCGCACAGAGAACTGGGAGGCCTGAAAACAGACCTTGCCTGGAAAGAGCAAGAGAAAGACAACATTGAGCACATCAGCTTTTATCAAGCCTTTTTCATTAGCTTTTCTTCCCATTCAATAGGGACACCACATTTTGTCAATCTTTCCTTTTTGCTGCCAACACAGTGGAAGCAGTACTCCTTGTTACCCACTGCATCCCTCTCCATTTTCAGTGCCGGCTGAGAGTTAGCTTCTCCAGTTCCATGCCCCCACATATGGTCATTTCCATATGCTTTCTTTGTTAGCCCATCCATGTTTCCAACCCCTGTACACTTCCTTTTCGCATTTGATCCCAGCCAAGATTTTCCCAGTCATTCAGCTTGTTATACCTTCCCAGTTTCTCTGAGATTGCAGTGGCTCATTCTTGTTCTTTGAGGAAAAACAAGATGTTTTTTGCATCAAAAAACAAAAATTGTCACAAGATTGCCTGGACTACTTGCCTTCCATGCTCCTGCCCTTCCAACAGATATTTGAGTGCCTGGTGAATCACCAGGATCTTTGTGTCTTGCATGAGGTATCTTTTGATTCTCTGAAATAGGCTTTGGCCACCTCATCTTCCTGACTGGGTAGTCTGTAGCAGTTTCCCATCAGAATGATCCTTTTTGCTGACCTCTCTTCAGATCTTGACCCATAAGCTCAAATGACCCTTTTCTTCTTCTGTTAAAGAGCTCCATACATTTGACCTTCTTCTTGCACAGAGTGCAACCCCACACTCATCTTCCCTGCCTGTTCCTCCTATCCCACCAGTGCCCACCCACTGCAACTTTTCAATCATGAAAGCTGTGCCATGCATTGGATGACAGTATCTGTCATCTCAGAGATGTTGGATATATGTGACGGTGCAGAGACTTCCATATTCTTCTGTTTGTTTCCCAAGCTGGGTGAGTTTATGTGCTTTACAACAGGTCCCTGTTGCCCTGCCATCTCAAGCATATTACAAGAACTTTTCAGGTTGCCATTTCCCAGGTACACTTCCCCTCTATTTCCCTTTCCTAGCTGTGGGCCAGTCTGCATCCTTTAATTAACTTCCTTCCAAGCTACCCTTGCTAGCTTTAGCAAGCCTGTTGGTAAAGATACTCTGTCCCCTCTTTTTGAAATGGATCCCATCTCTTCCCAGCAATCCTCACTTCTGCAAGGGGGTCTTACTGCCACAGCCATACCTGTGACCAGCCACATAGCCAGGCCTTGATATGTGGGATATGTCTGCTCTACCCAAACCTTTGCTCATTACTGATAGTACTAAGGACATCAGCTTGAGTCCCTGAGCCTCCTCCTAGCCCTCAGGGCTTGTATATAAATGTGCAGTAATACTGGAACCCAAAGAGAGGCAGAACATAACAGAAGGCCACCTGGAACTGTGATAAATGATGTCTTAGATCCTTCCCAACCCTGCAACTTGAAAGCTAAACCCTATAGGCTCCTTTTAAAGCATGACAGGACAGTCATTTGAGTTTTGGTTGGTTTTTTTCTTTTACCAACAGCTCCATGACTAACACACTTACACAGAATACAAGAACCCTGGGTCCTAGATTGTGTTCAGAAAACAGAGTTCAAATCTTTCTCCTTCACTGCCTGCAAAAGTGCTCTAGCAGCAGATGTACAGAATATTTGGGGTTGAAGAATAGGTAGTGGGTTTAGTTCTTTCTATTGGAGCTGTTCCACTTTATAAAGGAATTCAAGATTTAGTAGGTCAGGAATGTTACTTTCTAGCCAAACCATTGAGGGCACTCCCTGGGAAATAGAAAAACCTGAGTTCCAAGCCCTGCTCCAAGACACTGTTTATTTTTTTACATTAAGCAGTCATTTGATAAAACACATGAAGACTCCAAGGCAAAGTGCAAAGCATGTGTCTCTCTGCTGGTACGTGAGCAGCAGTCAAACTGAAAACATCAACCTTCAGGCAGAATGTCTCCAGAGAGAGAAACCAAATGCTTCCTTCGGCAGATTTTTCTATTTTTTAATCTAGTCTGAATAGTATGCTCCCATACAGAGAGTCAAATTCCCCTGCCCAGTTAATCCATTCACGCACTGAATTGCTCTGTTCAGCCTGCCCTTTCCAGCATTGACACTACTTAGGAAATCAATAGATTTTCTGGCAGGACATGTGGAATGTACCTGTTCCCTTCAAATCACAGTATGTCTAGACTCATGTCCAAACAAATGCTGTGCTGCTAAAAGTAGAAACAAAGCACTTTTGGAAAAATACAATTTAGGGGGGGGAAAAAAAGGAAGAAGAATAAATGCCTTTTTAGAGTTGTGAATTGCATAGGATGCGGTAAATTGTCTAGTCAGTGTTTGTCCACATGTGGTCTGAACATTTTTTATGAAGATCCTGGGTATAAATACATATATGTTTTTGTCTAAAGATTAAACTTCCAAGAGCTGTGATGCCAATAGCAAATTACAGGGCGTTTTCTTCATCTACAAGATCACTAGCTTTTGCCATTGGTTTTGAGTACTGATTTACCCATAAATATGAAATGGAACAGTCACTGTACCAGAAACATATATTGTGTTTTCAGTACAGCTGAGGACATAGTTCAAAGAGAAACACACATAAGCACACTTTCTCTATTCCCACTGTAGTAAATGTATCTAACTTTAAAACTACAGCGTACTTTGTCCAAGGGTGTCTCAGGAATTAAATACTTTTCTGTAGTAACAGAAACTTCAGAACCGTTCAGTGGTCTTTCACAGTAATTTTTAATTTTAATCCTAAAAATACTCTTTTTCTGAAATTATAAACTGGATTTCATCACTTCACACTTTTCTAGGTAAAAGAAATAGCCATTTACAGACAACTTGCCTTTGTTCATATATTGCTAGTCTCCTAAAATGGCTCCTACTAAATTGCACAAGTACTTCTCATGCCCCATTAACTTAACTGGTGAAAGGTCATCTTTGCCTGCTTAAATAAACACAGTCTTCCCAGAGAAGTGTAGCAAACCCAGAGTTTAAAATATTCCTGGCATGGGTGAGGTTGTTCAGGGAGCTTTAGGCAGATGCACATAATTCACAACATGCTTTGTGAACTCCTACCAAACAACCATCACTCTTCAGGCAGAATATGTCCTGAGACTATTTTTAGTATTTTATCTTGCTTTACTGTCCAGTAAACTTTTAGATTTTTATAGTTGTAAAGGCAGCACAGAATAGTGATACCAAACTCAAAACAAGCCAAGTCAGTACAGAAGAAACCGCACAGACATTTCAGCAAGCAGGCTAATTTCCCCTTCTTTCAAACAACTATGACTTAAACCTGTTAAGATGATACCTAGTGCATTTAAAAATTGTACTCAGTGTGGGCTCTTATCCTGAAACATCGTATAACATGCCTGCAATAGAAGTTACAACAACTTAAATACTATGCAGGACTTTGGTTTGTAATAATAATGGCCAGACTTCGCGAACGAAGATCTGTGGAAGGTCTTTGTACGCCTTCCAGCCTGCGCATTGGATTTATTTTAGGTGGGACACAGTGCGCGCAGAACTGAGCCCACCCTTTAATCCTAAGGTTCGTCTGCCGGGGCCAAGCGAGCTTGGACAGTGGCAGCGAGGTCCTCAGGACGTAGGTGGATTGCCTTACAGGGCTAACGGGCTCCACCTGCCCGGGGAGTGTCCCCGACCGGGAATCGAACCCGGGCCTCGGCAGTTACAGTGCCGTATCCTTAACCACTAGACCACCAGGGGCTCCCTTTGGTTTGTATTAACATCACAATTAGCCTTCATTAACAGTAGATCTTCTTCTGGCTTGAAGCCTGCTGCTTTAGAACAGATTAACCTGACTGACTTGGTTAGTCAAACCAACCTGCTGCCACCTCTGCTCTCTCAGTTCCACACAATGATTTACGTATGTAGTGCCTTCATTTTTAAAGTGGGATTTCTTTCCTTTTTTCTTGCATCAATATAATTACTTTGCTCCAGGCTTACTGAAGAATACTAGTAATCACCACAGGGCTATAAACTCCCACTAATCCATGCATTAATGCAGTCCTAAATTGCCCAGCAAGGTATTTCTATATATGGTTCAGACACTCTCCAATACTGTGAATACTTTTAATAGATTTAGAAAAAAGAACGAAGGGATGCATTTTTTTGCTTTTTCTCGAAACTTATCAAGAAGTGAAATTTTTCCATTAAGGTCTTTCCAACCAAATTTTACGATGTTCTTTGGGACCCTTTTATTACTTGGCTAAGAGTAAATGGGTTCCCTGGTGGGAATGAATCCAGAGACTGAGCATCTCCACAATAGGCAATGGCTAATGCAACCATAAGTTAGAACAGCCAATGTCATCTTCTGCTGCACACATCCAAGCTTAGGAAAAGCATGGACACAGGAAAACAAATTACACTCAGATGCAAAGAGTACCCATGGCAAGCTGAGGTAAAGACTTTACTCAGAGAAAATTTCTCCAAAGTCGTGTAAAAAATACTCAGGTGGCAAGCACTGGGAATGTTGGGTCAGATGCAGAAGTTTTGGGGAGCACACTGTCACTTTGGAGGATCAGAGGAAAGCAGAGGCAGTACTGACATCCATGGGAGGCCAGTGCTAGAACACCTGGGAGGCAAAATAGAGGGCTTTTGCTATGAGGGGTGCTGTGTTGGACCACCACTGAGTTAAACTGGGAGCTCACAGAAATAAAAGGTTGGAAATGGAGCTCTCTTACAATCTCTATGTACCCTCCTACAGACCTAGCTTCGTCTCCTTGGATGGGTTCATTCTCATGTCCCAAAATCTCTCTATACATAGGAGCATAAACAATGAAAGTGAATGGATAATAGACCCAGGTGGGTGACCAGCTACAAAACTGAAAAAATCAGACCAAAGAGATTGAGTAGATCATGAAAAAATACTACCCACTTGCTACTGAGACCCAAGTATTAGCAAAGCAAATACCGTGATATATGAAAATAAATTACTTTGAAATAAATACAAGACTGCACAGTGGGCTCCTTTCAATTAATTTCACATATTTCTGAATATACTGAATAACATCAGACTATGTGCCTAAGCATTATATCTTTGTCCTTGACAAACATACTAACATTTTTCACAGCCAATTAACCTGTAGCGAGTATGTACCACACTCACCACTGTCAACTGCAAGAAGGGTATCATAAGCTTCCAATGATAAGTATTTGTCTCTATTTACCCACATCCATAACCCTAAAAAATTGTTGCTATGGACTGCAGTGTCATGGCAGATGGAGTCAGGGACTTTTGATTGTACAGTGCTCAGCTCTCAGTTAGCATTGCACTCAAAACCTGCTGTCAGTATGCATCTTTTTACGACTATCATTCACTTTGTATTTTAACAAACAAAACATAGCTAACAAGTGGAAATTAATAGATGGAGATATATAGAATCTGTAAACTGCAAAGGCCCAGTTACAACAAGCAAGGACATTCCCATTATTACTAAATGTTTTTTTCCTTATTAAAGTAGAGGAAGACGAAAGGACAGGTAAGAGGAAATTCAGATACAATTAAACATACAAAGCAGACGAAATTCAGTTCTGTGTTGCTGCTGCTGCTCCATTGCTGCCATGACTCACCAAGTGTCCTTGTTCTGCAAGGACTACAACTGAGAATGAGCTGTTATGTTCCATGTCCTTGTGCTAAACCCATGAATAGGAAGATCAAGACACAGAGAAAAACTTAGTTATCCTTGGGTTCATTCTGATAAGTTGTTATTTTGTGCCAATTTTTTTCAGTTGCTTTGCCATTTTAGCAGGAATTTAATAACCTCACAGTAAAAACAAAAATATTACTTCAATGTGCACATGAAACCCTCATAAATCCATACCTTATGGCTGTTGCAACGTGTCAGACTCACTCCGATGACTTTTTGAGTCTTGCTGGAATTAGACTAAATTAGTCCATTGAAATTAGTTCATTCTTTACAGACATTTAATACAAGAACTGGCTAAGGACTGGACCAGAACAGATTCTTCTGAATCATTAATACTGCCAACACTTACTTAGACTTTGCTTGAAACAGTAAATTACCCTCTTGCTGCTATTAGATTCAGCTATATCAATGTATATTTAACTACTTTATTGCTGCCCACTGTACCAAGTATATAGGGAAAAATAATCTGTGCTTACTGCATCTCTGCTGGCTTAAAGGAATGGCATTGCATTCATTGCTGTGCATTTAGGAAGACAACTGAAGTCCACTATGTGTCACACCATCTCCAATTCTATGCATCCTACCAGACTGAAGCAGGAGGCAGTGATGGAAGGCTCTGAGAGATTTATCTAATTTTGAAATACGGGAAAGTTACAGGGCAACAAAGTCAGACCAAGTGCTCCAAGTCTCGGTGGACTATTTGCAGATAGGGGTATAAAAGGTTGTCCCAGCATGCACAGTGATATAAGAAGGTGAGATGACAGCTTTGCCTTGTGGTTAGAAAAACAGGATTCAGCTTTGCTAGGAAGGATTACAGTAACAAAAAGGCACACCTTCACTTGTTTCATTTTTGCTGCAGGAACAGAGAGAATAAGAAATTATAATATGTGCCTGCACCTCCCTGAACAGATTGAGAAAACAGAGAGGATGAATAGGGAAGACATCATTTTAGAGTTATTTTTCATAAAAATCTACAAAGATTGGCACCTTGAAAAATCATTTTCCATAAAACTTGAAGGATTACAAAAATGTCTCTGTTCATTATTGCCCATTCCTCGTCTTCTAAACCTGACTGGCATTATATTGAGAGCTGGACTAACAAAATCAGAGGCAGAGTGAAAGCAAAGTTTACTTTAGAAGGTTACATGTCAAATCTGAACTTCCAGATGACAGTACACTCTCAAACCTACTACTTAGAGCACACTTTGAGCATTCCTCAGAAATATTGATCCAAACAAATGTTCAGAAATCCTCCAGTTCACCTGAAAAACAGTTAAAAAAAATGATACCTACTCTCCAAATAAAACCAATGTTGCAAGTTAAATCAAATGTGGAAAACAACCCATCACTGTTAAAATGCAATATTAATGGCTGCTTCCAAATGGAAAGTCCATGGCAGTCCCCCACAAAAAACTGACTCATTCTTTTTTTATTCTTTTATATGACATTCCCTAAATTGTGTTTTAAATTTTTGCTGTTATCCAAATTGTCTCTCTAGTTCTAAGAGGCAAAAAAGAGTGAGCAAAAGCCTTCCAGATGGGACTTTGTCAGGTCAAGTAGAAGAAAATAATATTCTTATCAGTCTGACACTAAAAAAATTGCCTTTTTTTTTTTTTTTTGCAGAAGAATTGGTTACTCAGGTCCAGACTTATTTTAAGCACTTTGTCATTGTCATTCTGTACTTTTGAATTAAATTTCCTTATGTACAGCTTAGCACGATACATATCTCACATTTAAACTTCATCTTGGCAATTTCCTATTACCAACCCAACTGGTTGAATCCTTCTCTAGGAGTGTGGTATGCCATACAGGTGCTGAATGCCATCACTGATGACAGTATAACTGTAGCAATACTAGCAATTTTTCTTTCCTGGGATTTCTAATGAAGTCAGCACATTCCATTTTAGAAACTTCTCCCAGCCCACTTTTGAAATAGGAAAAATAAGTACACATCAAAGAAGGATAGCAAAAAAAGGATTGAATATTAAATAATAAGGCAAATTAAAAAGTCTTGTTTGGGCCTTGGGCTAGCACACTAGGTAGCTAACTTCCTAACTAGGTAGCACACTAGCTAGCTAACTTCCTACCTGTTTTTGGCTGTCATAGATACATATAATTTCTGTGAAGTATTTGGCAACAAGGAAAAATTCTCAACATATTCAAGAGGTACAAATACTACAATTAGCATGTGGTTAGTGAACAATAGTTTTCAAAGTTAAATAATAATATTCTTGTGCATGCAAAGTAACCTTATGGCAAGATCAAAACTGAAGTGCAGTCCATGATATGAAGAACTTAGATCACTTCTTGTTAGTAATGTTCCCCATCAATGACAGCCTAAAATAATGTTCCTTTTTGGCATTGAGAATTATTGAAAATATGTGTATAATATGAACTGTCTCTTAAATGGGAACTATTAAAATAATTTTCCATGGCCAGAATTTCCTTTCCTTCTTACACTGGTATAAGACTAAGTAGGGAGTGGGGAGTGAGGAACAAGCTTGAAAATATGATCAGGACCAACACAAAATAGCAGAGCTTCACTAGGAACAACAAAGCTGTCCCATTGTACGCTATATAAAGAGTTGGTCAAAAGAGAGACAGCAGATCAAATAGTAATACTTTATCAAAAACATTTGGTTTTACTCTAATCTCTGAGTAACAAACTGCAGGAAATGACAGTTGAAAGGAAAGAGAGCTGTTAGTAGGAGCAAACATATATAAATGGCAAATGTTACACACAGTAAGCAATACTGGGGGAGAAGAGTGGGTGAACAAAGCAGCTTTAATCTGCAGTTTGTAGTCTTGGATAGAGATGCTTCAAGCTTACAAACTCCATGCAGTTAATTTCAGGGCCAGCAGAGCTGCTACCTTTGATTTCTTCCCACTTCCAAAATCAGGTGGGGGGGGGTTGACCTTGGCTGGTTGTCAGGCGCCCACGCAGGCTCTCTATCCCTCCCCTTCCCAGCAGGACAGGGTAGGTAGAGAGTAAGATGGAAAGAACCCACGGGTTGGGATAAGGCTGTTTATTAAAGCAAAACCAAAGCAAAAGCTTGTGCGTGCAAAAGCGAAGCAAAAGATAACATGGTTTATTCTCTACTTCCCATCAGCAGCGATGGCCACCCACTTCCAAGAAGCAGGGCTTCAGCATGTGTAATAGTTCCTCAGCAGGCAGCCATTGGAGGCAATGAATGTCTGCCTTCTTGCTATTAGCAGCCAATGAAGGTGTTCAAGCCACCTCAGAAGTTGTTGGAACAGAAACATGTCTCCTCTTGGCACCGCAATTGTCTGTGCTGCACTGGATGTTCAAAGGGAACATCCCCTCAACACATCATGCAACCAGTGCTACATGGAGTAACTGGGTAGCTTTGATCACACAGTGAGCCCAAATGGGAAAACCCAATTTCCCATGAATACTGAAAAAGATTATGGACTGGCCAGAGATTTTGGAGCATTTCATGAAGAGGTGACCACTTGTGCCCAAGAAGCACCACCGTATAATGAGTTACCAGAAAATGAAAGAGGCCATGCTCTATTTACTGATGGAAGTTGTCTTGTGGTAGGAAACCATCACAGGTAGAAAGCAGCTGTGTGGAGGTCATTAACACCATCTCAGCCAGACCCAAAACATCAGGAAAGCTTCATGAGACACTATAAAAAAGGTTATTTTTGCTCCTCAGAAACCTTCAAATCACTTTCATCTGCTTCATTTCACAACACATAAATGTGTGTTCAAGATTCATAGAAACAAAATGAACTGTTTCAGAGGCAACAGAGAGACAGGGGTAGGGGGAGAATGGGACCAGCTGTTGATCGACAGACATCTAGGGCAAGATGGAGGAGGTAATTCAAAGTCATGTTGACTTGTGTCAGAGAAAAACAAGCAGATGACTTTCTCCCCATTTTTCTAATATTATTTAAAAAATTTTCAAAAAATATTTTCTGCTTTTCCTACTGAAAGAGCACAAGGAATGGAGAGCACATCTGAATGGAGAAATAAAAAGAGAAAAAAACTTTGAAAGGTAACACAAACGGTGATAAAGAACAGAAATAATTTCAAACAATACACTAGTTACTCCATTATCAGGAAACAAAGTTAGGTTTATCTCTGTATTTCAGGGAAATCAAGCCCCCAGAGGTCAAGGAGGTTGCTAAATGGATGAGGGAGCATTTTACAAATTCATCCTCTAATTTGGAGCCGAGGTCAATGATTTAAACTTTATTGCTCATCTTGAAACTGAACACACAATGAGCATAGGTGGAATCATCCCAACTAGCAATTACCCAGAGCTAGGCAAACAAGAACTGCAGAAGTAACTATAGCTGTAAGTGAATTCGAATTTTCAAAACATGACATCAGCCCTGTGTGTTTGTAGCCACTGTTCACTTCTGATGGTGATAACTTGTTAAGCCACAATACTCAGCCACATGCCTAACATCTCGCTGTACCGGGAAATCGCAACTGCCACAAGTTGTCCTACTACTAAGAAGTCTCAGCTGCAGCCAAGACATTAACAGTAAGCTCTCCAATACTTTATAACCCAAACCTCTATGCCCCAGACAAAACCAAATAAAAGATGACCTGGCTACCACTGTATATATGAAGTGTAGTGCTTATTTAGTGAGGAACGTATCCAACTTCAGCCTTGAAAATATGTCAGTGAAGGATGTTCTTTGCAGAGCTAAATGGTCCTGTAGAAAAGTGAAAGAGAAGAAACACATACTGACTGCATTTCAGGAGCTCTGATGAAATCTTCCCCGCTATAGAGTGAATCCCATTTCCATGTTTCATTTTTTGGTTTTTTACCCCAGATTTAATGCAGCCCAGACAAACTAGTGCCATCTTAGTACGTATTACTGTAAAATATTGACCTCAGCATGCTAAATCATGAAACAGTTTGTAGAAAAGGTTACAATATACTGTACATAAAGGAATCTCGCACCCAGTCAAGTTTCCACTGTAGATATTTAGTTTCAGGTTTGAAGGGAAACTGAAGGCTATGTTCCAAACTACTGAACTTAGATCTTCGCTATCCAAAGAGAAATAGTGATGCCAAATACAGATGTGATGCCAAATAGATCTTATCTATTGAGGCAGAAAATAGGCACTTTCTGGAGATTGAAAAAACAGTGTTTTACAATGAGATCCCTAAATTATCAACTTGCAACAAAAAAATGGAAAGAGGCTGAAGTAAAGGTAGGGAGATTGGAACTAGCAGGTTCCTCAATGGGCTTGTTAGAAGTGTATCACAGAATGATTGATGTTGTGGAAAGGACCTCTGGAGATCATTTTCACTTTGACTAAACACACAGGTCACTTCCAAGATTGTATTTTTTTATAAACAGTATGCCTTGAGAGGGAGAACAAATTGTAGCACTGTTACTATCAAAGCATGCTGAAGCTATGGCAACAGCAAGTTGAAAGAATCCCTACATCCTTCTTTAACCTCACCTTCTTGTACTTTCTCCATACCAAGAGGAAGATCAAGGCTGCATTTGGTACTTCTAGGAGTTAAAGAAGAAACTGTATGAGGTGTAAGGTCAGATTTTCCTTTCCTTTCTAACCCTTCTGATGAGAGTTCTACTTTTGAAAGTATTTAGTGTTTTTCATTAGTAGAAACAATAATAAAAGATTACCTTTGAATTTGTACAATTGTAACATGAACTTAGTCCTGATAAATTCTACTTATAATTTTTTCCCTTCAATTAACTGTTGCTGATAATATATTGCATGAAGCTCAAGCTATGATTTTCTTTGTGCCAAACACTTTGAAAATTATACTGGCCTTTGAGGTAAATTTACCCTTTCAAAGCTGAACCAGGATACCAGAACTATGTAATTTCTTTGAAAAGGTCAACAAGAAGTTTAGTATATAGTAGGTAAGAATGTTAGGTTACAGAGAGAGTCCTACCTTTGGAGACTTTTGAAGAATGCTGAAATTATTATCCCACTCTCAAGTAGCACATACATAGGTAGTTAATTCCTCTAAAATAATTCTCTGAAAAATACCAAGTGTCAAAAGCTTTTGAGCCCCTCATTCTCCATATTCCTGCAGGTCTCCATGTGCCAAAGGCAATTCTAAGCTGACAGACTGCTACATGGAATATTGCCATGACAAGGCTGTTGCTGCTGAATGGTGGAATTTTTCCTAAGGAATTATCAAAGGGCAGTAATAAACACAGTCCAGGAGTATTACTGACATCAATCCTGAGAGACCCTCAAGCCATCTCTTGCCTCAGCATAAGCTCCAATTAAGTATATTTAAACATTAACCTGGTTACAGAACAAGCTAATTGCTGTTTTCAGATATAAGACAGATAGCCTGAGAAAGCAGTTAATAGAACTGAGCATGCCAAAAGGCATTGTGTTATTCTTCAGTTATAGGGATGGCTTTAGCTCTTTACCATATAAGCAAAACAACCCTGCACTGCCAGCTTTTAGCTTCCCCCTTGGAGACCTAGGCACTCTTTTTATAAAATTCTCAATGTGTCATAGGATTAGAGGAAAGTATTTAATAGACCCTAATGAAATTATGTGAGAACTACACCAATTCTGTCACAGTAGCAGAAGAACTAATTTCACTAGGGAATTAGGGAAAATCAAAGATGCCTGTGAAAGGGAAGAAACTGCACAGTTCATCCACAGTTGCTAGCAAATGGAAATGCTGTGAGAATTCATCATGGTATATTTTAAACAGGCTTCTTTAAAACAATGTTAATATAATTTGCATATGAAGCCAACCTAATGCTTTCAGAGTCAATGGGAGATTAGGCATGACAGATGAGCTATAACATCTGTAAGAAAGGAAGAGCCTTCTTTGTGGTGTCATAGCTTTTATGTGGGCCATCAGCCCACATAAAAGGGAGGAGATATTAGATCTCACTGTAGCTGTAGCAGGGTATATTATTTTCTTAACTATGAAACTTTTTTCTGTGCTAGAGTTCTACCATCAACAGTGAAAATGCTGCCAGTTGTCCCAGGATGTCAGGGAAAGAAGAATAAAATGAAAGTAGCAGTGACCAAAAGTCAGGGCCCTGAGGTCACTGCCATCCCTGACTGCCCCTGCCCATCCCTGGGGATCCCCACATCCTACCCATGGCCAGGGCCCCATTTCAGGCCCCCAGGAGTGTTGATCCTTGTCCCATTAACAGCACAACAAGGCCATCCCCCAGCTGCCCACAGCCCTGCCCAACTGTGAGCCCTACCATGCCCTGCTTGTCCCCATCCCCATGGAGATGCCCAAAGCTGGGATTGCCACAGTGCCTCCCAGCTGCCCTACTTCTGGCCAAGATGATAGGACATGCCCTGATTAGGACCAGGCAGTTGTTGGAAGGTGTCACCAGCTCTGGGTCATTGATCAAAGTAGGCTTGGTCTCTCTGAGAGAAATTACATAAGAATGCAAAGTTAAAGGGGTGTTATAATTCAATATTGGTGAGAGAAAGGGAGTTAAATGGAGAAAATAGGATAAACAATTTAACTGCATCCAGGAGCACAGCAATTTTTAGAGTTGTAAGAGTCTTGCCCTAATAGAAAGCTTGGTATTACCAGCCAGGAGGGCAGTGATGTGACTTTAACCTTCTTAGACAGAAGTCAGAGAAGCTGCCAGAGCAGAACAAATAATAAACGTGGGAGAATTCAATTATACCCATGTAAACTGCAGGGATGTCATTGTGAGAAATGATACAGAGATACAAGTTTTAAATACCGTAAATGACCACTTGTTAAACTTATGACTCAGAAAACCCACAAGTGGAGAAGCAATTTGGCTTAGTCCTGAGCAGACGAGATGTGGTTTGCAATGTTACTTTTGAAGAGGTACTCTGTAATTATGACTACTATATAGTCAAATTTAGCAATTGCAAGAATGAAGTAGATTTAATTTCAAGAAAAAAAAGAAAGAACAACAAAAGAATGAAGAAGCTTGTTAAAAGCAAATTAAAAGGAAGACATAGAAGAATAAAATTCTTGCAGGCAGACTTGAGATTATTTAAAGACAAGTAAACTGGAGTCTCACTGTAAAAATACTTTCCAGTGAAAGAGAAATAGAGAAGGACTCACCAAAGTCAGAATGACAGAACAACAATAAGGGAAGACATTTAAAGTCAGAAAGATTTCCTTTAAAAAGCAGAAGTATTATCTGAAGAAGGGAAACAAAAATGAGGAGAAATTCAGATAAAACTATATAAAACCATAAAAGGCAGATGAAAACAGATTTTGAAAATTAATTTGAGTAAATAAGAACTTCTTTGCTCCCTGGCAGAAAATTTGTTCTGTCTGGAGAGCTAATAGAACCAAAAAAAGTGAAAGTTAACATGAAAAACTTAGTTGAATTATCTTTATCCACATTCATTTAAGAAAAATTCAGAAAGATTCATAGCCCCTTTCTTTATAACAGTCAAGTTTGGTGAGCTACCAAAAGGTCAGTAGGGAATATTTATGAACAGATTGACAAAGTAAAGGCTGAAGAATCGCTTCAGCTCCACTGCATTTGAGAATAAGTGGTATAAAAATCAAACTATGAGACTACTGAATTTCTGGCATAGTGGTAATATACTGACTAATGGTTCTTCAGGAATGAAAAGTCACAAGTCTAAAACCCCCTTTTTAAAAGGGTATTGAGAGAGGGTGCAAGTAACCTACACCAGAAAGTCTGACTTCTGTGCTGGTGAAGCTGTGAGAAATTATAGTTCTCCTTAACATTTGATGTCCTGGTTATACTGGAGCAGTTTTTGCAGTGGTATGTCAAGGATCACATACAAAGGTCTGATTGAGGCTCAGCAGGTATATTGACAAGGACTGTGTGATGCACAGAATTGTATAAGTTTGCAGAAAACTGTTGACCAGGAGGCTCCCCAAATGGTAAGAAACTAATCATTCATGATACAAAGAAGAAAATGTTTATTGTATATTCGTAACTAATTTCAAACTGAAACCAGAGTGGGCATAAATAAAAGAATTACCTCAGGAATTGAACAAGTTTCTAAACAAAAACTGTTCCATAGGTTTACATATGAACTGTCAAATGGGATAATTGATGAATTTACAGATGACATAAAATTAGTCAGGATAAATTAAATCTGTCTTTACACAAGAGTTACACAGTATAGCATGAATTTTTATGTTCTTTCTAAGCATCCATTCCTGATGATTGAGATAGAAATCTGGAATAAACACACCTTTAGTTTTCTTGTCCTAATGACTGCACAGAAAGATAAAAAATAACAGACAGATGAGCTAAAGTGTATAACAACGTTTCAGGCAGGGAATGATGAAAAGAGCTGATCCTTCTTTCTCTAATATAACCTCTACTCAGCCAGCTTTTATGCAGAACTTCCTGCCATGATTTCAAAATATTTCTTTCTGGAACTGCTATATTGAGCATTCAAGACATGTACAGAATGTTTCTCCCTTTAACAGTTTGTCCCTTCATGTCGAAGGATCAATAAAGAAATATTTTTAAATTAGAGAAATTTAATACATCTAATTTTCATTTTCCAGCCTTCAGATTACTAGCAACTCCCAAGCTTTGTCACAAGGCCAGGATTTTTTGATACTCAGCCTTTCCAGACCCTTTATTCCATATTCAAGAAAAACCTTCTGAAATAATAGTTAAGTGACGAAAAAAAATCAGGTTGTATTTTCACAGAAAAACCTGATACATCATTACTGCTGAAGATACTGAAAAATCTCACATGACAGTCAAAATAAGATGTGAGAACTTTTGTTTGTATAAAGATACTTGTTTCCTTTTGGCTTTGCAGTTTTGTCTTCAGCAGCAGGTGACAAACGCTCACCATTTCTCACTAAAAGCATAAGATATTCGAGGCTTAAGTAGGTGTTCTATAAATACTCAAGACAATGACATTTCCATCTGCATGGCAAGCAAACCAAAAGGACAAGGCTGAATGTTCATTTTCATCTCTCAGATGTGCCTGTTCTTATCAGTGGTATTTCCTGGGAGCTGTGTTTCTGTTTATAATGAGCATTGCTGTGTAACAACAGCTACATGGTGGAAAATAAGTACAGTTTTAGGCTTTGGAGGAGAAATGTGTT
Source organism: Pachyramphus minor (assembly GCA_013397135.1). Classification (NCBI taxonomy): domain Eukaryota; kingdom Metazoa; phylum Chordata; class Aves; order Passeriformes; family Tyrannidae; genus Pachyramphus; species Pachyramphus minor. The sequence continues at coordinate 862,463 of VYXB01009189.1, read as the reverse complement.
TCACATCAACCTCACTGGATATTGGAATTCATATCATGAAACCAAATATTATAAAGAATACAAAGGAAATACGTTAAAAGTGCAACTCCATAGCTGTAGTTGGAAACATTTGTATAAGTTCTATACAAAATAATGGAACAGAAGGGTTCTACTCTCCAGATAAGAATGTATTCAGTCCTTTATATTCTTCATAATGAAGTTGTTGTCTTGCCAAAACTTTCCCTTGCTGCCCTCATAGAGGTCCCAAGAAACAAAAAAATTTGCAGAGCAAAAAGTACAAGAGGTTGAAAATGTATGTGACTTTCAAGATCTTTCATCTTTGCATAATTTGTACAGTCTGAAACCAGCAGTGAGAGCAATGCCACCCAGGTGATAAGCAGAGAAGAGGGAAACATTCAGGGGTATGGGTGATTGTGACATTTCTTCACTGCATGAAGAAATGACCATGACTGGATCTTTTGAATAGACAAAGAGCCCTGAATGCACTTTCAAGCCCATCTTTCTCTTCCAATGAAATATAGTTGGGCTGTCATTCATACTAAATAAGACTTGCTGGCTTAAATTCATCTCCACTCACATTTAAGAAAATATCTTTATCCTGTGATCTGCATGCAAATACCCAATATTAAGTCTCTAGGTGTCACTTTTAACTAATAGCCTGCAATTAGTGTTTGATGGCCCATCAATGCATTACGGAGTTCCTTCCTCTGAAAGAGTTCTCCCTTTCTTTAAATTGCCAGAATTGAAAGAATTATGTTCTAATCCCCTGATTTCATCCAGTTCATTTTGAAACTTAATGTTTTCCATTTAAATCCCCTATTGGGAACTCATTCACTTCCATCACACCAGCACCAGAGAGGTTGCCTTGATTAATTACTAGCACTTACCCTTCTACTTCAGTAAATCTCAGTACAGTGTCTAATAACTGGAAAGCTTTAAATAGATGTTTTAAGTAATTCCAAATATGAAGCTCTGAAGAATTCTACAAAACTGAGGAAAGGCAGGGCACTACAGGGATTCTGTGTTTAAGAACCAAGAGTGTATGAGGTTCAGAGCTGATTTAATGCCCAAGCTACTAAACCAAATTCATACTGTAAAGCCAGCTCATATAGGTAATACAAGTCACCAAACAGAGAGTACAGGTTCAGGAATCAAATTACATTTTCAGTCCTGGAGATGCAATAAAGTTGCCAGATTTACAATTTCTAACATATAGGAGATGTATTTTAAATATCTATAAGTTAACATAAGAGAGGAAACTCATTAACATGGCAGAGATTAGACTTTCATTCATGTGAAATCTGCAGTGGTGACTATATGGACAACAGTTATTCTAAGTCCAGTTTTGAAATGCACCTTCACCCATGGATCAAAGTTTCCAAAGAAAAGCAACAAACAAATAAACAAAGCAATTCAAAGAACTAATAATTATTTAGGTCAGAAAAGATGTCTCCAATCATCAAATCCATCTAATCCCACCTTTGGCCAATTACCACTTTGTCAAGTAGACCATAGCCCCAAGTGCCATGTCCAATCTTTTCTTGAATCCTTCAGGGAAAGTGCCTATATCACCTCCCTGGGCAGCCCATTCCAATGTTTAACCACCCTTTCTGTGAAGAAATTTCTTCTGATGTCCAGCCTGAACCTCCCCTGGCACAGCTTGAGGCTGTCCTCTTGTCCTGTTACTAATTGCCTTAAAGAAGGGGCTGACCCCCATTTTGCTACAACCTCCTTTTAGATTTTTGTAGAGAGCAGTAACATCACCCCTGGGCCTCTTTTCCCCAGACTCCCTCAGCTGCTCCTCATAGGAGTTGCTTTCAGACCCTTCATTGTACTTCTCCGGACGTACTCCAGCACCTCTATGTCTTTCTTGTAGTGCAGGACCCAGAACTGGACAGAGTACTCAAGGTGCAGCCTTACCAGTGCTGAGTACAAAGGGAAAACAGATGAACAAACCAACAAAAACACAAAACTATTCCCAACAGAAATTCATCTGGATTATCCTTTACCTACAGAATAACCTGAGTAAGAAGTCTACAATAAATTAAAAGAAACACTCTAAAAACTGGAAGTCTTGGATATTCTTTTCGCAAAGTTTATCCTCATTCTTGTTTGCTAATTCATTGTAATGTGTAGACAAAGGCCTCTTGCTAAGAGTTATTTGAAAGTGACTTTCCATTTAGTGGTAGGCGTAGAGATGGGAAGAGAGTCTTCTTCACAGTCCTCAGACTAAAACTGCTTTTTTTCTCATGCCAGTTAGAGCAGCAAACATTTATTAAGGTATGAAGGCACCTCACAGTGTACAGTCAAATAGTGAACCATATTTTGATAAGTTTGACCCTCAGCAATTTCTTCTGCAGATGAACTAGCTCACTGAGTGAAGGTTTATCTCCATCAGTCTCACTCGTCTCTGTCTTAAACCCTTTTTTCCCCATGATAGGATCAGAACAGAACTACTCTACTGAAAAATCCAGAGCAGAGAATAAGTGCTTGTATGTTCAGAGCCCATCCACAAGCAGTTTTATTCACAAGAGCACCCAGAAGAGCCTCCCAGTTCTGGGAAGTACCCTTCCCGGTTCAGTCCATCATACAGCACATGAGAAATCAGGTAAGTGGCCATAATACTGCTTACTTTGACTCAGCTGGCAGGCAGAGTCTATATATATATACAGCTTTAACCAGCTGCAACACAAGTTAATTCAAATTCCTGTGGCTTCAGTGAAACCAGGCAAAGTCAAGTGAAACTATGTTCCATTTACCTGGAGTGCACACATCACCCATCACCATCACTAAACCCATGAGCACAAGCTGTGGAACTTCAACTCCTCAGAGCAGAGCTGAACGGCCAAGCTGAAAGTCTGAGTTTTGAGAGGCTTCAGACAAACCTGAGTCCACTCTATCCATACTGCAAAACTCACAATCTTTCTTTTCTCCCTGGATGCCCCCACATGCACCATTTTTCTATCTCTCGTCCTCTTCTGCTTTCACCACTCTTCATCCCTTACCCTTACAGTGTCTACTAATTCCACATTTTTGGGGGCAGCAGGCAGTCGCATGTATCATTGCCACCACCTCAGATGCTTTCAGCAGGGGGTCACATACCCGAATTTGCGTCCAGACAATCCAAAGGCAGGTTTACCCTAACCTACTCTGGAACTGTAAAATGTGCATGTAGTTGCAATCAGACCTTGATAAAGGGATTTGGATATGCCCATTATCATTATAGTGAGCTGACCCAATAGCCCAGGCTCAGATGCTTCCTGAATCAAAACCTTCTTAGAAAGCAGAGATAAAATTTCCAGTCTAATTTTGTAAATGCATGTTTAAATTATCCGTAGTTACAGTGATGTACAAAGGTTGACAAAATTAAATTCCCTATTTAAAAAAAATGAAAATGATCCATTTGTTTTTTTCAAGTATCCTTGTTAGTTGACTGCTGTGTTATATTTTACTAAAGCTAACCTTTTCAAAAATCTGTAATTATCTTGAAATACATTTTGTGATTTATGATAAGGAGTGGATTATATGAAAATTGGGATGATGACTTCACTAATGTTCCAGATCTGATTTCTCTTTAAAACTGTCTTTAGTTTTGCTTTGTGGATGTTTAGTAAAATAAAGTATTTTCCTCTTTCTAATGGCATGATGTAATGATTTATTGAGAGTCCTTAAATTCCACCAAGGTCAAAACTATCACACAAGGTCAGATCTCAGCAATACTTTAAAGGGAACTGGAAAATTTCTGCCAAGACACCACTACCTTAGAAACAGAGTTAGAGGAAAAGTGGCTTCCAAAAGTATCTCTCTTTTCACTTGCCTAGCAGAACTGCATCTTTCTCAGCTTGTATTTGTCTTTGGACAGTTTTTAAGTCAAATCCCGTCGTTCTGTTTTTTTTGAAATTCAAGTTCAGCTCTGTAAGTCAAAGTTGACAGAGCATTTCTTTCAAGAAATACGAGAGAGAGTGGCACTCAGGACTCAGCTTGTCCTGGTGTGCTATCCTAAACAGCAAGGGAAAGCTTTCCCCTTTCCTGGATGCCACAGTGGAGCTGACAGTGTCACACAGCAAAATCATACATTGATATGCTACCACAGAAGTCAGGTAGAGCACTAGCCCTTCATTGCATTTGCTTCAGGAGCACAGGGCACCTCGTGCCTGCCTTGCAATAACAGAGGGGTGATACTGCTGACTAACCAGCAACCCTGTGTCTTGCACTGCCCACAAATAGCCCTGCTTTCAAAAACGTAATTGTTTGATTCCTCTCTGATGAGCTGATAGACAGGCCTGGTTTTGAACAACATGGGAACAAAGTGTTAGCGCTGGACCACCAAACGGAGCTCCCACAGAGAGCATGAAAGTACTGAGCCATGATTCTTCGTAAAGGAACAGTGCAAACAAAACCGCTTGGCATTTTTTCAAATGACTATTTATTCTGTACCTTTGCTTTCTGCCATAGCAAACCCGTGGGATTCTGCAGTTCTTTCCTCATCCCAGTGACAACTCCCACATACTGCCAGGCAACTATTCACAGTATCTTTGTTTTCCTGCTCCAAGGGCAAGTTTCACACAAGTGTCTTCATATAAAAGACAGTTTCCAACCATCTCAGCTTCACACACAAAAATTTATTTTGATTAGGTTCTTTTTAATTATAAACTTCAGACTAGCAGCCAAATATGTGACAAGTACTTATAGGCTATGGGATTGGTTATAGACACTGTGTCACATTTCTTGAGCCTAAATGTCTGCAGTGAATAAGAACTGCACTTTGAAAACACATAATACTTTTAATAGGCACAATCCCATCCAGGTACAGAAGGTGAAATTAATAGATCTGAGATCAGTAAGAGTGCCTTGCTGTATACTCACTGCTAAGATGGAAAACTGTTCCTGAACCAGTTACTCCTCCTACTCCTGCAGTTCTCTGTCTCGCCAGCCCTCACGCAACTCATGGTGACAATTTTCTCCTGTATAATTTGCCTGTTCTGCCGCATACTTTAACATTTGGTAAGGAGGGGAAAAAAACCCATAAGAAATCTCCAATTCGCTTCTATTAAAATCTTACAATGTGCATATCTTGGCATAAATAACATAGAAAATTTACAAACAAACTAACCTGTCTCATCACAAAAACTTTTGAGAGAAGTTATTCTTACATTAATAAAGCCAGCTGCATATCTCTCCAGGCAAACAACACTAGGATCATTATTCAGGTATAGAAACACCTCATTTTTACTTAGCACTTTTAGATGGTATTGCACTAGCTATGTATTAATCTGATAATAATTACACCTATATTGGTAAATTAAACTTCTTAACCATGACTGTGATTCACAAATTGTTGAGAAATAATAATTGAAATGAGACAGGTCTATGCCAGGGATCTTTCTAAAAATTTAACTGAAGAAGAAGTCAAGCTCCAGAACCTTGAAATTCCTCAATCTCTTAATGAAAATGCAGTCAGTGTATCTGTATATGTCAGAAATGTATTGAGTACCCATTCACATGCATTTTACCATTCCAGAAATGTTATCCATTTCGGAGTGCAGTGTTGAATTCTTACAACCTAAGGGAGCTTGGTGCTACCTTAGGAAATCTTTCCAGTTCTAACTCCAGACGTTCAGTTTCTAACACTTGAACAAGTAAGGCCTGGTTAGTATCTCTAAAATCACATCATTTCTGCAGTGGGTTGAAGGGCAGTTTCTAGCTACAAAGAACTTGGGAACAATACAGGTACTCGCCTAGCAGCAGGCACTCTCCTCCTCTCTAGAGGCACAGCCTGCCCACACTACACAGGGGACCTGTAGGAAATCACCCTGGGTCAGGGGCTGCTCCAAGGCCAAGAAACAAGGTATGGAGCAAGGAAACAAAGGAGGCACGAGCCTTGGGTTGAGGCTTGCTGGGGAGGTGGATACTGGCCCAGGATCCTGATGGGTGCACTACCTGTCGCTTTCTGCAGTCCCATATGCAGTTAGGATTTGCCAGACACAAACCACAGTCCTGTGAAGGCACCAGAGCACTCCTGTGACAGTTAGAAAGACAGTACTGTTAATCATATAAAAATCAGTTGGATGAGAAAGCTGTGAGAGGCCAGGATGCAGTGAGACTGTGGTGAGGTCTATCTTTCCCCCACACCTACAACATTCAATACGTCTGCACATTCATTAGCTGTCTTGTCATGGTCAAACCACCAAGTTAAAGCAATCACATTCACGTCTGAGTTTTCTCTACTTAGCTATGAGAAGTAACATTACAAAAGCCTCCTGGCATGAGAGAGAGAACCATGCAAGCCTCATGCCAACTGCAGCAAATCAGCCCAGGTTGCAGAATGGGCTGCAATGGCTCTGACAGGCGAAGGGACTCATCTTGCCTCACAACAACATATGATGAAAACACCACAACTCTTGAAACTTGGAGCTTAGCCACAGGTTGGGCAGAGCTGTAACAAGTAACACTTTGTCACACTTTGGCTTCCTTCATGGGAGGTTCATGTTTGTGTGCAGAGTGTGTCTCTGCACATAGCTCTTTCCCCAGATACAAGTTAAACTAGATCACTTGGGTCTAATTCATCACTTCTCACCTTTCTGCACTGTGCCAGAGATGAAGGCCAGCATCCAGGGGTAACAGATTTTGCAGCCCTCTTTTAGGCCTGTCTGGAAACAGATGTCAGCTTCAAACCAAGAAAACACCATTGTGTTCAAAGGTGAGGTACTGTCAAAGGCAGTATTCCTCCTTTCTGCCCACCTGGACATACCTCCAGCTCTTTGTTGAAGTTAAGAGGTGGAGGATACTGTACTAGAGAGAGAGAGATACATATTTATTTATTTGATATATATGCTTTAGGTAGCTACCAGTTCAATGTAATGACCAAGGTTAGCAGTAGATTTAGAAGGAGCAAGCTTTATCAACCTTGTGCAAACATCCTTTATTTTGAGTGCCAATCAAACAGTGAAAACAGCGGCATGAAGAAGAGACAGATCTGGGCACTAAGGGTACACAATGCAGCAAACCAGTCTGGGGAAGGGCTAGGCCAAATTCACAACCACCTGACACTGACAGTTTATGAAAATACAGATGTCTGAAACAGTATTTTTATGCCATTAATTTCCCCACTCCAAGATTTGTCATTTTAGACATCTCCTTAAGCATCATTCACACCATGTACTAACATTTTCATGACAAAAAACTTATGTTTGCCTCCCTTTTGATCACCTCTTGGCACCCAATATTCAGGAACCCTGGGCATCACTTTTGTTATGCTTATCCCTCCATCAACAGCTTTCCCCCAGTACTTCTGAACAAGTCAAGCCCCTTCAATGGTTTTCTTGTTGAAAAGGTAGTTCTAATCATTCTCTCATTTGGAGAAAAGAGGAAGTAGAGTCAGTGGATAACAGGGTCTGTTTAGTGACTGAAATCTGTCTTAGGCTTATGATCATTAGCAGCTGATTGGCACCTGTGCCAATGTAGGACTGCTTGCTACTGTCACAGCCATAGCCAGCATAGCGGACCTGTCAATTATCAGGAGTTTCCCCCAGTTACCTCTATTTTGTTGTGGTTTTGGTTTTTTTAGTTCCTCCCCTTATTTTTCTTCTCAGTGAGATAAGTAAGCTGTGAGTCCTCCCACCACTTATGGTTTTACAGTGGTTATCAGGACTGGCAGTACTCAAAGCACAGGAAGTGGGGTGTAGTGACTGTGTGTGTCAAACTGTGGAACATGACAGCTAGAAGCAATAGTGTGCTTAGCTAAAGTTATGAAAACAGGCTTTTTTTACCCTTCTCTACTTGTATACAGTTCCCCTTACATATACTAGTTTCAAGCACAACAAGTTCTTGGAAAGATGCAGTCAGAAAGGCCTCCTTTCACACTTTCTGTACGTACCTGGAGAACCGTAAAAGAAAGAAGAGCTGCTGTTTACAATTTTTTCTTGTCCTTTGCAACTCTAATGATTGAAGTGAGGTTACATTAAAAATCAATGCATTTATTTTTTCTCTCATCTGTCACACTATAATCTTACTGTCCCAATTTATTCTCTTTATTTAGGGGGTGGTAGAAGGGAAGGGAAGGGAAGGGAAGGGAAGGGAAGGGAAGGGAAGGGAAGGGAGAATTTTATATTTTTTTTTAAGAAGGATCATTTTAGAGAAAAAGTTCTGAATTTTGTAAACATAATGAACTGTCAGAAGTTGAAACCAAAACAAACGCAAATATCAAGAAAAATGAATTCAAATTTGAGGTAGAAATGCAATGGTATTGTTTAAAATGTGTGTAATATCCTTCATTCCAAACATTACAAATAAAAGCTGTGTCAAATGACAGTTAGGCTAATCTTTCACAAGACCACTGTAGTATGCACCAACATAAAACTGGGACTATCCCCAAAACTTAACCACTTGATTTCCTAAGTAACTGCCTTCTGTTTTAAAGATTTCAATTTGTTGGACAAGAAGGAAGTGGTAAGCCAAAGAATGATTGAAATCTATGATCCATCACCACAGAGGGAGTTGATGCATAGTTATTGTAAAAACAGAGAGTATAAAACAGAAAATGATATAAGCCAGATAGTGTGAGTACAAGATGGTTGTTTATTTGTCCGTGAATCATGAGAAAGTCGTGAGTTCATGGTACATGAAACCATGTAAAATGATAATACTTAGGTCTCCAGCTTTCACATGCCCAAAGGACTGTGCAGGATGTGCAATTGAAATTGCTTCTTCATGTTCTTGGGAAATAAAGTGATTGCATCTCAACTGCCCACACGGGGCAGTTATTTCTGGCAACCATGCATTACAGGCATTTAGAAGGTAAAATATGCATCTGGAATGATACTTATATCACGGTCAGTGGGAATCATAGAATCAGAGAAGTTGCCGAGTTGGAAAGGACCCACAAGGATCATCCAGTCCAACCCTTAGCCCTGCACTTGACCAACCCCATGACCATGTACCTGACAGTATCATGCAAATGCTTCTTACACTCTGTCAGTCTTGGTGCTGTGACCACTTCCCTGGGGAGCCTGCAACCCTCCTCATCCTGTAACAGGCTAATAATATTTCTATACTGCCTATTGTGACTAATGCATTTGTCCCCCACATTTCTGTCCAGCTTCAACTCCAGCTGAGCTTTGGCCATGTAAATTTTCTTCCTACAGTGACAAGAAGCATCTCTGAATTCTTCCGATGTTATTTGACCTTGCTTGCATTGGGCATACACCTTCCCTTTTTTGCCTTATTTCTAAGAGAAGATCCCTGTTCAGCCAAACCAGCCTTCTGCTTTGCCTGCTTGTCTTCCAACATTTGGGAATTGCCTATTGCTGTGCCTTTAGGAGGTGATGAAAAGTGACCAGCACTGGTGGACCCCAGCACCTGCAAAAACATTTTCCCAGGGGACCTTTACTTACTAATTCCCTGAGCAGCCTGAACTCTGCTCTCCTATGTCCAGTGCTGAAGATTTGCTGGCACTTTTCCTCCTGTCAACAGAGATTTTAAAAGTCGACCACTTCATGGTCAAGATGGCCTGGCCACCAATCTCCAGTTCTGAGTCAGCTTCCTTAGGACTTTTTCCATAAAGTTGACATCCAGGTTTTTTAGGAATCTTGTGGCCCAGGTTGTAAGAGCTGCGTGATGCTCCCAGTCAACTTCTGGCAAGTTGAAGTCTCCCAATGGCAGTTGATTTGGAAGTGTCCTTTAGTTCCTCCAAGAATAATTTGTTGGAAGTCTGGTACCTTCTTATCACAGTACTTACTACAACTTCTCAACAGAGGGTTTATCTCAGAGCACATAAGCAATAAATCAGAAGTAAATGCTCAGGCTATTTTCCTGATTGTTTTTAATAACAAAAACATGTATAAGAAGGAGTCCTGACAGATTAAATATATTTAGATCATAAAGCCATTTCTTTTGTCACGTAGTTCTAGAAATGACTGCATTTTGGCATCTACAGATGACTGTGACAATGAACGAGCTGCCAAAGTTATGTACACTGTGTTATTCCTGATCAGTCACAGACACTTATAACAAGCATTTCCAGTGCATCCATGGGCACTGCTAGCACTCCTGCAGCAGAAGCAGTGGAAATTTGGCAAATGTTGTATATGATGTGGAAGAGGTGTGCACTTTTCCCTCTGTTTTATGGCTGTCTTGAACTAGTGTAAACCTCCTTCAGCCAAATAAATAAGGTTGAAAGACAGCAATTTTTAATTTCTGCTGTCTCCAGAATTGTACAACTGCCTCTGAACTGAAAATCCATTTTTTTTTTCACAAAGTAACCTAACCTTTTCTGTTTCACTGAAAAGAACTGTGTTTTCTTTGAGCTTCTGCTTTGCTCTTTACAGTCCATCCCCATGAAGCAAGATTAAATTAAATAATAGTGATGAGCACCCCGAAAAGTTTAAAAAAAAAAAAAACGACCAACCACCACTTTTTTTATCAGGGAAGATATCAATTTCATTTTCTCACTGACAGATAACATACCTCCCTGCCATTTCCTCTCAAACAAGCACTGAAAATTCATCACATATTATCAATATATATCCTTCTGAAATAATTATTAACTGTGTTTTACTCTTTGTCCAAGTCTGTCCTGCAGACATTGGTTGGCCTTGTCAACTCTCAGTTTCAGGTTCTTCATAGCAGGGGATACAAAAAAAAATAAAAAAAAGTTACTACCTCCAGCCACCACTGTCTTTCCTCCAGTAAGTGGAGGTGTCTACCTCATAAATCAGCTCCTGGGCTATAGAAGTATTCAGTTAGCATATCAAGATGGACCTAAATAGCCAGACCAAAAGCTGTAGCAGCTAATGACAACTTTAACACTGAAACCAGCTGCTCAATGTACAACACTGTAATGCACTTCAGCAGCTTCTAATTGCAACATGCTTCTCTCAAATACATACTCTCTTCACTCACTCAGTGTTTTCATGCCTACCCCTGATGATTTCATACTCTGCAAAACTAGTGATTAAAAAGAAGGTTAAAAAATCTAATTAACTCTAATTATAATAATCATTAGCATAACTTTTTCACATCCACAACGTCTTAGTTTTTCTTAATAAGAAGTTTTTCCTGAAGTTCTCTTCATTTAATGTAACATACTGTAGCAAGTTCTGTTCTTTAAAACAGGTTTACAACTTTGAAAGCGAAAAAGGCAAGGAGGAGTAACTTTATATTTCATTCCAAACTTTCAAACTGTGAGAAGAGTTTGAACATAAAAGCCTATATATCTGACTTGCTTAAAGACTATGGGAAAAAAATCAAAACTCAGCAGAATTTATTTGTACTCCCCAGTGGAACTGGAACAGTTAAAACCCAGCAGACACACTTATAAGCCTGGACACCGGTTTCCAGTTTCCAGTCTCCAGATTCCCAAGACCGCTAAAAAATCGAGAGAGGTTTTGCAAAGACATCAGCCAGCTCTTTGAGGATTCTGGGATGAATCCCATGAAGATGAATCCCTACAATCCCTGTAGATTTGTAGTGTTCTTCAGCAGGTTTTGTCTCTTCAACATTTAATAATATTTTCTAACTTGAGTCCTGATAGCTGGTAATCATAGAAAACAACAGAGGAATCCAGTGAAGAAGTCTTTCCCATCCTGCTGTCAGAATTTGCTCTGCATGAAAAAAAGTAGTTTATCTCACAGATTTCACAGGACAACCTAAAACCTGCAATGATATTTCAAGAGATTAGGATCTTGCATCCATGGACACTGCACCTAGGGGTACAACTGCATTTCTCAGGAAGAGAGGGCCAGTGTGGGAATCACACACTGGACCCCTGATCAGTCTCTTCATGGAGTCACTCCTCACCTCTATTTCGGACTACTTCAACAAGCACTCTGCTGGGCATCGCCCAAACACAACAGGAGGTGCTCTCAGTTCATAATGGTCAAGGGTACATTTGTTTTGGCTCTGTCCCAAAACATAGCCTTGGAACAGCATCCCAGTAGATGCTGCATCTTTGAACATACCACTTCCTAAAGTGTACAACATATACCTTCTAATTTATGTGCCAAAAATATCCGTCTGGTGTGTTGTAACACAGCCCATGTATTATGTCAGGCAGTCTGAACAGCAAAGAAATATAAATATGTCTTAAGGCCAGAGGGGGCCCAAGACAGATTAAAGCCAATTTATACTTAGTGACCACTTGAGATGGTGCACTGAACATATGGCCCAAGCGCTTGATATGTGCTGTGATTTCTTCAGCAATACAGCAATTGCATAATGCCTACTCTGTCTTCCTGGATGCCAAAAAGTCCCAGCCTGAGGTTGCCCTTTGTAAAATGTAGTCTTTCAGGTTACAGCTTCTTAACATGGAGATGCGCACGTACGCACAAGCGAAGCTATCATTTTACAGCACAGGACATCCTCTGCACTAGCACATGGCATATGCAATCAGGCTGTGTTTGTTCCCTCTGTCTCTGAGGCCATCTGGCAATAGTGAAGTCTATTATCATCCAAAAAAGGGTGCCCGCATCCAAACTACATGTTGGGCATGGTGCCTGGCCCGTGCTAATTCTCAAAACATGCCCAGGAACTGTTTGAAAGAGGCCTGGGCTGACTGCCCAGGGACAAAGCATTCCAGGGACTGCTCAAACAATTTAACAGTGTAGACAATGAAGTTAGTGCCTGGGCCTGTCTTCTGGCACTGTGTAATTTCCAGTTTAAGCAAAGCCTGCAACTGCAGTGATAAATGCTGTTTCTTTCATGGAGCACACTTCTGTCTGAGTGGGATAAAGTACTTCACATCTACTGCATGCTAAGAGTGTCTCCAGAGATCAAAAGACTTCTGCAATTCAAACTAAACACAATTTACTATATCCTAGGAACACTCCAGACTGAATACTTGAAAGTATAATAATGAACTGATAAAGGAAAGATCCACTTCTAATATCTGTCGCTGTCAGTTCAACACATGTAGATCTTCACAGTGGGCAGAGCTCTAGAGGAGATCAGGGAAGTCAAGCTATGAAGGGGTATGTAGAGGAATGGGCTTGCATGAGCCAAGCCATAGAAAGCATTCAGCTGAGTAATCTAGAGCCAAACAGCCTTCAAGATGCTGGGGCATCGTATCCATAGTGGTGAGCATGGTTTTCACTTCTTTGAGTTTCTCAGATTTTTGAGGAGACCACTTGCAAAGAAACGGGAAAACAAACAAACAAACAAACAAACAAAAACCAAACACAAAACCAAAAAAACTAAAAACAACGAAACCAAAATAAAAGACTCAAAGTAAACAGAGAGGCTTTAAAGGTTCCTCATGCAAACTATGTACCCTGTAGCCATTTTAAACACAGTAAGAAGTCCAAACAAAAAAATCACATTCTCCCATTTATCTTAGATTAAATGTTAAGAAACTGGAATAAAAGTTTCTATAAACATCAATTGTTTTTCTGCTTCCAGCAGTCATGGAGATACCACAACACAAGATGCTTTCAAAACACCATTTCTTCTGATTGTTTTATTTTTTCTTTTTAAATTGTTCCTATGAATTTTAAGAGTATGCTGCTTCTATAATAACCATTGGCATTTTCTGAATTGATTAGAAGAATGGTTGGCTTTAATACCTTCACTTATCACATCACATGTGCACACCAGAGGGACAGTGACATTTTACCTAGCAATAGTGAGTGTAAAGAAACTCAAAAATGGAAAGGATTTCCCTGGACCACTGACTTCAGCTGTCTATGGCTGCAGCTGACCATGACGTGGTTCTAGACATTTATCAAGATCTATTTTCAAAACTAGGTTATTTGCCTCAAAGTCAGAGATGTTCCTGAATTTTAGCACTCTGACAATCAGATACCTTCTTCTGAAGTTACTCATAGCAAGTGCACACCATTACTCTTCATGCTATCATTGTCACTGCTGAAATCTCTCTGCACCCTCCTCTGTTATTTCCAGGGACAAGGCCTATCCCACTCTCAGCTCTGGGACTAACCGAATCCCTTTACAATATGTTGACATTGTTAAGGATAAAGCTCTTTGCACTATTAATGGCAAAACTCCAATAACTAGCACATATCTTTTGACAAGAAGTTATCTCACCAAGATATCAGATTAACTTGGCATAGTCTTCCTTTGGTAAGTAAGTTGTATTTTTTTTCTTTCACTGCAATAGCTTTCACTCTGCAAACCACTCAAGTCAGATTAATGGACACGAAGTTGCCCTTTTGTAGATACAGGTATTACAGGAAAAATGAATATAAAGATAATTTCATGAGCTCACAGAAACTGTTAATGAAAATCATAGAAGTTCTTAACCTGTGTATTTTCTTGTTTCTTATTTTTGGGTTTATTTGCAAGGGGTTTTTTGGTGATTTTTTTTGTTTGTTTGTTTTGGTTGATTGTTTGGTTGGGGTTTTTAAATTATTACATGTGTGAAGAAAGAGTCAGCAAAGAAGCTAACACAATACTGGAGAAAAACATAGAAAATTTAAGTTTTTAGCTTTTAGCTTTGCACTATTGCATTATAGGATAAAGACCTTTCAGTTATAAGAACAAATTGTGTCACTGACTTCGTCTCAAGAAAAACATACAAAATCCAGATTTTTTTTCTTGAGAATCAGCAAATCCCACTGAATGAAAATCCACAGGAGTCTCAGAGTATTACTGCAGTACAGGTATTAGTCAATTGCTTTATTGAGTTGACTCTCTGAGATTCAATTCACTTGCAAACCTCAATGGGTATATGTTCTTCTGCCTCTAAAGCTGAAGTGGTCTTAGCAGATCGTAAAAGAAAAGGCACTTTTTTTCCCATTACTGGAAACTCCTTAAGTAGACTCTTGGATTTAATTTAAAGGATCTGGCAAAATGGACCTTCAATGCAGAAAGCTTCAGCTGAAAACAATTTGTTTGTGAATGTTATAAGCAATTTAAAAAAGAAAAAATTGGACTGGAAGTTAGACTCTAACCATAACTCTAGCAGACATTTGTCTACCCAGATTTACCAAGAAATTTTCAAAGTAGCGCTGCAAGAACCTTTGAGCTGTGCATGCTTACTGCTTCATCACATGTCACGTGTATGAGCGTCACGTGGAACGTATCACGGGTCAGTCATCTGAGCTCCTGACTGCGGGTGCTGCTTTCGAGTAAAACCGCAGGCAGAAATACTGTCACAATTATGCCAGCGCTTAACCTCATTGCAGTTCTTTTATATTTAAGTTTTGCTGTCTTTCCAAAGCTGTGCATCTATTACGACAGCTACCTTATTTGGGCTAAGTTTCTGTATTCCTTCCAATTTTGCTTAAATCACAAGCTGTGGCTGGCTGACATCCAAATTACTTCTTTTGCTGTAAGCAGCTTCCACTACCTCCATCAAACACAGGTCTTTTCTTACTTCTGCCACCTCTATAATTGCAATGATTTCTTCTCTCAGTTCAAACAGTCTCCTGATTTTCCCTAAAATTTCCTTAATATATTTCTCTGTGTGTACCTTTTACCGTTTTGTCAGCATCTACTTTCTGAGAGTACCAGACAATCCTTGCACTTTCTTTTCTTATATTATTAAAATATATTAATATATATTATCTTCTTTATAAAAGTATATAAACATAAACACCAATCTGCACATATCCCTAGGTATTTGCATTGGTTTCCAGTGTAACTACATTATCTACCTACACCATTTTATCATGGTTTCCTGCTTGTGGTTAGTTCCATTTGGTTCTCTGTGCCCTACCTACGCAGAAATTCATTCAATGGTCTTGTGAAACTTCAATAGTAAACTCTACAGCGGATGAACTATTTGTTTCTCTCACGTTTGTCTTTATTTGGTTTTGTAGAGTGCTATGCATGCCTAGATTTGAAATTCTAATTATAAGGGCCAATGCTGTTAACTCTTCAAACCCCAAAGTCACATGCCAGGTTGATTTTAAGACTGTATATTCTGCATAACGTATGTTTCCCAGAGTCTGGGGAACAGGATTGCTCCAGGGACTGCATTCATACCTCTGTCTTAATTTAAGCATAGTGAAGTATCAAATGTCTAGATGAACATGGCATGTTGTATGCATAAATTGTTACCTAAGACCACTTGAGAGATGCCAAACAAAAGCAATTTTTTGAACCTCTGTCATCTTCAAGTGACAAAATTTACTGTGGACCAGGTGTCCAAACTCACACTACACACAACAAAGAACTCTCACTGGCTCCTGGTGCTGCTGTATATACTCGACGAGAGTCTGAAGAGAAAAATTGCTCTTGGAAAACTATCTTGGGAGCTGATTTTGTAATCAGCAGAATCACATAGTTTCTGCTGAATGTCTACAGTGATTTGGTAGTTCACCACACAGAAACATTTTATGTCACTGATCTCCTACTATCTCTCAGTAATTTAAAAATAAAAATATGTCACAACAACAGAATATATGCCATAACATGTTACACATATTAATAATCCATAAAGATATACTGTATGGTTAAACTACTGTCCAGTATCTTAAACATTCATTTATTTTATTAAATCAAACTCTATTTCTAATTCCCTTTCTCAGAGCAGTTATACATATCCAAAAAAAAAAAGAGAAAAAATTACAAAGCATTACTGCAAGATTAATCAACCCAATAGACAGAGACCAGAGATTACTTATGAACTGTACACAAGGAACATTCTTCTTCCCATTTTGGAGGTGTACTCTGTAACAATGTTGAGTCTCCATCTTGAAGTACTTACATTTATTCAGGCCTCCTTTTCCTCACAGCACTTTATGAGCCTGCGGTTTGGAAGCTTCAGCCCTCACCCTGTAAGCTAATGTGAAACTCGGTGCTCATTTGGGAATAGCTCTCAGAAGGAGCTGTTGAAGACTCTGGCATGATGGGATCTCCCTGACAAACCCAGCTCTTTGGAAACACTGGCATGCCTTGATCCCACCAGTTACAGACTGACACACTCTTCCCTGTATTGCATCACTGGACCCTTCCACCACTGCAGTTTTCTTCTGTTCTTGACCTACTTTGCACAAATGTTCACTCATCACTGACAAAACTACAAATCACAGCTTCCGTGTTTTCTTTGCCCCCCTCTCCTGAATCCCTTTTCCACGTGCACACCAACCTTTTATCTTTTTTATTTTTATGCTTTGTCACTTATAAATAGATGTCTTTGTCTATGTGACCTTTGGTTTGCAAAGCCTTCTCCACCCTATGGCTCAGGAGAGGCCATTTTAGTCCTTCTGGTTTTGCATTTCTCCCAAGAATGTAATTTCCTTGAGAAAAGGAAAAAGAAACATGAAAAAAAAATCTTTCACTTCAAAATGGATATCAAAATCCATTCATCCACTTCTAATTTTAGTTTCCCTTAGCAAATACTACCCTGTAATTAAAACATTGGCAGATGACAATATTATAGAGCTTTGCAGTTCAAGTGAACATTATTGTTAAACATAATAATTTTGTGTCTGACAGTCTAGTAAACTGACTGAAAACATGTAGAACCATCCAGATTAAGGCTGGCAAGGACCAGTTTATGCTGCATTATTCAGACAGACTCGGTTACCGCAGGTAGCATTTGCAACATAACTAAAACCAGTGAACAGCTGATAGAGACCAACATGTCAGGGCCAATGCTGACCTCTACCAGCAGATGACTCAACTTCCTTTCCAAAGAGATGTGTTTCAGAAGAGACTCTTTCAGAAACCCCTCATTCACATATGTGTTGAATGTCAAGTAACAGGACCACTACAGAACCAAGCCACCAGAATCATTTCCTTCCCATCACCTACATATCCATCTTCCACAGACCTCCAGGTTTTCCTGACCTGGGAAGAAGGATTCAAATTATTATGTGCCATGCTCAACAGAAAAAATGCCTCTGTCCACAGGCACAGTCATACATGGATTTTTACTTAGAGGTCCATTTGAGTGATCCCTGTGATCACTCATTCTTATCCTCACTGCCTTCCATTTCATTAGCCATCCCCTCCATCCCCAACCTCATTTCTATCCCAACCCTAAATACAGCTGCACCTACAAAACTGAGGTAGTTGTAAGCAGCATTGTAGAGGCAGGAACAAATGCCTGGGAAAGGGCAACAGCTCTTAATCATGATTTATGACAGATCAGATTGTTTCAAAGAGGAACAATCCATGATATAGAAACAACCTGAAGTTTTTACAGTTGACATACATCTGTGACAGGATTTTACCTTTATTACAAAACAAGGATTTTGCCTTTATTACATCAGCAAAATTCAAGGGTGCACATTCTAGACAGCTTTCTAACCATCTGTTTTAGATATTTTAAACTGACAATTGAAATACTACAGCAGATATTTCTGTGAGTAGAATAAAATAAGCAAGCTCAGAAATATGAGTAAACTTCAAAGGGCAAAGCCTAAGAGGTATTAACAGTTTCATCAGTCCATAAAAAATCGGCACATCCACAGCATGGCACATGCCAGCTCCTTACTTCTTTCTCTCATCCACCATACAAAGCAGAAGTTTTAGCTGGGTATATAATCTTCAATCTTCTAGTTTTCTCTTGTGATCAACACAAGTCAGAACTTCTCACAAGGCAAATCAGGCCTTAGGGAAGATAGGAGGAGAAATTGATCATGTGTCTTCATGAGGAAGACATATCTTCCTCTTATGAGGAGAGACTCAGGGAGCTGGGCCTGTTTAGTCTAGAGAAGAGATCACTGAGAGGGATCTTGTTAATGCATATAAATATCTCAAAGGCAGGTGCCAAGGAGATGGTGTCAGACTCTTTTCATTGGTGCCCAGCGACAGGATGAGGACCAATGGGCATAAATTAAAACACAGAAAGTTTCACCTCAACATGAGGAATATTTTCTTTATGTTGAGGGTGGCAGAGCTCTGAAACAGGCTGCCCAGGAAGGTCATGGAGTCTCTGGAGACAAAACCCACCTGGAAACATTTCTGCGTAACCTGATTTAGTTTATCCTGCCTTGGCAGGGGGATTGGAGTAGATGATCACTGCAGGTCACTTCCAACCCTAAAAACTCTGTAATTCATGCCACATCACCTGGAGACAGGAATGCAGGGTTGCGCTTTCTTCTAAAAGAAGGAGAAAAATTGTAAGATTGGCTACTTTTTTTTAGGATTTATGCAGATGAACAATTATTTGCTTTGCTTTATATGCAGGAGAAATTTATTTTTATATAAAGAAATAAAAAAGGCTTATTTGGCCCTATGTTCTTCAACATCTTCCTAAATTACTTGGATGCAGGACTGGAGGCGATACTAAGCAAGTTTGCACATGACGCAAATTTGGCGGAGCTGTTGATTCCCTTGAAAGCAGGGAGGCCCTGCAGAGAGACCTCAACAAATTAGAGGACTGGGCAATCACTAACCATATGAAGTTCAATAAGGGGAAGAGGTGGGTTCTGCACCTAGGATAGGGCAATCCCTAATATACAGACAGACTGGAGAATGAGGGGTCCTGGTTGATAGCAAGCTGAGTATGAGTCAGCAGCGCCCTGGCAGCCAGGAGGGCCAACCATGTCCTGGGGGCATCAGGCAAAGCATCACCAG
>VYXB01009189.1:784640-842921 GCA_013397135.1 Pachyramphus minor | reverse complement strand
GGAACAGGCTCCTCAGAGAAGTGGTCACAGCACCAAGCCTGACAGAGTTTAAGAAGCATTTGGATGGTACTCTCAGGCACATGGTGTGACTATTGTGGACAGTCCTGTGCAGGGCCAGGAGTTGAACTCAATGATCCTTGTTGGTCCCTTCCAACTCAGCATCTTCTGTGATCCTGTGAAATAAAAAACAGGGTTGTTTTTTTAAACTTTTTCCAAACCAGTTTCAAAAACTCTACCTCTGCACTCTTAGACTCCTAGCTTGCATTAATATTTTACTGATGAAACACACTGGAGCAATATATGAATAGAAGCATTTAAATTGTGCTGTTTCAGTTTTAAAGTGATCTCTCTGTTATCATTTTAATAGATCTTCCCGTGAGAATTCTCTTGTCAAAAAACTTCTGTAGGAGTTTGCTGGTAAATTTGCTTGGCCTCCCAGGTCCTATACACATGGTATGTTGTCCTGCCCATTTTTGGTACTAGACGTCCAAAGGGGATGGTGTGTTAGTTGATAATGGACTTAGCATTCAACCTTCAATTATAGTTCTTTCACTTAAAAGGTTACAGGACCAGCCTGCCTAAAGGCTCCTGAATATTAAAAAATTGGAGCATTTTATCTGTGGTGACTCAAGGCTACAGCTGAGAGATGTCCAGTAGTTCTTTTGTCTGTAGTGATCCACAGAGCAGAACCTCAGTGGAAGTAGCTAGCAGGAAAGCAGGCTCTCTGCCATAAGTTTGCATTTCTCCTGCTCTCATCTGCCTGCACTCCAGCATGCCAGGAGGCAGACAGCTTTCTCCCTCATTCCTCCAGCCTGCCCTGGGAGCCTTCAGTGCCTTTTATAAACTCACTTCTCATGCTTGGCAATAAAGGGTTATTCCCCCAGATTCCAGCAGCAATAATGTATTGTCCAAGTTATGAAATCAGCATCTCTTTAGCATGTTCCCTCCTCCTGAGAAGGAGTTCACTATCTTGATACTATGAGATTTTAACGTGCAAAGTACACACCAGAGGAGAACATTGCACACCCAGCCAACATGAACAGAAAGCAGGATGAATCTACAAACTGATATGGTGCTACTTGACATGAATTTACTTCTGCTTCCCAGCATAGGAATATTTTCAGTGAAGCTATTCAAGGTCATCTTGTACAGAAGAGACCTATAACACGTGTATGCATGATTGTTTCTTGAACTGCAGCTGACTTTATAGAAAGCTGTGTTAGTCTTGGCCAGGCTAAAATAAAATCTTCCAGAGACTAAAATTATTGTGCAGGGGATCTACAGAAGCTGTCCAAGTGGTTAATTAACAGTAAAATGAACGGTGGACAAAATGTTAGTGGGGGAGAAGAGTTTAGGCATCCAGTTAGATACAAACATTTCGTTGTTCTCCATCATTTCAAAACCAGGCATTTATAGCACCAGCCTGCTGTATGTGAGTCTCCTTTTTTCACCCTGAAGGATCTTCTTCAGCTCATCTAGATGGTACTTTCCTTAGTTTAAGGTTAAATCTACATAAAATTCAGATATGCATGTGGATGGTAGTTATATTACTATAATTTGTTATAGAAAAATAAAAGTGAAGCTGCACAAATAAAAGTGTATAAATCACATTAAAATAAATGGGAGCTTCTGTTTAGTTTGACCCAAACACAGTAGTTTATATGGCAATAATACATAATAAAATATGTAGAACAGATTGCAAGTAAATCTCAGTTTTCAGGTTATGTACGTGAGTTCATATCTCTTATCTTGTTGTCTTGGATTAATACCACTACGGTCCACAATCCTTTCCTCAAGACCTGAATTTCCAATCGTTAATATAATTCAGACATTCTGAATTGCTGCTAGGTAGAAGTCAAACTGTACTAAATTTACTTCTTGGCACATAAATGTTTTCAGAGTGACAGCTCTTCATGTAAAATGTCATTCAAATTTGGCACCTAAGTGGAAGACAACAATCCCCAAACAGGGGTATCCATCCCACCAGCCAGTTGTTGAATCCCATATATTTTGTGTGCACTAAATTAAATTCCTTGATTAGTAGTGTGTGAAACCTGTTCAATACTTGCAATATTCTAGCTTTATTTTTCTAAAAAATGCATTTTTCTTATTACTCTTAGTCTCTACAGTATTTGATCATCCTTTCTCAATGCTCAGATATGTTCAAAGCTATTCAAAGGAGCTACAGATCCTTGTATAGTAAGTTTGAATTTGTACTTCTGTTAGCTACATTTTGGGAATTCCTTAGAAGTAGCCAGAGGCCCATGGCTTGCAAAGCATCTGTCACTTTTAGCTTGTTTTCAGAAGCATTTCCCCTTTTCCCCTGTACAGAAGCGGCATTTAGAGGCACTCTACCCACATAAAATAACATCCTAACCACCTTTAACCTAAACTAAATCCCACACATGAGTCCTCAAATGAAGGGACTGATAATTCCAGTGGTCACTAAATGGATCAGTCTATGAACAGAACTGAATTCCATCTAATGGGTGCTCGCTGTTTTCACCCCACAAAGTTCTTTCCTTCTCCTTTTCCTTTTCACACAGAATACAAGTCTTTCTTTATACCTCACGTATAAAGCAGAGATCCACCCCACGAACAAATGAGAGGGGATTTCAGATTAGAACAATACACATGACTAAAGGACTCCAGAGACTGATTAAGTGTACAAATAGAAGTTTTATAAAATGAATACAACACACTTCTCTGACTAAGAATGGATTAAATTATGAAAAAGGCATGATCATAATTTTCCCTGTAAATATTTGAAGAGTATCATCATAAAGAATTGCTTTCTTGAATAAGAAAAAATATTTTTGGCGATTACAGCCAGTGGAGAAGAATTCCCACTTCTGGACCAACAAACTTACTCATTGACCAAACAACTGTGCATGCACTATGAAATAATGCCAGTCTGCAGCCCAGTCTAACACTGGAACATCACACACACCTGTGAAGGCTGGAGAGGTACCTATTTCTTTTCTAGGTATGTGCATGAGATTTCAGGTGGAGCCAACTGGGATAAGAAATACTGCCAAGGAAGGCAGAGAAGTCAGGCTGTGTTTTTCTGGGTACATTCAGTAACTCAATCCATGTATTGAAATGTAGTTTTACTCCAACCAACCTGACTTTATCAAAGGAAAAAAGCTCCTTTCGGATTTTAATATTAATATAAATTATAATATATTTTACCACAATGACATCTCAGCACAGAAAGTTATTCAGTGAACATAGGGTTATATGCCTGCAGTCTGTCTTCGCTGTATTTCCTCCACAGTGGTCTCCTGGCACTGACTCCGCTTTCTCCACCCAAGCAAGTACTATACAATTATATTACTCACTAAATAACATGACAGACAGTTTTCCTCACACATGATATAAATAGTGAGCCTTCAGAGTGACAATATACAAGATGAGGGTACTGACTTTGAGTCAGAAAATCAATTCCACACATAATAGGACAGCACGAAAGTGAAAAGAGATTTTTGTGGAGTGCCTTGGTCTAGCACTGAGTAATTACCTTGGGAAAATCAAAATCAGAGTAAACCAGCAGCATTATTTATATGAGTGAGTTGTTTCAAGCACGCCTTCCCCCCACATCTGAAGTGCAGAAAGCAAATAAGAAAGGCTAGTCAGAAGAGGTGGGATGGTACTCAAAGACACAATGTGAACTACTGAACAAAACTCAGTCCATATGGTCACTTGAACTTTGAACTATGCAAAACAATGAAAAAGTATATTTCAGCTCATTTTTTAATGGTTATTTCTTTAAGCTTCTTAAAACTAGAACAATATCCTAAAGAGGTAAACAGTAACAATGCTGTCCAAAGCAATTAAGACAACACTGGACAACATTTTCTGTCAGAGGCAACCCAGCCTTAGCAGTGGGAGCGGCTCACGTTCCTTTGTTCCTCTATCTGATGTAAATCCAGAGATCTTGACATGTCTCTTTACACACAGTTTTGTGCTTTAGAGTATTATTTTCACAACACCAGTGTTTAAAGCCTTTTAAAACATTACAGACTTGTTTGAACACACAAGAAGACACTTTGTAGGCACGGTCATAGAAATAGAACCAGGAATAGAAATAGAAAAGGGAAGAGTGGAACTTCACATCTCAAGTGCAATTCCACTCCATACAAACTGCACCATCTCAATTTCAGCAATAGTCAGTTTTATTAAGAGTCTCATTTTAATCCACAAGTTACTTGTTCTTCTTGCAGCAACAAATGCAGAAAAATGTGTTAGTACCCGTTTCTCATCCCTTCTCTCTGGCAACAAACCATTAGACAGCCCACTAGACTGGAAGTATGCCTTAGCTGTCATTGACTGAATATCTGTTTTCTTCTCCTTCAGATTCCTCTTTGAAATGTGTTTTTACTTGTAAAAATTGCGGTTTTAGTTTGTAACAGTTTTTTCATGAGTTTTGCACACCCTGTACAATTCCACTCTTTCTTGATTTTTGTTTGTCTGTATTGTACTGCACATCCCTCATGATGTTATTTGTAAAGGAGAGGAAAAAAAGAGCCCAGTCAGTCCTGATCTGAAAAGTTCATGATTTAGTTCAGAGTATTTCTGAGATGAGAAGTGCTGTATACCCAAAGCAGATGAGGCCACAGTTGACATAGAGAGGGAGGCGGTGCTGCTCAGATACACAGCAGACCTCTGGAACAAGGTGGTCCACAAACAGACATGAATAAGCAGGGACCAAAGCATCCCATAGGCGGTCACAGGCCTCTCAGCACAGCAGGTAGAGTCTTTCTGGGTGAGTCCCTATCCTGCTCAGAGCAGCAGTCACAGCACAGATCATTAAAATGGATCAACTGGGGGCCTAAGGTCTGGATCCACTTTGCAGGATTGATTCCTTCTGACATTCTCCTTCTCTTCAAGGTCTCAGTACCTCTTAGAAGCTCGTCTCCTTTACAGGACATCAGTCCTTGTTCTGAGGCAATAGCTCGGGGTGTGTGTTTCAATAAATGAATTGAAGAAGGATCCCAAACTTCTAAGCCACAGGCTCTTGGGTGTCTGACCTGAATAGATGGACAGCTCAGGTTTCATCCAGCAAGCCACTCAACTGTGTAATCATCTCCTTTGGGCACAGTCCAATTCAACAGAAAAATTAATTTCAACATGATTCAAAACTAAGTGTTTAATTCATTGTAAGAAAAGAGATCTCAGTACTTTATTTCCCCTAGGGAGAGGGAGAAGGGATTTCTCAACTATCAACCACAGTTCAGGGTGGAGATGAACACTAAAACTCTTACCCAGAAATGGAAAGTTTGTTTAGGTTTTTTGTTCTGCTTTTTCTCAGCTTGATTTCTCCATCTGTAGGTGAGAAAGAAGCTGAGAAGAAGGCAGAAGACAAATGTGGTGATGGAAGCTGAAAAAAGGATTTTTTTAGCACTCGTATCCAGTCTGAACTATGGAAAATACCATGACCTTTTGCAAACTGTAACACTGTAGATGTGTACAATGCATATACTTACACAGGCAGAAGAAACCTCTTCCTTTTCCTTTCCTTTTCGCCTATCAGCATCAGAAACATGAATTTTGCCCCTTGCGAGAGGCCTGGACTTCTGTTCTTGTGCACATTCTGGAGCATGATTCAGATTAAGTTCTTTTTTTGTCACTAACCCCATTACTTAATGTTTTGCAGCCCTGCCCAATAAAGATTTATTCATCTCATATGTTCCTGGTTGTGACCTTATGTTCGGCCGCAGTTGGACTGCTTTATGCTCCAAGGCTCTTGCCTCAGGATTCCAAACCTAGGAACTGCTTTGCCTGGGAAGACTAGTCTGCAGAGCCTCGCTGGACAGTAAATCTGCCCTTGAAGACACAACCTTTTTTAATCAAGCATTCTGCCTCATCTGTTTTGTTATTGAGCTTATACTGCCCCGAGGAAATAACAAATAAGAGTCCAATATATTTCAAATATGTTATTTAACTGAAGTACATTTTGCTTAGATTCCTTTTGAATTGTTTAACTTTTCTCTGAATATCCCCTATGCACTGCTTATGAAGAATGTCTCTGAGCAAACTTTTCCGCTGAAAATAGGAGTACACCATGAGGGTTTACATGATTTATCTTGCTGGCCCCCCCAAACCAGACTTGTTTCACACTGAAGTTTTCTGCAGCTACATCTTATCCTTCCACAAACTATGTGCAGATGTGCAGTTCAGAAAATGTAACTCAAAAGTTTTCTTTTAAAGTATTGCCTTCCTTCCCTCTCCCTTGCTGGCCAGAATTTCATGAGGATCATCCCCGCATTCCTCTTAATCTCTTCAGTATTTAGTTCCCAAACCAGCTATATTCCCCTCCTGGTGAAGTCTTTTACTAGCAACAGCACTTCTTTCTCTGTTTAAGAAAACTCTATGAGTAACGCAGGACAGGTTCAATGCTGATATGTCTCAGGAAAGGTAGTGTTTCAGTGTCATGATCTCTTCAGAGCTATTCACCTTTTAATATTTATTTGACAATGGTCAAAAGGTCATCGATATTAATTACAGCTGATTTCTCCTACTCCCCATGCTGAAAGTAAAGTTCAGACTCCGCCAGATTAATGGCCCTTTGCTACTTATGATGTTCTTTATGGCTGATTTTTCACCATCCATCGAGCTTTGTTCATGCCCACTCAACAAAATGAACAAAGTTCTAAGCAGGGAAGGTGAGATAGTTAATAAAAAATAATGAAGGATATTTCTGAGGCATTCTGGTGAACTCAGTACTTAAACCTTTCAACTTGCATTTATTTACCAGAGGAGTATTTAATGTGATCTTCCAATTTGCTTTAATCATTTTGCTTGGTGTGTTGTTTTTCCACAACTCTAACTATCTGTAAAAAAACTAAGACATAACACCAGTGAGTTTGACAGGAGGAAGGGGGTCTAATAAGTTATTTTATCTGCACTGAATTCATTGTGGACTTTATATGGATGAGGTGCTGCTGGTATCTGAAAAGTATTTCTCACTGATCTGAGAAGGAAAACATGAGACTAAATCACTGTGTGTTTCCTTAAGAAACAGAAGTTCACCATAATATCAAGGTTTTCCGACAACTTTTCTCTCTAAGAGAGAATTCAGCTGTGTTTAACCTCAGACTTAAATATTAATATTTGCAGAAAAGCAGTTTTTAATGGGATTGTATTTCACAGTTTCAGAAAAATGTAAGTTCCCTTCCCTTTGTGTGGATTTCTCTAAACAGGGAAATCCAATTCCCTTTGGATTCTTCCCCTCAGTGAGGGTGAGATTGAGTTATCCTCTGTTTGTTTGTCTTTGATGACAAATATTACTCTCAACTTACAAACTATGTCAGCAAGAGAACAGAGCATCTGGAGCTTGGTTCAGTTATACTTCTATTCTTCCAAAATACTACATAGAAAATATTCATATGTTGAATCTTAAACACATGAATAACTCCACAGGTTTTAGCTGGGATATTTGTATCATTAAAATTTGCTGAATGAAGACCATCATACTTATTGAAGCTGTGCCCCGTTTGTGACAGTAATTTGGCATCTGTGGCATTCTTGCCAATGAAACAGGTTTAACAATTTTTTAATTTAGACATACTTTTCTGGGAGCACCGTGACATTCAAGATTTAACACAGCGACTTATGCCGAAGGTGTCACCTACACGCAGGTAGAGCAGACCACACTTCATGTTTCCCCTGAAGAGAGCACTGGTAGACTGTCAGTCTTGCCTTCGAAAGCTGATAATTCCATTTGTGCACCTGTGAGTGCCAAATGCAAGGTGTATGATGGAAACCATTTGAAAACACAGCCCACTCTGCAGAAAGCAACCGGTTTAGTCTGGAATTTTATGTTTTCTTTCCTCAGTGATTCAATTATGGTTTTGTCTGAAGCAGTGACAAAAGCAGAATTCTGGAATTTTAGCTATCCAATTTAAAATAGATAATAAATAATAATTCATTTTTATTACAATAAATAAAACATAAATAATTCTGTAGCAGACTACAAAATGTTGCACATAAAAAGTATGAATATTAACGTATTGTAGTTTCAGAGTCTTTTCTCCTTGCTGTCTTTTGCCCTGCTGAGCAATGTAATAGGTGTTCTGTGAAGCCAGGCTCTTTTCACAGCAGAAGAATAAAACTGTTTCCTTGGTTAGACAGCTCACCCTTGAGGTATGCTCAAAGCATATCCTTTTTTGCACATCTATATTGCAGCTTCCAATTAGGGAGGCAAGAGAGGGAGAGAATAAGATGTTCTTTGACTCAGACAGAAAATTCCTTTCTGACAAAAAAGGTAGGATTCGGCAACACGAAGTGCTTTTATTCATTTGAAAGAGTTGCTTATGCATGACTTTCCTTGAGTCTGTTGGAACAACAGATCTCAGAAGCTGGACTGTTCAGAGAGCTGGAAATGTTTGTCTGATCCTCTGAAGTAACACTTTTATGGAGAAAAGCTTTTTTTCTACCAAGAATATTCTTGTCTGCAAACACAATACAGACTGACTCTTCTCCATCTGATAGTGGTTTTCCACTAAATTCAGTCTGGGCAAAATACCTAAGCAAATCCTGCTGTTATTTCTACTTGTTGCTGAGTGTTGATTTTTTGTAGCCATTCCTAATGCAATACAAGATGAGAAAAAAAATATATTTTTTTTTTAAATAAGGGACAACACAAATACACTGCACAAGATATTTTCCAAGTTGTTGCTCATCATCAAAGGTTGAGATGGTTGGACAGTCCTAAGGCAACATCAAACAATGAACAACTCAGATTAGATATCCAGAAATGTTCTGTCTCATCTAGAGTTCTAAACAATGACCTAGAGCCAATCTTAAGGAAAATCACCAATAACACTCCTATGCTCATAATTCATTACTCCTTTTCTGACAATGCAAAATAGATTTGATTATTTTCAGGCTTGACAATATAGTAGTCTGTGTTCATGCCTGCAATAGGTTGCAATGCTTTAATAGTATGCCTGTTGTTTACTTGGATACAGAGAGGCTAAGCAGCACCTAGCTCAATCCAGCATGAAATCTGAAGTAGATTTGGGTAAAGTTTGAGCCTTTTTTGCCACCTTTGCAGTTTCTGAGTTTTTCTTTAACTTTTGATTTTGTAACCTCAAAGTAACTTCAGTGGAAATATCTGAGCATTGTCAGGTTTCAGGTCAAAAGTAGGTCAAAAGTAGAATTTTACATGATTCCCACCCAACAGTAAATCCCTCACTGCATTTGATATTAGCCTAAGCTCCCTTGAAAACTTTTAGGTTTTGTGGTGAATATTTCTCACAGCTCTAGGTTGAAAAAGCTGGACCAGTATAGTCCTCTCAGCAGGTTTCATCCAAATCCCAGATAATTTGATAGACATCCTCATGACTATGAGGAGAGAGGATCAAGGCAAAAATTTTGTTGCCGTGCAGTCAGATTTTCAAATATTCTGCAAAGGACAGTGCCAGGCAGAACAATAAAACAAGATAGCAATGGTCTTTTTTAAAAAACTTACTAGTTTCAAGTAGCAGATGTTAAGGGCAAAGTTCTTGGAGAATACCTTATGAAACAGTTACCTTCTCTTAGACTCACTATTACGATAAACACCATTTTAAAGTTACGGTAACAAATATTTTCTGCAGAATGTTAAAAACAGGCAATTTGTCACCCTCAGAGGTAGTCTCAAAGTCTCAACACCCCAGTTCAGCTGCTACCTACCTTCAAGAATGCCCAAAGCCCCTTTTTTCCTCTGTTTATCAGAAGTCCCATGGATAGTTATATTTTTGTAAATAGATGGAACAAAGCTCCCTTTGTCCCAGCTACATAGAGCACCAGCATAGGAAAATTCTGCACTAGATATGAGGGGATAGATTACAGAATTACAGAATGGATAATGTTGGAAGGGACCACAGTGGTTCATCTAGTCCAACCTTCCTGCTCAAGCAGGGTCATCCTAGAGAACATTGCAGAGGATTGGAAAGTTCTTAAACATCTCCAGTGAGGGACACTCCACAACCTCTCTGGGCAATCTGTTCCAGTGCACTGTCACCTGCACAGTAAAGAAGTTCTTCTCCAAATTCAGTGGAATTTTCTGTGCATCAGTTTCTGACTGTTGCCTAATGTCCTATTGCTGGGCACCACTGAGAAGAGCCTGGCTCTTGGGACTTGGGACTCTTCCTTCAAATACTTATAGACATCGACAAGGTCCCCTCTCAGTCATCTCTCCCCAAGGCTGAACAGGCTCAGTTCCTTCATCCTTTCCTCATAGGATCTGCTGCCAGAGCAACTGGATGCAGAGTGCTGCAGCATCAAATAGGCATAGCCCAGCCAGCAAAAGACCTAACATGACAAGATTTTTGTCAGTGGTGTGGTATGACCCTGAGCAACCTGTGAGGGGACTCTGGTGGGGCCATTACATAAATGAAACTGCAAGGACAGTAGCTTTGGATGGCAGCTAGGCCCCAAATCTCAGGAAAGAGATGATGTTCCATCCATGCTACACTGTTATTCACAAGGTAAATTGCCTGTTTCAGATTCAGGTTGCAGTTTTCAGTGTTGGTGTCAGCCTTGAAAATAAAGTGCCAGCCCTGGACATAAACTACCTCACGCATAGGAATGTGCCTCCTCAGTTTTGTCTCTCATTGTCATAAAGAAGGGCCAAGAAATTATTTCACAACAATTTTCCTTGCCTTTTTCTTCATAGCCATTATCCAAAGGCCATGAAAACGAAAGTAGCTAAATATTAGAAGTAATTTTCCTTCATTTGGAAATTTAAATTCTTGACTCTTATTATCCATAGTGAAAAATTTTTTGCAACACCACTTTTGTCATGCAGAGTAGATTAAAATATCTGAAGAAATTAGATTGAAAACACTGCGAGCCAGAAAATAATATTTGCAACAGTCTTTGTTTAAACTATTTCAAACAAAACACTCATATTACAAGTTCCGTGACATTCTACCTGTATATTTGATCATTGGAGACAAAGATTCTCCTTCACCAAAGACAGTCAAGGTTTCTCATCACTCAAACTGTCCTACAGGAAAAATATTTGAGCTGATGGTAAACTGATGGTAAATTCTGGTCAGGCATGTGATCTGTCAGGCTGCATTCAGAGGACAATTTCCTCATCCCTATAGACTTAAGAAACAATACAGCCTCTTACACCAGTCAAAAAATGAGGCCCTGTGGGTCAGTTCTGCAAAACCACTAACGCAGCACCAAATAGGAAGGATTATAAGCTCTATTCAAACAGGGCTCTCTTGGTAGGTTGTGTTACGCAACTTTTCCAAAAGCATTTTAGATATTGGCAGAAACTGAGAAATATTATCCAAGTCCTGTTTTCTCTCTCTCCCCCCCTTTTTCTTCATTTTTTAATATAGCCAGTCAATTTGGGGTCCTGAAGAGAGAAAAAATGTTCCATGAAAAAATCACTTTGAAGCTTAATTTTTCACTGCCAAAGTACTTGGGACACTTGTTTTTTCCAGTATTTCTCTAACTCTTGTTATCACTACTGCTGACTCATCTCCTGATGCCAAGGGAAAAACAGTTTTATGGGAACATGAAGAGGTCATGACTGAATAATTTTGGCTGTTATAAATGACTCTACAACTCATTCTCTGCACTGTTACTAAACAGATTTTTATAATTTCTGAATCAAAGCTAGTGTTCCAGAGCAAGAAGGATTCTCAGAGAGGTGGAGAAGCATGTAGCCTCACCTCTCAAACAGAAGCAGCATCTCTCAAACAGCTGTGGTGGACATCACTCTCCTAAGTACTGTTGAAGTGATCCTCCACAGCAATCCCATTCAGCTTTCCCCAGTGGGAAAAAAATATCTCTAATCTTCTCTCTAAGTTTTTAGAGGTGCAGTAAATCAAGACTGATATATCCAGAAACTTCTGGAAAACATACAAGTTCTGTTCTTTTTTACTCTTTTCCCTCTTCCTCCAAAGCTTGCATAGGGATTTGTTTGTATAGAAACAAAAAAAAGTTGAATTATTTCTCCCTCTTTCATAAAATCCCACACATTCTCTGCATATGCATATAAATATATTTGAAAGCAAATTAAGTAATTACAATAAATCAATATTTCAAAGAACTTTACCTGCACTTGCAGCCTACAAATCCTTGACAGAGAAGTTATGAAATACCTTTTTCCAATACTGTAGCAGAAGTTATTTGTAAATCCTTTAACAAAAAATACTTGGATATTATGCTGTTTGTCACTAGTTCACTGTACACATTTATAATGACACTGTGTGTAACAGCATCCTATTAATCAATCAGATGGTTTGTGTCTACTCCTTTTTCAGAGGCAGAACATTATGTGATGAGAATATGAACAGACTATTGAGCTGAACATAGCATTGACCCAGAGTGAATCTCGAAGTCTTTTTGCTTTTCTAAAGATTTTTCAAGAGTATTAATCAAATGTGTGTGTGTGTGTGTGTGTGTGTGTCTGTGTCTGTGTGTGTGTCTGTGTGTGTGTGTGAGAAGATGTCTGAGACAGGTCAGGAAGAAACATAAAACTGAAAAATCCCTTCTGTCAAGAACCAGACCTGAATCTTTTCTTTATCATGACTGCACTGTACAAGCCATGAGGCATATGTGAGCAAGTGGGCTGTTTAGCTAATCCTCCTCTGGTGAAATTAAAGAGCATTTTACAGCTCACATGATAAAACGAGTCTCAAATTATTTTTAGGCAATGGGACATAGTCTCAGCAACAGAGGGAAAGCTTTCTCTTGTCCAAAAATAGATTTCCCGTGCAGTCCTCACCCTCATCAGACAAAATATCTGACAAGAAGACTGAGCATTGCATGGATAGGACTGCTGCATTAAAGGGACACAGTGCCAGCCTGAGGGCAAAGGCCATTGCTGCTGCATGTTCTGCATGAGACCATCCTGGAGGAAGTGTGCCCTTTTCCCATTCACACCTTCAAGCAAGACAGATAGAAGAAGGCTGCTCAAGTTTGACATCCTATTAGGTTTTAGGATGGGATGTTTGCTACATGATTACCATTACCACAAAAAGGATTCTTTTGCACAGGGAAAAAGTTAAAATCTGGTTGGTTAGAAAGTCAAAGACTAGGATGCCAACACATTTAAAATTTGTCCAGTATTAGGCTGCAGCTGACAGAATGACTTGAGAAATGCAGTATCAAAGGCAAGTGCCTGCATCTCTTCTATCTCAGGTGTCCTCTTCCTTGAATCAAGTTCTCAGTGCACTTTGTTCCCATCTATCAGTTACTTGGAACTGTCACTGAAATTTGGAATATTTTTCATTAAGATCTGCTGTGGGAAGTCTGGAATAAGAACAATGAAAAAAAAGAGGCAAAAAAAAGGAAGAATAAATCTTCTCAGTACATATTCAACTGAGGGCTGATGGCTCAGATTATTGTTGGCATGAGCTGCTTCTAAGTACTTCTAGTCCTGGCATTCATGAGAGTAGTGATAAAATATGGTTAATGTCTGTCAATCCCTATTTCAACAGTGAACTTCACAGTTGAATAAACATACTTCTAAGCACTGCAGTTTGATTTTCTTTTTAAGCACGCAGCTTCTTTATCCCTTCACATAGAAATGGCTTTTATAGGAAATTTAAAATAAATAGAAGAGAAAGTTCAGTATAGACATATGGTGTTCATCAAGAGAACTTCTAAATCAGCAGGAGTTTTTCTTCACAGAGCTGGAAACCATCACCATGCCATCATCATCTGCTCATATGGATCCCGCCAGCTACCAAGGCTGAAAGCCATTGGCCCCCTTGTCTGCCAGTTTGACCAACAGCACTTTCAGGAGTTTAGTCTCCAGAGATTGAAAAAATGGGGGGAAAAATAACCTATCATGACAGCTATTTGCCTGTTTATGTTCCCAGGAATGGGTTTTGAGCCGGTTACTCCTTTAGCTGCTATTAAAATGCCAGATCACTGTAGAAATCATAGTAGAAGTTTGCTTGCTATGACAATAAGGATTACTCTTGGCTGTGCATCATACAGAAGCACAGGGTACACTTATCTCTTCCCATCAGGTGAGAACACACGTGGCCACCTAAAACTTCCAGTAATGAGCAGTCTCTTCCTTTAAGCTTGGATGGTTTGTTTTGAATCAACTCAGGATAAACATTAAGTAGCATTTCCACAAGAGATCACCACGTCTCTTCATCCCACAGAATTTTCCAAGCCCCAGAAAGAATTAAAAGCATCACTAGCTCAGTTTTACTCCAGAACACATTTCTAATGAGAAGCAATAAGTGTCCTTTTGATATATTTATCTAAATCTGTAGGTTTCTTCTGGAATATTTTCTCTTTTTTATGTTGTTTCCATTCTTTTTTTTTTCATGATTGCATTAGGTCCTGTCAGTTTTCAATTAGCTGCTTCTACGGTTCTTATCCATTAAAAACTGTAGCTATTTTTTTTTCCCCTTACATTTCTTTCCTAGTTTGCATGTTGCATATATTTACACTAGTGAAGTAGAGGCTTTGTAAGCTACAATCCTGCTGAGGTAGTCTGAGGCATAAGATATTTCATAGGCCACTACACAATGGGGAGACATACTGTGGAAGGCAATTTCTTTTTTTAGCATGAGAGATGCTTTCCATGGTCCTACTGGATGAAACAGTTTTGGTTGTGCCAAGTGAAATCCTGGCTCTGTAAGGAGAACGTTTGTCACAGCTATGATTTCTCCATTTTTATCTCTCTCACCACATCTCTGCCCTGAATGTCATAGAATGAACTTGTCCAATCTAGAAGATGCTGAGAAAGTTTTCTGGTCTGATCCCTCCCCAGTTGTTTTCCCAGTTTCTATTTCTCTCGCTCTAATATGCTATGTCCAACAAAAATTTTCATTGTGATTATTTTAAAATTAATGTCGTAGTCTAATTTGATCATGTGGCTGTGTAAGGAAAATATTTGCTTCCAAAAATCTGTAAACCTGCTGCTTTTGGCAACAGTATAATATTCTTCTACTGTTTTTATAATATACAGCCAGCTATACGTAATTATTGTGAAAACTAGGTTTGAAAGAAGCTTTGACAGCAATGTATTACCATCATAAATCCTTTCGAGTATTTCAAAGCCAATGGACATTATGGTAATAACTTACAATATATCTTGATGAAGATTTTAACCCAGGATGGCAATACCAAAGAGGCTCTCTAGGATAAATAACACTGCTCATAATACTGAAAAAGAGCTATTACCTCTTTATCTTTCAAGTTTCAGTAGCTAGAGGAACTGCACTGGTGCAGCCTCAGCTTGAGTATTGTGAGCAGTTTAAGGTGCCTGAATATAAAAAAGATATTAAGTTATTGAAGAACATCCAAAGGAGAGCCATGAGGATGATGAAGGGCCTTGAGGTGCTGCCATATGAAGACCAGCTGAGGTCACTTGGTCTGTTCAGCCTGGAGAAGAAGAGGTTGAGGGGAGACCTCATTGCAGTCTACAACTTCCTCGTGAGGGGAAGTGGAGGGGCAGGTACTTATCTCTTCATTTTCATGACCAGTAGCAGGACTGGAGTAATTGGCATGAAATTGAGAAAGCAGAGGTTGAGGTTGGATATCAAGAAAACATTTTTCACCCAGAGGGTGATTGGGCAGAGGAACAGGCTCCCCAGGGAAGTGATCACAGCACCAAGCCTGTCTCAGTTCAGGAAGCATTTGGACAATGCTCTCAGGGACATGGCGTGTTTCGTGCAGTGTCCTGTGCAAGGCCAGGGGTTGGACTCCATGATCCTTGTGGGTCCCTTCAAACTCAGCACATTCTATGGTTCTCTGATTCTATGACCAGGCATAGGCAATTCCCTTGCCTAGGTCCCTTGCTAATGAACTGGATCAAAAAAGGCAAAACCCCATCAGTCTGAACTTAGCCTTTTTTTCAGGCAAGGTTCACTGCTGCAGAGGCAGCAGTTATGTCACTAGCATAATCCTTTGGAACAAAATTCAAACCATTTGTTCAAAATTCAAACCAAATCAGCTTCAAACCATATGTTTGAGCTGTGGTAGGGTGTAATAAATAATTTCTCTGCAGCTGCTCATTTGTACTGGCAATAAACTTCACTACTTATGCATGCTTTTACTTGTCAGTAGGGCACTGAAATATGGATCACTGCCATTTATAGTCCAGCAGAGCAACAGATAGACTCTATACCAAAATAATTTCTGGTCGTACAGATAGAAATTCATTCTTTCTTCATATTGCAAGGCAGAAGACTCAAACATGAACATTTCTGGGGATGTGAACTTGGCAACTTGGAGCCACAACTCATTTTAAATATCCAGCAAGTTTGCAAACCTTTTCTATGTCTACTCTCTAAGAGAGAGTAGTGAGGTTTCAGCACAGACAACTGACCCAGATTAGGTCTTGATTTCAGATTTTGCCACTGTGTTTGTGATGTTGAGCATAAAGCTTATGTTTTCAATGTTTTTGCAAAGTTAAACATTGAGATTCTTCATTCTTCTAAACATTCAGACAACTTCACAGAATTTTTATGAAGATTAATTTATTTTTTCTATCATATTCAGCTACTGCAGGCAAAAAACATCAGTAGGGTTTTTAAAATAATGAATATTTGTTGTCTTTCAGCTGCAAGTAAGCATCCAGACTTATAAAGGAACAGAATCTTCATCAAGAAGTTCTGCTGTGTTAGAACTTTCCCCATAATAAATTAGTCCACCTCCATTAAGGATATTAATGGTCTGCCCCAGAAAGAACAACATCCTGCAGTGCAAGTTTTGCACATACATATCTCTATGAGAACTTCTGATACCAATAGATACAACACGCCAAGAAAAGTAAACGTTGAAAAAACTACATTTTTACTTTGAAATTATGAATAATGCCATGCTTTATTGGAAAACATCTGCATTTGGACAGTCTCTTATTTCCCAGGTTATTTCCCACATGTTATTTCTCCAGGTACTGTGAGGTTTTGTTTCAATTTTGTGGAGAAATATTGTTGAACTTTACTTTCTGTCTCATTTTTATTCCGTGTATTATTTCTAAAACAATGAATGATGAAAACTTGGATTTATAAAGGATGGTAGTTCAGCTTCTCACTATGAGACATCATTTAAAGGTCATTATGGACTTTGCATTTGCTCGTACACTTAATTTGGCTGATGGAAGATTAATTTATTAAGGACTCACATATAAATGTCTTTCTTACACTTTTTCTGGAAGTAAGACCAGAAATAAAACAATGAATAAAATAACATTGCTGAAATAAATGACCTGTAGGAAGGAAGGTTTCATATGTGACTATGGAATCCAGCTAGTATTTAAGACAAGTGAAACACTGAATCCTCGTAATCAGATAATCAAATGGTGCAATTTGGTGTTTCTCTATTAATTTAAACAAACCTTTACGCATTTCCACAAGTGGTAAATTTGAGATTGTAAATGCTTCTGGTTAGTGAAGCCTCATGTGATATTGGCTTCTCAGAAGTTGTAGCATGTGTTGGTCTATTGTACAAGAAAAAATAAGAGGAGTGCTCTCTTAGATTCAGATATATTCATGTGGATGAAATATTTTTCAGTTGGAAGCTCTTTGCTTTCAAAAAGAGTGTAAAACTGATAAAAGCAGTACTGTAGGCTAAAAGGACAGTCATAAAGCCTGTGATTATGGTGTCAAATTAATTTGGTTACCTTGCTAGACAAACTGCATACAGCTCTGTTTTAAATGACTGTGATGAGAATCACAGACACTTGACGAGTTTGTGTGACTTTGGGCAGTCATCTGCCCTATCTCTTGGTAGGGTAGGTGAAAGAAGAGAAGGATTGTTATTCCAGCCACAACTGCAAAAATGGTAGGAGCAGTTACACAAACACGTTACAGGACAAATAGAAAAATTAAAACACCATTTTTCTGAGCCTTCCTTAAAGTATGTTCATGTGGGTTATAGGAAGAATGAGCAGTGCCTGGAGCATAGCAGTGCTGAGGGTTGTTTCCATGGTGAACAGACACTTTATTAATAAGATTTATAAGATAAACTGATACAACAGCTTTCTCAGAAAGGGAACGTCACCAAGATCCCCTACTGAGCCGTGATCTTTAAATATAAGATTTCCTCCCAAGTAATATGTGCTACACTGAAAGGTTGCCTGCCATCCATTACATGACAATGGGGAAACAAAAGACTCCCTGTATGCTTTGTTCTCAGATGTCAAACTGAAGGCATTAGAAAGCAGTAGGCAGAATTTCAGATAATGAGTATCCACCGTTAATGTGCATATATGAGTCTGGATTAAATTCTAGTACTGTATGCCCAGAATACCTCCAGAAACAGATTTCATTAGTTTACTGATGAAAGGGCTTTTGAAAGGTTTAGAGCAGAAATGAATCAGCTCATCTGGAAAGCTCAGGTCAATATGGATGCAATTTCCCAGGGCTCCTCTCTCCACAACTTCTTAACAGGAATCAAAGTTTAGTTTAAGTTCAGGTCCTAATATGCAAAGCAATCAAGAGATTGGCTTAAGTTACCTGATTAAGAAATTACCTTTGTACCCAAAACCAGGATCATTATTGTCACCTTTGCCATGATGTTGCAAATTTACAGCTCGGCAGAAAACTGTTGCCAGGGCCAGAGTTTCAACTTCCACCTTGGACAGCCTCTTAATTGACATTTCACATCCAAATATAACATCTATTGGAATTATATTTACTGCACACTGATGCTAAAAAAGAGAGATATAAAAGAAGATCTGAAAATACACAAAGGCAGTTATATCATAGAATGTGGGAAATTATTTAAAATAAAAAGCAGCTACAAGTTCTGGAAAATATTCAGATGCTGCAGGTTATGTAAAACCATGCAGACTTGTGTTAGAATGACCTTCAGACTCCTCACTTAGAGATCCCTCCTCCTGTTCCCTTTTTTTCTTATTTTGTGAAAAGGTTCATTTACAAAGTAAAAACAAATCTTCCAAGCAGATATGTTTTAGTGCACTGATTAACATTCATATTTTACTGTGAACCAAATCAAACTTATCTGGGAAAGGAAGTTCCACTCCTGTAGCCTGAGGATATTTTCGCAGATATCTTCATTTGATAAGTTAGTTTTCTAAACTAGCATCTACTATTGCATAAATAATAGATTGTTGTAATATGATCCTTGAGTTGGCTTTAAATTCCTGATGTGTTCTTAGCAACAGCTTCAACCTGTCAGAAAATCATGCAGAAAAGCCTGCAGTTCACATACACTTTTCCTTTGGATCTCATATTTATATAAGTTCTAGTAACATGTCCTCCTATCTTGTTGAAACCCAGCTAAAATTTGGGTTTGAAAGGATTAAATGCTTTTACAAGTTTTTAGATTTGTTGCTGCTACAAATCTGGTAGATGTTTGTATTCCAAACTCCTTGGTGTGAAGGCATGAGAGTCAAGAGGGTCCCTCATTTGGGACCCTTCCCTGGCGCTAATTTCTACGTGGGAAAACTTTACAGAATTTAGTGCAGATAAACCTATGCTCCAGCCTACAGGCACGAAAGCTACAACTTCTGCTACAAAAAAAACCTGCAAAAAATTAGTGTTTTCATTCAGTAAGTTTTTCTCCCTTTGGAGAGCATGAA
The DNA here is from genome assembly GCA_013397135.1 of Pachyramphus minor. Lineage (NCBI taxonomy): Eukaryota > Metazoa > Chordata > Aves > Passeriformes > Tyrannidae > Pachyramphus > Pachyramphus minor. Next base: position 823,396 of record VYXB01009189.1, on the reverse strand, counting down.
ATGTGGAATAGTTTCGAAAATCTTCTGTAAGCACATGGGCATGGAAAGGGCCATGTTTGAAAACACTGGTTTTAATCTTTGTTTGTAGCCATAGTGCTTTCAAATCTACTCTTCCATCTGCTGAAAACACAGCATACAAACCAAATTCTGGCACTTGCTGTGCTGAAGGACAGCAGATCTGCCCTGCCTCAATCCTGGTCCTCACTGCATATCCCAGAACTGCCTGGCAAACTGCAGATAATTCTTACAGTGTGCTGGAGATGACCAGGGAGCAGCTTCCCCTAGTGAGAAAGGCAAAGTGACAAACTCCAGATATGCTGACCTCCACTTCTTTGTGTATAAGTTTTTGACAAAACTTATACTTCAGGACTGTCAGGAAAGATAAAAATTTCTTTTGGTTCCTCAAAGGGAGGGTAGCTCTCAAATGCCTAAACAGAATCTAAATAGACAGGATGCGAACCGTTACTAAATAATGTCCCCTGCTGGGGTGACAAGTTTGTTTAGTACACATTTTGTACAGATAAATATTTCCATAAAACTGACCTTGAGTATAAATAATCATGATCTAAAAACCAGGAAGGTAGGAAGATGCACTGGGTATAAATGGTGAGGAGCTGGCAGTGGGGGTTGTAGAGGGTTCCAGCTGGCTCCAGAGAACCCAATGCAGGGCAGAGCTGAGCCTAGCAGTTGATACTTTTTCATTTTCTCCAGGTGTGCTCAGCTTATTCTTGGAGGTAGAAGAATCCTGACTCATCATTACCATTCAACAGCACCTGGAACATCGAAGACCTAAGAAGTTGTCAAAACAGGTGAAAGTGGCTCTCAATAACACTCAGGAAAAAAATCCAATATACAATCCTCAGCCTATTGATATGGTGTACTTCTGTCTGCTGGCAACCAACCATCATTGACAGCATGTGCTCAGCATCTAACAGGAGCAGATCAAACTAAAACAGAAGTGGAAACATTGTTTATGGATCCAAATGCTGACTATTTTTGTGCACTGTGCAACCAGTAATTTATCCTGCACACTTCACTTAACCAAGGCAAAAAGCCTTTGCTAGACAACCAATAATATGATTTCTGTCTAATTGAGCAAATATCACTTGCAGTTCATTCTTGATTATAAATCTTAACTGAGGCTCCCAAACCTGTTTTCATACAAATTCATGTGAAAAGAATTCTCCAATGAGCATCAAATTATACAGTCCTCCTTTGCACCTGTCAGTTTACATTTCATTTATTTTAGGGGTAATATTGCCTGCAATTTTGTTTCCACATACAAAATGAAAGCAGGAAATGCAGAAGAAATAATTCATCTTTGGTGCTCAGTGCAATCTTTTTAATGCTAACATTGCTTGACTTGCTTTGGTATATAAAGAGCAAGCAAGTTCTCTAAAGAAGAAGCAGTGTCTTTTACTGGTCTCACCGTAACAACTGCATAATAGCTAAGTTTTCAAGCACAAAAACATTTTTCTGAATGTGTCCTAAAAGTTCATGTTATCCCCAAATCCATCACCAGTAACCAAGAAAGGTAAGATGATAGCTCTCCCTAAAACCTTGCCCTCACTTTTACTCCAAGATTTTATTTAATGTCCAATACCCTAGCGGACATACAGTGGCAAATCCACAGCTGCTGCAGAGCTAAACACCTTTCACTTCATCTAAGGCCTGCCACTTTTCACCTGCTGGGAACGCATCCCAGTGTCCTCACCCTGAATTCTCCTCGTGTAGCAAACTTGTAACAGAGTGCAAATATTTCAGTATGTGTCATGAGGTTCTCTGCTCCACTGAACAAACAAGGCAGTAAAGCCTGTGAGCACACAAACATAAGGAACAGGCCTTGAAATTGGAGAACTGCCCCAGACAGTTGCAAGGTGGGCAATGCCCAGGCTCAGGAGGGAGCGTAGCAGCTCTCATCCATCCACCTAAATACTGAAAGTTATTTAAATATATCTGGAGGTGTTCTCCAGGGTTTTATAATTAAAGGAAAAGAAAAAAACTCTTAATAAGACACTTTATGGAAATGGCCTGTTTAGTTATAAACTACCTCATGCTGAAAAGGCACACACCTAGGAGTGATTTCCATTCAGGTGAAACACGAGACTGCTTCTATCCCAAACACACAATATTCATTAACTGCAGTCAAACATAAGTCACGATCAAGGAAAATAACACAGAATTGGAAAATCTGCAAAGTGTTTCAAAAGAACAAGAATTCAGCATCTAAAAGGAATTTGCTTATTTATACCAGATGTTGCAGATGAAAGGCAGTCTTGCAAAAGAAGATGGATGTTCTCCAATTGTTCAAACATCTATGCTTTTTGAGGTGTCACCAGAGTGTGGAGATCACAAAAAAAACCCCCAATCACTTACTGCACTTTCCTGTACTTCTGCAACATGAACTTGAAAAACTTGGAAACAGAGAATGGTTTGGGTTGGAAAAGACCTTTAGAGATCATCTAGTGTAACCTCTCTGCCATGGCAGGGACATCATTCACTAGGTCAGGTTTCTCAAAGTCATGTCTAACATGACCTTGAACACTTCCAGTGATGGGGCATGCACAACTTCTCTGGCCAACCTGTGCTAGTGCCTCACTGTAGAAAAATCTTCCTTGTATCAAATCTAAACCTACCCTCCTTCAGTTTAAAACCATTGTCACTTGTGCTGTCACTACAGGCCCTTATAAAAAGTCTCTGTCTTGCTTATAAGTTCCCTCTAGGAACTGAAAGGATGCTACAAGGCCTCCCCAGGCCCTTCTCTTGCCCAGGTTTAACAACCTAAACTCTCTCAGTGCTCCAGCCTTCTGACCATCTTTGTGGCCCTCTTTTGGATTTGCTCTCTCTTGTGCTGGGCAGCAGACCTGGATGCAGTGCTTCATGTGGCACCTCACAAGAGTGGAGTAGGGGTTGGGAAATCACTCCTCTCATCCTGCTGGTCATGATTTTCTTTATGTGGTCCAAGAACGCTTCGACTTTATGGGCTGCAAGTTCACATTGTTGGGTCATGTTCAATTTTTCTTCCCATATCCGTAATCTAATTTTGCTGGGTGCCATGGAAGTTTTTCAACTAACTTGCTTTGGCATGAATTGAACAACAGGAAATTCACTGAACCTCATACACAATGATTGCTTTTGAATTGATTAGTTGAGACTTGTCACCCCATCCACAGAGCCCAAAAATTACACTGGGTAATAATAAAAGAATCCTAAAAGGCTATTTATTGTAAAATTTAGGTTAGTTACATGTCAAGTTCACTAAGCTGTTGCCCTAGAATAGTCTAACCATAATAACCTGCAGAGATTTAAGGGACTTATCTGTGTAGAGAGAGGGCAAAGTCACACCAATAAATCAGAAGAAGATAATAAGGTCTTTGTGAAGCCCTTTGTTCTTGACTTTAGTAAGTCTTCTTAATGCCAGGAAAAGGGAATGTGAATCTTCACTGAAAAAAAAGCAAACTCAAAACAAGGAAAATACCAAAACTCAAAAAAATCAATCAACAAACAAACAAACAACTCCCTGGAAAACTACAAAGTCTTTATTTGCCATTAAAATAAGCGCAAAAGGGTGAAAGTGAACTGAGTCTCATATTATGACTGTAATTTGTTATATGGTCACTAAGCTAATATCAGAGCCTCAGCAATCTGCTGACTGCTCATAAAAACATTCTGTTTAGCAAAAGTTTTTCTGATACTGTACAACGGATTTGCTGCATTTTCTCTTCCTTTCTGTTTATTGAAAAGGATATTTATATAGAAATAGAACACTTGCTTCTGAGGAGTTCATCTGCTCCTTCTGGCGTTTCCACCCCTGTTATCGCAAACAGATGATCAAGACCTGACATGGAGTAACAGCTGAGAGAGCTGACAAACCCTGCTGAAACAAAAGGCCTTGCTGGTGATTCAGAACAGAATATTCTCTCAGGGCAACTTACAGATCAAGGCTTCTGGACATTGACCTACACTTACCATGGAGTTGATAAGTAATATGTCACTTCAACTTGTGTATTTGTGTTTGTGTATACACACATATCCTCTAGTTCCTATGTGTCCCGGATATTGTTTCTTGTTACTAGTATCACTAACAAAATAAAAAGAACAAAGAGATCTTTGAATTATTGATTAATGTTGTCATCAATCCTGCCATGGTACGGGGGAAAGGCGACTTAGATCTAATTCAAATTAGTTGCCATGGATTTTCCCATATCCATGGCATCAAGCACCCATCGCACCCTTCTTCCACTGGGACGTCTTCAACAGCCACGTCTGTATGCTTTTGATTTTAGTTTCTTCTGCTAAACGCAAGTCTGGCAATAAAATGGATTCCATCTTGTTCCAAATATGTACCAGTAACAATCTCCATAGGATTTTTTAACCATCTCCTTCCTATTGGATGTGTGTTGTAGAAAGGGAGTTGTAGATGCTTAAATTATTATTACACCACTATAATTGGTCATTGTACAGAAATACTTATCTAGTTTTAAAAGCTGGTGAAGGTACTATCAAAGTAATTGAACACTCCACTAAACAAATCCAGATATGTATTTCAAAATAAAGAGCCAAACTTTGATTGTCAGTTGGAAACTGAATTAAGGCGACACAGTGAGGATACCCTCCAACCAATGTAAAAGCGTGCTCAAAACAAATTCTGCTCTTACACGAATTTGAATTGCAGTTGCAAAATTTTCTCATTACATAGGCCCTTGGGAGAATTTTTGCTATAAAAAAATCCTCAATCATGGTTCTCAGATAGCAGGGACTGGTGCACAGAACATCCCAGAGCAGTTAGATTAATGGTAACAGCTGGGTTACTGATGAAAAAGTGTCTAATTTTACAAACTTGCCAAAATCAAAAGCTCCCACTCATTTTCTAAAGACTGTAAGATTGTAGTGATTCATCATGGATCTTTGCCTTTTCAAGTTCAAAACCCCCTGCAATCACTGCCTTAGGAGGAGATCCTGGTTGTTTAAAGCTTGAAGGAAAGGATGGAGTTGTGAAGCTAATAAAAATATAAAGGCAACCACTGGAAACCCAAATACACTGAATGGCCAAAGGGTAGGTGCCAACCTGATCAAAGTTGTGAAAAAGAATTTATTTTTTTTGTTTGTTTGTTTGTTTGTTTGTTTGTTTTTTAAGGAAAAAAAGAAACTTGTTTAGGGAGCATCCTTTCTGTGACAGACTCTGCAGATCCAATTTGTTATTCCACTTCATCCAAAGGAGTTGAAACCCACACTGCATGCTGAGGGCCAGCATAACCCGGTGAAAAGAGCTCTGCAAGTAAGAGTATCTCTTCATCTCTTCCTATGCAACTTCAGTTCATAAATAACTCACAAGGTCCTTTTTCTCCGGTGGAAAAAGGGAGGGAGGGAGATGTAGAGGCTCAGAACCTCTCATCCCTTCTTACCTATCAAAATCCTCTGTGGCAGCCAACAGACTCCGAGTGGGTCTCATTTGGGAAGAAAGAGTAAAAACTGACTACTCCAGCAGGACACTACAGCCTGTAGAGGAGGCCAGCACATTCTAGCTGAGTGGAAAAGGGTAGTGCACGGGCTAGTCGGGCTTTCCAAATAACACTAGCATTTCTTCTTTCTTCCTGCTTCAGTAAAAATCTGTTCTGCTATGGTCTTTTATTTCACATAGTGCCAGTAAAAGGGAGAATTCTGCTTCTGGGAAGCCTAAGCTGTCTGATTTTATAGCAGAGGCTTTGGGGTGGAGTGAGTGAGCCATGGTAGTTTATGTTTTTTAATTAAACTGGTTGGAAAACCGGAGCTCTGCTGTTGACCCTGCTGCTCAGTGCCTCATACAGGGCTATAGCTTATCTTTGCATTTTAATAGTTTTCACCCATTGCCTCTGCTATATCTCAGTAAATCTGATGGAAGTTCACACGACTAAAACACAAAACATTTCAACAAAGAGTTCTTATTTTCTCATTCCTTCCTCCTGCTATACTTGTGGGAAAATAATGGAAATCTAGCATGAGATCTAAAGTTACATAAATGTGGTGTGAAGCCCTGGCTGCTGAGATTCAAACAGGGATGTGACCCTAATAGAGACCATCAGAAGCTTATTCTGAATAGTGAGGGATATTGTGGTACGGCTCTGACACATCTGATGACAAATTTCAGAACCACCAGAGATTCTGACTCAGTTCTCACCACAACTGTCGTGCTTGGAGGGCATCCAGCAACACAGATTAGCACTTGAAAACTAGTTGTTAGAAATGTAGGTGGGCAGCAGATTACAGTTGCCACCTCAGAAGAAATTTCATTTTCAGAAAAAAATTAGTGATTTTATAACTATCTCCAAATTACATCTGCATAGTGCCCCAAGTCCAAACAGTACTGCTCTGTCATGAATTCATCAATACAATCGAGAATTTAGCAACACCAGCAGCAGACGACGGGTGTACCCAACAACCAGTCACTGAGTTACACTGTGTCTGTCCATCATCTTAAGACATGATCTGTTTTCAGAAGGTCTGACAGGTCAGATTTCCAAAGAAAACACAAGAAGAGGTGTGGGTGACTTAATAACTGTGACCTTTCCTTCTGAGTAAAGGTCCAATTCAGTGGTTCTTTCAAAAAGAAGAATCTTTCCAATGATGTCAACAGAAACTGACCATCACATCCTAATTCAGAGATGGTGAAACTTCTTGGTCTCTGTGGCTAAACTGGTTTTAAGAAACGGTCCAGTTTCCTTTTTGGTAAGTCTTGACCAATAAACTGTCGCTGATGTTAACAGTTTGCTGTGGCTCTTTAGAAGGGAACCAGCCCGCACTGAAGGTCCTGGCAAATTTTGTAAACCAGCTTATTGATGTTTAGTGATGCAGTTACGATCAAAGACATGAAGGAAAATGCTGCACAACAGTTCACAAAAGGAGGTCATGGAAAGAAACTACAACTCTAAAAAAGAAGAAAGCAAAGGGAAGTGGTTGCAAATAATGATGACTTGATGAAGTCTTTTTAAGCAAAGGCACAACTAAGAGTCTGACCTGTCCCTCAATAAAGCCAATAAGATGTTTTTACATAAACCTGATAATCAAAGGGTACAATAGAAATTGCATTTTCTGGCTCAGATTTTATACCCTGGTTTGCCTCCCTCTCCCACGCCCCATCTGCTTCTCTTTTCTCCCACGAAAGAGTGTCCCTATCCAAACTGTTTATCAGGAATAATCCTGGGCCATGCTGTGCCTGAACTGTATCAAAGCACTATCAAGCCACATGTTGGTTGCCAGGGACAAAGACCATGCCTGAGAGCATGCTAGGCAATTAAATTATCGAAAGACAGTGTTACAACTTGTGCCTCAGCCCTCCTCTGTCCTGATCATGCAGGCACAAGTAGAAAAAATAGGGGGGAAAAAAGCATTGTGAAACCAGCTATAGTACTCCTTCCCACCATTAAGTGTTAAACTGTTCTGCTGTCTGCTCTTCAGGAGGCTTCAGGTTTCATCTCAGCATTGGCTTGAGGCTCCAGCTCATTCATTCAGAAGCTGTGTTAATGTGGAATGAGATTATTAAAACAAAACAGTGTGTTCACACCTTAACAATTTCAATAAATAAATAAAATACTAATCAATTATCACATATCCGGTAAAGAAAAACCATGTCAAAAACACGGAGTTGGCCAAAAGACTCTTTGGAGACATAGATTAAGCCTGGGCTCCTGCTTCTAAGAAACTGTGCAGCCAGGAACAGTGTGGTTACATCCACAGGTCTAAGCTTTCTGGCCAGATTTTTAACCAGCTGTTTGAGATGTTTGAGGGAAAACACAGATGGCATACCACTAAAAATTGTATACATTATCTTACAACAGAAAGGTCTGTTTTGAATTTTTATCTTTTAATATTTCTGTGGGAATAAAAAGGAAAGACAACCATGTGAAGACAAAACAGCACTGGAGTTTCCATTTCCATAACACTTTATAAATGCTGTCATTCCATATGGTGACTTTTTGGAAACAGTTTTGAAAGAAAAGGAAAGCTTTCAAAGCAAATGCAGTGGCCATGTTCCAAGCAGAGGAAGCAAAGACATTTCAAGGTATATTTGAGATTTAGAACTCGACACTAAACTTTTGCACAACTTAGAGCTGGTTTTCACTGGAACAATCAGTTTGGAGGTTCTCTGCCTGTTGGTTTGATTTTTCCTTCATATGATTCTAGAGCTCACTCCTGACACAATAATTTTACCTTTCTGTTCCTTGGAAACAGCTTTGAAAAGCACGTGTTTATTATACAAAATTACAGACCTGAATCTTAACAGTTTTGGGACAAGAATTAAAGACTAGTGTCAAGATATAGAAAACTTTCAGGACAGAAGGAGTCTCTGTTACTGTGCATGACTTGCCATGATTTGCTGCTTCCATGCTGTTTGGATGCTTGCATTTGTTCAGCTGTGTTTGATCTCTTATCACAGCTGGCTATCAGCCTGCTGCAGCTGCTCCTTCCTGACTTTTTTATTGAAGTATATTTTTTTCCCCAAAATCTGTTAGGATGCACAGGGCTGGGCAGCACTTTCTCAGGGATGACATGCCATCAGCAAGGCCCATTAGGAGGAAACCAGTCTCATACAGCTGAGCAACAGTAGTGCAGAGGAAAAGAGAAAGATTTACTCTTTGAGGTTGCAGTTTTCTCATCTACAAATTAAAGGGAAAAGAAAAACCTGTCTGGAGAAACATAGAAAGTAGCTATTAGAAAACAAGAGACAAGGATGATACTGACACAGGGCCTATGGGAACACAATATTTCCAAAAAAATTATTATTTAACAACAAATTGGTAGGATGGAAGGGAGAGGAATTTGGACTTCAATAATACTGGGAAGATGTCCCTCTTTTCTTTCCTCTCTTGCTGGCTGTCTCTTCCCTTTCTGCCCGCCAAGAATTCTCTTCTCTCCCTGGTGACTACAAGGCAGCTCACAGCTGATGCCTTCAGAAAAGTTTTTTTGCTCCCGAAGCTCAGATCATCTCTGCTCTCTTAGTTATAGCTGGAATCCCCCTAAATTACACAATACAACCAATGGAAACATCATAACTTCTCTCTTGAGGAAGAAGAGTAGTAATCTGCTTTGTAAACACAGCACATCACTCATCTGAGCCTTACCAATAACTAAAAAAAAAAAAAAATCAACTAAAACCAAAAATCAAAAAATATTCTGAGAGAACCACAATATTTCCCATTCTGAGCTCTGTAGAGGAACTTAAGCAAATCAGTATAGGCCTGCCAGTTCCTGAGCTCCTTGGTTTGGAGGGCTCTTAAGGTGACTCAGTGCCCGGTCTAGCCATAAGTAACTCGTACAACTTCGCCCAAGGATTTTGGCATGACCACCAGAGAACACACTCATATGCACACACTTGCATTTTGTTACACAGTCTCATTTAATCAGGGAACAAATGCTAAATGCTAAACTATGTCAAAAATCTCCTTTCAAAAGGAGAAATTGCTATGAGCAGTTGCAAGGTCTTCCACCAGAATAACCACGTGTTGAAAAGCTCCTTATCCAGGTGGCACAAGGCAGATCACTCAAGAAAGAAACTGTAGATCCCAGTCACATCTCCATCTGGAAGTCCAAGAGCAGACCCACTACGAACCCACGGGAGCAGGATGGGGCTGCAATGGCCTCAGCCCAGACCTCACTGCTGGTCCATAGCCATGGGGCCATCAATGGTCAGGCCAGGAAGTCCCATGGTCAAGTCAGGGTCAGATGGGGACATGGACATACCTGTGGGGCAGCTCATGTGAGGATGAGAGACTGATAGTTCCAGCAGAAAGGGAGCTTTCTGTGGAACCAGGGAACGCTACTGACACAGCCTCATCTCTCATCACTCCCCAGCCCTTGTGGTCAACCCAAAGGTGACCACACAAGGCTTCACAGCTTTTGGGGAAGAATTCTGAATGTTCTCTCTTTGTACTTTTCATTGTTTTTCATGCTAGATATTCGTTATATATTTTGAAAAACTGACACACTCTAGTCCAGGTCACCAAGCAGCAAAAATAAAGGTTGCTTAGCTTTAAACTGACATTAGTGATATGCCCCTTCATCTACACTCACAGATGGAGAGAGACTGTCATATACATGTGTTCAAGGCACTTCTGCAGAAAACTTAAATGCAAACGTCACAGTCTGTACTTTTTCTTGACTTCTTTTTTCTAACCATAGCCAGATACCACACTAGGAGAAGCAAATTACTTAATTTTATAAAAGTTTTATCGGTTGCAGGGAAGCAAGTTAATCCAAGCAGCAACATAGATAGATTGACTTCTATTGATCTAATCATCAGCATCCTGTTCTTGCCATTTAAGTATTCCTCTAAACAACAAGTGGCTAACAAACTTGTGCCTCTTTAGGGACATCAAAACACTGAAGACTTGTAGATTTGAAGTCACTGTCATTTTTCATTTCTCATATAGTTTACACAATTTGCTCAAAATTACTCAAAATATTCACTCAGAGAAGCGGGTCATGTTTTGGGGGCAGGAAGGTCTAGGGTGGGTTATATATATTCAAGGGTTCATTTCTGAGCATTCTGACTGTAATTCAGCAAGACAGCTAAGAGCATTGCAACACAGCAGTATGAGGGCACATGTAAGCTTAGAATTAGATGCAGACATGAAAAGTTTCCAAAACTGGAACACATAGCACTAGAACTCCACTAAACAATGAAATTCGAGAAGTGAAAATGCATTTTATAGTCCAAATTATTTTCCTGTCAGCATCCCAGGAGCAAAAGGAAAGAATAAAGAGTGTGGGAAAGATGAAGTGCTAAAAGCCTCTTCAGAAAGGGTTTTTTGTCCTTCAAGAAAAAATGTACATCTTAAAAAAGAAACCAAACAAAAAACCGCAGAAATCCCTATCACTCCAACATACCACAATACACATTTCTTGATCATTTACATATGAATATAAAGATTAATACAACTGTGAGAAAAAGGTGTTTTTTTTGGTTATATGAAAAAAACTTGCACTTTATTGTATATCTTGGAACCATATCCTTGGCAATATCCCATTCCAAGGTTTTACGCTCTCTCATTGATTGGATGGAAGTACAGTGTATGGAACAATGACATATATGGTTTATCAAAATTCATATATTTTCACAAGCCGGACACAGGCCTTCAAGATGTAGAAGGACTATATTTCAGAGTAAAGAAAACAGCTGAAAAATGCTGTTCTTAAATTATTCACTCTTTATAACATTTGTAGTTATACAGGAGCCCTAGTTTAAGAGAAATACTAAAAAAATAACTCCACCTTAAAAACAGTAAGGTCTTGTGTAACCCAACCTGTTACACAAAGTTAAATGTTCTAAACCTTAAATCACAGGGAGGGTTGTTTTTTTTTTTATAAATTCTACAGGAAATTCAAAGCAAAAATTTTGTTTCTCTAAGAACATTACAAGTTTCCTGGCATTCTCTTGGCTGGTACCAACAGGTGAGCTTAGGAATCCCAATATTTCAACAGAACTGGATAGAAAGTAGTTCATTTTCCCAAGGCAATAAATCCTCTCCATCATAGCAGATAAGAAACAGGTCTTTCATTTGACATACAGACCCATATGTTCTCATCCAAGTGGTGGAAATCTCAAGCCATCAGTCTGCTCTAAACCAAGAGCCCACAAAGTTCCAAGAAATGTCTCTGGAGCTCACCTCAGAAACAGAATCTCAAAGCAGAACAGAGAGGATAATTAGTATTTCCTTTACCAACACATGCATCTCTTTATTCTGTAGCTAATACAACCTCCCTTCCTATTGGCAGCGTGCACAGAGTGAGACAATATGGATTAACAGATAAACTTGGGGCTTTGCAGACAAAGGAATAAGGCCTAGTGGCAATGACCATAGAGGAGCTCTGTTGAATCCCTTATTCCCATTTTTTTAAGGTGCTGAATGCATGTCATAATAAAATCACAAAAAGATCTCATAAACAAGCTGGAAACAAATTGAAGCTTTCCCCTTATGAACATCATCCCAGCTCTTTTAATTTTCTCACACTTAATTATTTCCTCTTATATTTCTTCTTCATATTTTCTAGAGTAATTTAGATTTTATAGAGTACGTTAGCAATATCAAATTGGTAGAGATTCTGCTCCTTCTTACAGAAATATGTCCAACAGGTTTGCAAACAAAAACTCCCCTGAACATTGCTCTGAGTCTTGACTTGTCTGTAACTCCACCATCATGCTCAAACAATTCATTCATTATGGCCTGAATTTTGCATGGACAGATGACTAGGGTTGCAAGAGCTCACAAGAATAAAATATGAAAAACAAAACTTCTGATAGACAAACATTGGATAGTTTTTTTCCTGGACAGTTTTTTCCCTGAAAGAGTTAACTGGAAAGAAAGGGCAACAGTAAAGACTGTCCATCAGGCCTTCTCATTAACTCAGAGCTCTTCTTGTCACACGGTGGTTTGGTTCATCTGAGCTGAATGCACGAATCTCACTGTCTTCAAAATTTGTATGGTAATTGTTCTTGTAATATCAGTTTTGGTATATATATATATATATATATAAAAATATATATATATATATACTTGCTGCTGGTAATCTATGTTTCCTTACAAGATCCCTGAGAGCTAGGAAGTGCTGTTATCCCCATTCTGCAAAAAATAAGCATAAGCACTAACAATGTTGAGGGTAAATGGAGTTTGTTTCTAGTTCCAGAGAAGCCATAGCAATGCAGTCCTCATCTTGGGTAAAAGTTAACCAGTCAGGTTTGAAGCATACCTCAGATTCCTATAGGAAGTAGGGAATTAAATTCAACTGCATCAGGTCTCAGGATAGCTCCCCATCCATCAGGTCAACCTCTCTTGTTTCCTTGAGTTTATTTTACTACAAAATCTGCTATGAAAGCCCTTCATTTTATTTACAGTATCTACACAGTGGATGGAATTTATTTGACTAAATAAACTTTCTCAATAGATTTAAACCAGGATAACTCTTTACTGAAGAGAAGACTGTCTTGAGAATCTATCCAAATAACATTCAGCCTCAAAAGCGAATTGTGGGATCATTCATATTATTATCAATAATACCTCTTTTTGGCTTTAGATGAAATTATTTCAACTGAACAGTCATTTGAACATCTGCACTGATACTCCATAAGCCTGTAAACAAGAATATTTTATGCAGATCAGTGGCAAACATTGCAGCACAGCGGGTGCCATGGGAGAGGCAATCCCAGCTCAGCACACACCTATAGTTACATACATGGATAGAGCTGTTGAAATAAGTGGGTTCATTTGAATGTTTATATTTTTAACTTTCAAGTGGGTGTGGGCCAGAGCAAGAAAAAACAGTGAAATCTTGATGTGTTGCAATCACCAAAGGTCCCACTGAAGTCAGTGCTGTAAAGATGCCATCTGTGTTAGCAAGAATTACACCTGGCAATCTCTGCAGACCTGGAATGCTGTACTTTGCACTGCTGGTCTGATCTGTGCCAGTAGTATTGAGTACATGCTTTTCTTTCATTACTTACCCACTTTTTCTTCCTCCTCCCCTTCCCCCCCAAAAAACAGACTGCATCTGAGACACACAGTTTGTGTTATTGCGTACCCAGGGATTTTCTCAAGTCCTGAAGAAATTCATGCAAGTTATATTAAAAAACTCATTAGGTACACAGTATTACCTTATGCATGCCATGAGTTTATAGAACTCATTTGAATAGTTACAGTGGCTATTCAACTAGATGCTCACAGTTAACTTGTTATGCCAGTGCACTGGCAGAGGGGAGATCTCCCAGAATGTATGCAACGACGCCATCTGTCTCCCTGCCCTGCCTTCCTGTGATGCCTGTGATAACTGACAAATACCTTCAGTGCTACATTCATTTTAACAGGTAGAGAAAGAATGACTTTTCTAAAAAGCCTCAGATAGCATGACAGGAACTTCTAGCGAGCACACCAGGTTTATCAAGTCCAAGAGAGACCCTTCAGCATGTAGCTCCTTCGTGACCACTATTTTTTTTTTTGTTCTTGTCTTACTTATTCTCTGTATAACAATTTTTTTAGCATCACAGATTCAATTTCAGAACCTAATGAGGCTCCAACATTTGTATCCGTGCTGGGTAAAGCACTCTTGCATCTTAAGAGTCAAGAGTCTCTAAAAACATGTAATGGTGCACTTGCTAATAAACCACAATTCTGCCAGCCAACTAGAATTAGTGAACAAAAAGCATGCAGATGGCTTGTCTGCAGCCTTTGGAACAGACACAACCGCAAAGGGTTTGTGTCTGGGTAGCCCATATTTTGCATTCAGGGACATCCCTACAGATATTTGGCTTCAACTGCTTTCCAGACACTGGTTGAATAGCCAAGTAAAACACAGCTTCAGAGAGCTATTGTTCGTTATTCACTGATTTATTTCAAAACATGCATACACGAGTGCAAAACTCAACAGATAGCTCCAACCATATATCTGTTCATCTGTGGTCAAGCAAAAAAAGACAAGACCCCTACAGTGCAGAAGGCATAGACAAGCAACACATTAAATTTTTCCACTGGAGTAACTGTCGTCATCCACCACAAGCAAAAAATCCACTCAAAATTATGATGCCAAAAGCATCAAACAGATATGATTTTCCAAATAGCTCAAAACCACATAAAGAATAATCTCCTAAACTTACACATTTGCTATTAAGGAAGAAATTATTATTCCCTCGTTAGTCTCACTGACTGACTTTAAAAGACTATAGTAGTCCAGAAATGAAAGTTGTCATCTGCCATTAATGTTTCACAGCAGCTAACCCATCTAAAATCCAAAGCCTTGGGTTTGGGTGCCTGTAACTTTCTGCCAATTCCTGCTTTTGAATAAAAAATTATTTTCCAAGGTGTACAGGTTATGTATCAAGGCCCAGATACATATGTGGAATCATAGAATGGTTTGGGCTGGAAGGGACCTTAAAGATCATCTATCATCTGCCATGGGCAGTGATACCTTCCATTAGACCAGGGTTCATCAAAGTACCATGGCCTAGGACACTTCCAAGGATGGAGTATCTCACAGTTATTCCTGCCGCATGGCTTTGTTAAACATTTCAACAGTCATTTCATCTCTAATTTGTTTCCTTCCATAGAGGAATGGGAATCCTCAGAGAAGCACAAACAACCTTATGCTTACATAGCACTATGAGATGTATGCAACAGTATATGCAAGATGAGTAGTACAAACAGTGATAACACTGCTAATCATGTGAAAACCATGCACCAGGCTGAGTTGTCCTCTCTGCATCCATTTCTTTTTTTATGGGAGCCAGAGGGCTCCAGGAGCACCAACAGAGCCTCTCATAGGCTTTGCTCAACCCTCCTCTTTCTGGATTTACTCCGTCTTTAATCGTCTGATTCCTTTTTTGACACAGAGTAGTAGTTCACTTCAAACCCCTTCTCAGTGCTCAGTCACCAACATATGGTGGGGTACCAGTATAAATCAATGGAGATAAGCTGATAGTTTTTAAGAGGTACAGCCAACATCTGTACTCCAAATAATTCAACAATTCACACATAAACAACAGCCACATTTCCTAGCTTTATGTTTTCATAAGTTAATGAAAAGAAATAGGTTTCCCATGAGAGGTGCTGAAGCTCCACATAGCATTATTTACCCTTTTTTCAAAAGCATAATTTTCATCAACGGAAATTACTTAGATGCAATAAAACATGTTTTTCTAACAAAATGAAGTCCAAATCCTGCTTCCTGGGCCAACATGAACTTTCCAACAGAGGACAATAAAGCTACCTCTTAGACTGTGAAAAACATTATTTGGGCCTTTCTTTGAACCATCCAACACCGGTAAATAAATATAGAGAGACAAACATTTCACCTCATTATGCTTTGGTTTATGTGTAACTGTGGTGGTAAGTGCACAGAAAGATTCCTTAATGATCTCAGGTTGATCCTGACCAGAACATGCTGAAAAGCTTTCTCTGGTTCAGTAATCCCAATCAAGTAATGATGTTCCAAATATCTTTCAACAAAAACATCTTTGTTAGTGCTTTCAAAGAATCAGCTATGGATCAAACTTGTTCAGATATAGCTTAAAAAAAAACAAAATTAAGAAGCCTTTTTTTTTCCCTGTATGTTTTTAAAGCTGGAAAAAGAGTGGTTTTTCATGGCTTATAAAGGCAAAGAGTATTTTTATTACTAATCCATCTGCCTCTATTCTGTGGAGCTGTTTTCTTTTAACTGCATCATCCCAGGTCTGCACCGGTTTTGTACTGTGGGGTGTGAGTGGGATGATCTATTTCTTTCTTGAGTGACAATGGCTTTTCAGTTATATCATGAGGGGGAAAGTACTTCAGTACTTCCTTAGTGTATACATGCAATGCCATGAATTTCTGCCAGCAAAATTGTTCTTTTGTAATCATGAACTATGTTTCCATTAGATGAGTTCAGCACTCTGGTTGGAGACAAGTATTTTTTTAATGAGACTATGAGGCCATTAGAACTTTTCTTATGAATGAATGGCTGCACTGTTTTTAAACAGAAATTTATTTCTGTTCAAATGGGTTCTTTGTAGAGCATTTTCCCATAATATGATTATACATATTCAACCCCAACAAGCAAAACTAAGTATGTTTAGTTCTTCTCACATATCTTAAAAAAAAAAATAATTAAAAAAAAATAAAAAAAAAAATTGTGTTACTCTTTTTCTAAAGTTTACAATCTTAAGAAAATGCAAAATTATAGGCAGTCCCTAGCAGTAATGAGGACCAATATGGACTAGAGTTGACTGTTTCTTTCCCCTGCGGAAACATTACCTTTCGTGTTTAAAAGTCAAAAAGCATTAGCCAGATACAGTTGTTGGCTATTAAATGGACAATTATTACTGTTCTTTAGAAAAAAAAAAAAAAGAAAAGAAAAAAAACCCCAACATAATAAACAAAGTCATCTCAATAGGAATTGTGTTGCATGAACATCATTGCCTGATGTCCCAGACTCACGGCATCAAAGACCACTGCTACCAGCAGACCTAGGAAGGCAGAGGAAACAGAGGCTCTGCACCACAAAAAGGGCTGATGATTAAACCAAAATGCTGTATGATTTCTCACAGGTCAAATGAAGTCTTTTATGCAGATGTCAACTCTGACCTGGATTTCTACCCTCTGAATTGTTTGGCTTGGGTTTTAAAAAAATGCACCTAGATGCAGATGGATGCAACAGCAGGGACAGGAGATTCTACCTAAATCAATACCCACAAGCATTTCTGATATTATAAACTTTTGAACATTCCAAAGAAAATCTAATTCTCCAGAAATTAAAGCCTCTACTACACTCACTGAAGAGTTTCAGTAAATCTGTTGAGCCAGCGATCATGGTGACAAAACAAGTCTTGTCCTCTGCAGGCACTTGCAGTGACACCTGATGGGGTTTTTTTTTGTTACCACCAAGCATTTTTGGCAGAATAGGTAAAGTTCTTCAAGTGTCAACAAGGAGGTTCTGGGTGCTCTGTGTGCAAGTTTTCAGGGGATTTTGTGATGAATGTGAACTGAGATGGGGGTGATAGAGAATCCTCTAACCATGCATAGACACTATACTGTAGCACCCTGGCCCTGACAGAATCCCATCTACACTTGAGTGGTTCAAAGCCTGTCATGACTCTGACTGCTTTCATAAACAGTTCAGCTGCTCTTCCTTTGCCATGGGATCTTGCGGAGTTTAGAAATTAAAATAAAATTAATAAATAAAAAGAAAAATAATAATTGTTTACTTTAAAGTAACTGTGTAAGACTAAGATGAGATGTTAACTTAGATTCTATCTTTGGGGGCTTATTCAGTTCAGGTAAGATTGGGCTGCTTTGACACTTCCCAGGTAAGTGTCCTGCCCCATAAGAATACCTTGTCTACCCCTACTCCTTCAGGAGTCAAGGAGTCCATAAGTATAAGGATTTAACTCCAAGAAAAAAGAGTTACTAGTCCATACAAACAAAGCTTCTCATAAAGCTTGCTTGCTGTAGGTTGGGTAGCCCTTCTGTATTCCTTCAGCAGTTACCCACGTGGATCCCTCCTCCCAGTTATTGTAACACATAACTCCAAGCATTTGGACAGTTCCTTAAACATGGTCTTCTGAAAAAGGTACCCAATCCAGAAGAGCAGGCTACCTATGGAGCATTCAGAATATGGACAAAACCCCAAACAGATGCTTTAGAAATTTCAGAAATTCAGATGTTTTTCAAACCAGTCAACTGGTGCTCTACAAAGGATACTGCCATTTTTAATATGTTTGTTCTGCCTGACAAGTTCAATTTGCCAAGATGTTCTGAAAACCTAGAAAACACCAGTTTCAGAGTCATCCAGCCTCCAAGATGGAGCTACTTCTCATCTTCGAAGTGATGTCTTCCTGTGCCATTGCCTCTCATTGCTGGTATGTCTTCAGATGGACAGGCTTTAGGTCCTGGGTGCTGACAGGAAGACCAGGTGGTTAAAGAAAGCCTATCCCCTTATTTGAAAAACATTTTAAAGAACTCCCTGTTTATTAAAGAGACTATTTAAAATAGAAATAGATCTAGGTAAAAATGTTAAAAGATATTATATGTAGAATATTGAAAAAATCTTGAAAACATCATCATCAAAAGAAAGTTCACATAAATGAAAAGGAATGTACTAATCAGTGAACACAACTGAGTTGTAAACTGTATGAGATGCTGCATACCACAGTTGCATTGAATGGTAACATGATCTAATTTAAGAACAAGACCAGCATGAGTCTTCCAGGTTTGGGGTCTTGGGTGGAAGTTTGAATATCTTCTATGACAAAGAGCTTGTAACAACTCCAGCAATTGTGTTTAGGTAATTCTCTAATAATGAGCTATGGGGTTTTAAATGTTCTCTATTTTGTTGCAAAGACTTAATTAAACATGTTAGAAGAATACAGAGGTATTCAGATCAAAATGAGGACACATTTTAAACCACAAGACTGAATAAATAGGATCTATTTAGTAAAAAAAAAAATCTCAATTGGAGAAAGAGTCAAATAAATCAAACCATTTACTCTTTGAAAGAGAATTTTACTGTCTCATTGGTGCTAACTCTTTCAATGCTCGGTTAGCCATTACTTCATCAAAATTACAAGTAGAAGAATTACTGGTATGCTCGGAACATCTTCAGATTTCCCAATATTTTCCCATTAAGGTTAACACACCATGAGAACATTCTGCACTTGCGTTAGTGACTCATAATATTAGACATAGCCCTAAGGCAATCAAAAAAGTCACAAGTATCTCACAGCACACTCTAGTAGCAACGCACTGTAAAACATTCTTTGCATCTGAAATTCATCACTTCCTCAGCAATCTCGTAAAAAATGGTAACTTTAGAGATGTCTGCAGCAATGCGGGCACTACACCAGCCCTTCTTCCAGAAGTTACTTAGTGCTGTTATTAGCATTTGCAAGTGGTAGAGCTGACGGGTAGGGGGTAAAGCACTGACTGTCATTTTGTCATGTTGCATCAGTCACCACTCATACAAGCCAGTCAATAATGTAGCATAAATAAGAACTTCTGCAGATAATGGCAAAACATCAAAATGACAGTAAGGTCATTACTGAAAGATACTCATTTCACAGTGTGTTTTACTTACGAATACTGACAGTGAATGAGACCTTTTAAATGCAATAAAAATAATTGCTTGTTGGTGGTAACTTAATATGAGACATTAGAGAAACCCAGGCTTATGAGAAAGGAATCAAGTTTAAGACATCTTTGATAGAAGAAAAAAAAAAAAGAAAAATACCTTTGATGGAGAAAGAAGAATGTAAAGAAATCTCCAGTTCCATGTGACACTATCAAACATTGAACACTTTAATCGTCATAGGAAGATTAGTGGATGTTCTCTATACATGCCTGTTAATTGCACACCTTTCCCCAGGCTCTACTAGCTTTTATATGGAAAGATTATTTTTCTTTCAGTACTAATTCCACTAACATTATCAACAGCAGTGTTGATAATGTAATTGATCACTGCACACATTAACCCAACTGCAAAGCACCCCCTCTCCGTGTACACACAGAGACTTCCCCACACAGTACCAAATCTGATAAGGAAATAAAAGACATACTTAAATTGTGTGATAGACTTAGAAAGAAAGTTCAAAGTAATCTAGGAGCCATATGTTGTGCATGAAAAGTAAAAGAACAAATTAATATCTCTAATTACAAAATGGGGATTATCCTTAAATATTTCAATTTGAACAGGTAATTAACTGAGTTAATGGTTGCAAATATGGCCTGAAGTGTTCTTACCTTTCATGTCTCGGTAAGCCTAATATCCATAAGGAAGAAATGTTCTCAAAGCATGCTTATCATGAATCCAGTCTTCCTCTTAAAATGCAAAGCTATTCTTCTGGCTTATCTCTTTAAGCAGTAGATTTCCTACTGTGATTTCGTTTGATAGCTTGCTACTGCATGAGCTTCAGCAAGATAAATCTGACTCCAAAGTAGGCAACGCTGTTTCAGTACTCCTTTGTACAGAGTTATGTACCAAGGAAATAAAGTACATAGCTTGCTTGAATATTAGTCTGTCATCAGTCAATTGATAAAGCACTGAAAATAAAGTTTGGTTAAGAAATAAAAAAATACAGTTCATGAACACAACTGCCATAGGTGGGCATGACTGTATTTTGATTTTTCCACAAATGCACATTTTACTAAAAGCCTACACAAGTGACTGATAGGACATTGTCTTGTTGATATAAACAGGATAGCTGGACTGGAAACCAGCTAATAGATCTTTACATGGTAGAGATAACAGATGAGCTCGGAGTTGCACATCTCATCCCAGCAGCCCAGGGGAGCCAATCATGCCTTCAGACCTATCCCTTGTCTGCGGGATATTTTCTTATTCTGTACTTTTCAGAATCAGAGTTTGGTTTTGTTTAAGTCAACATGTCATGCAATATTCCAGAAATTTGGCTGTATCTTCAGACCCAAACTTTGTCATTCCTGCTCAGAGCTAGTGATGAGGGCACTAGGTACATTATACCTGAAATGTACCAAAGGCAAGTCCATTCTTTCCTGGAAACTTCCCTGCCCACTCCACAAGTCTGAGTAACACAGTCATCAGCAGATGCAGAGTGGTTGCTGCCCACCTTGAGTTCACAGCTGGGGACTAATTGGCACAAACATAATCAGAAGATATTGTCACTCCATTTGGCAGTAAAATCTAGGAAGGAACATTCCTCCCCCAGACATTCAAACTGATCCATACGGTCTTTGGGGTAAGCTAAGTGGCTGCAAACTCCCAGCTATACACCAGTTGGAGAGTAGCTGAGCAGGGAAAGTCATAACATGCTATGGTTTCCAGCTCTCCCCTACGGTCTGACATTTCTGGAGTAGGTGCACATTTTGTGAAATAATACCTTTAGGCGCTGGGCAGAGAGTAAGGGTTTTTTTCCAGAGCAACCACCATCAGTGTCTGTACACCACAAAATTGCTGTAATCCTCACTGTTTTAAATGACTGCCTCAGACTTAGCAAAAACACTTTGGTTATACTAAACAAACATGAAGACCTTAAGCATACCTGCTGGGAGACTAGAGATGCAAGATATGAGATGCAGCAAGCAGGAAAGCAGAAAGGAGAGACCTTTGAAAATTACAGGATGTTTTGCCTCTAAAATACATTTCTGAAAACAAAACAAAGAAGAAATATGTCATGTAATGATGAGATGACAAGAAATTTTAAGATAAAAGGCATCATATAGGAAGGTGACAGGAAAAAAAATCAGCAGGAAGAAAAATGAGGAAACACAGTAATAGACTCAAACAATGGGGAGAAGTTTTAATTTCAGAGAAAATATTCATGGTCAGTCTAGGTTCAAAATGTGTTCAGACCATGTTCACCCACAATGGTCAAAATTATGCTAGTTTTCTTTCCAACAGTTTCTAATGCCAGTGCACAGTCTTATCCCTGTACAAGACTTGAACAGCTACCCACATCCTAACCACTAGGTCTGAGACCTTTCCTTTGTTGATTTAGAGGCTATGGCTTTGAATGAAGGCTATACCTTTCGTCGGTGGTCAGGCCTTAGCTCTGGTGGTGACTTATGATGCATGCGTGTGTGTGTGTGTGAAATGGGGATGAATAATGAGGGAAAGCACAGCAACAAGATCTTGCTCTGGGCTGCCTTGTCTGAGCCAGTTTCTACTACAGTTTCCAGACCAAGAACACACTGTTTGTTCGTGGTCTGTGGAAAACTAACTTGTTAAAGGCTTTTTGGCTCTCCTCCTCATTTCCACTTGCTAAATTGCCATAAAAAGCAGCTATGTTATGCAGGGATTTTCACCTTTGGCATTTCTGAGATGTCTAGCCTTCTTGTTTTTCACATTCCTGCCCTGTGTCAGCAAGTGATCTGGCTTCAAGAACCATTCTGTGTAGTCATGATTAGCAGAGAAAAAGTCCTGTGGAACTGTCAACTGGGAGGCCAAGAAGCAAGTGTGATCCATTTGCTGGTTTGAAAATGTCCAAGAAAAAGGGTCTCCTTAAAAAATCCTGACTTCTTGGTCCTACTGGTGTGTGTCAGTGGTGCAGAGGGTCTGGCACAGAGAGACTCAGACCCTTCACAGACCCCTGCTCTGGCCTCAGCCCCAGATTTTTCTTTACCTCCAAATTCACAACTAATATTCACCAGTCGAGGCTGCTGATTCAAAGGTCCACTAAATCTCCTCACAAGAACAGGAGGCACAAAAGTTATGACAGGGCACCAGGGGAAATCACATCTTCTAACCACTCTTCCCGAATACCTTCATCATCTAAACCAGGTAATAAATAAATATTTCTAGAGTTGTCAATGGGTATAACTCTTACAAATAAGGATGGGGGCATCTTGGGGGCTGGAGTGCAGGGGAAGAGGGAAACAACAAATCTGCAGAGTGCAGACACAGGAGATGCTCTTAGTGGGAAGTTGCAAGTTCAAGTGTACTGGAGATAAATGGGGTGAGAGGGCAAGAGGTCTGAAGGCAGAAAGAAAGTTTTCCTCAAGGTAGAGAGGATGTTTTTACAGTAGATTTTGCTTCTTATTCAAAATTGATTTGTTTTGTGCATGTTGTTTAACTTGCCTTATTTATATAGCAACCCAACATTTCACTGCCCTGTAAGGCTTCTAGATTTCCTCTCTTTACTGCAGAGCGAGTGTCTCCCCATCCACTTTGAGATCAACCACAAGTAGATTGCATAATTCTGGGCTAATACTAGTGGTATATATAGCGAGAGCTGAGCCTGTGGCACTAAATTTATGTGCTTCCTACCATCTCTCTTGCAATGGTATCTAGCCCAAGCAATCTTAAGCTGAAACATTGCATTTCTCCAGTCCCCTACTCAGCCGTGCCCTTGCTTTTATCAAGAAATGTCAATTTATTTCCTTCACTTAGACTTAATATTTGAACCTCCTTAATGACATCCAAAAGAGGTGGAAAAAAATGAAAACAAAATCAGTCACTTACTTTTCAGTTACTTTGACTGAACTAACTATAAGTACTAATGAGTACAAAAAACTTTGGGAAACCATCACCACAAGAAATGCACTTAAACTAAAAATATTGTAATGCAGTTTGACTGAGTCTTGATCACTGTGTTTTAACCAAAGTTTATCTTTTAGTGTTTGGTTTCAAGCAAAGGTTGCTAGAAAGCCAACTGTTATGTATAAACTCTAAACGGTCTTGTGATTTCTTACCAAAACAATCTCATGCCCTTTGTTTTACTTAGGGGAAACTAATTTAAACTGAAACCCACAGTTACTATACCTAATTTATAGGTTCAACTGCAGAACTCTTTTCATAGAATGGCTTAATTTCTGCTTCTGTAGATGACTCGATACAAAAGAAGCTGCTCAGAAGGTGTCCAATAATTAATTTTCAGCAACTGAGGGGCTTGGGGACACTATATGAAGAAGACCAGGGCTAAAGAGAGACTATGCAGTTACTATAAGCTATGTAAAATGAAGCAGAGGCAATCAGGTACTTGCGTCAGCCTGCTTTTCTTTTTCATACACACTTGCACAACCCATACTGCTATTGTACTTCTCCACTAAAAGCCAGGCACTTATGTGCCATACTTATCCTTCTCATTGCCAAGATAAAAGCACCTGGCTCTTGCTTCAATTACTGGATTTTCCAAATCACAGTCACTCTTTTTTAAGAACATAATGTAGTTTTAAAAATAGACATTTTACACAAAGTCACACCGGCATAGTAGTGTTAGTACGCTATTTTCATTGAGGCAAAACCGAGGTCTACTTGATCTGAATGACACTTTAAATACACAGAAGCATGCTAAAAGCCACCTGCTGAAATAAAGTGAAATAATTAAAATTCTGGTTATGCTTAAAGAAAAGTAATTTCCAAGCAGTAAAAATTGATAGTCAAATCTTGTTATTCAGCCATGGCACATGAGTTATATGTTTTGATACCTATTAGTTCTGTAATTTTTTTCCCTCTGAGCTTTCATTTGGTAGCTCTCTGGGGTTGTTATTAATTACTCTAAAATAATTTGTTCTGAAAAAATTGCCAGTGCTCTTAATAAGTGGCAAGTCTGAATGCTTAGCTGCATGACTCATTAATATCAACCATAAACAACAACTCCTTACTAAAAATACTAAAAGTTCATTGCAATAATAACAACCTTTAATGCAGAACCTTTCATATGATAACTGTCTTTATACAAAGGTCTCTGTTTCATACAGATGTCAGCAGGGGCACAAAGTGCTCCCTTTTTAGGAGGGTGCTGATCATAATTTCAGGTGAACTACTAAGCAGGAGGCTATCTGCATGAGAAACTGAAGAAATTGCTTGGATGGGGACCTAGTTCACCTTATCCTGAGTTGGGATTAGTTACACCTGCCTTCATCCAGCCTATTCTTAAAGACTTCTAGGATTAACAAGGGAAGTCACAGTAAGGCTTCACCACAGTTGTTATCACAATGTTTAAGCCAAGTCCTCAATGGTCCAACTGTGCAGTATGTTCCTGTTGCTTTGAAAGATCCATTTCTATTCTTTTCTTAAAACTAAACAACTTCAGTTTTTCCAGTTCTTCCAGTTCTTCCTCAGAGGTGATATTTACTACACCTGAAATGACTCCTGGGAGAAAATGTGTCTACTTCAGCCAGAAAGCTGAACAGGAAAGCAAGCCCAGCCCACTTTCATAGGTATCATTTTACTGCAGAGACATAGCAGAAGGTGCTCCAAAAGCCCACTGTGACCTCTGAATGCAACAGACATGAATGCACCTAATACATAACTCCTCACATTAATGTAAAATCATGCATATAGAGTAAAAAATGAATGCCACTTGTTAGTATGAGAGATTACCCAAGAAAACAGTGATGATGGGATAATGAGGGATGATGAGATGAACATAAACACTGAGTATGAGGTGGAAGGGTTACAAGGATTTTTGTGCATGTCAACAAGTCAGATGAGAAAAGCAGGGAAACTTTATATATCTCATAATTTTTATATATCTCATAATATCTAATACCATGACTTCAGTGGAGTGCTGTAGCAGATCATGGAACCCAAATATTCACATTTCAAAGAGAACTTCAAGAAGAAAAGATTAAAAAATCCAGAAAGTTTCCAGCAATAGCTGTTACTTGGTTACATACTCTGGGATTATAAATACATATATATTACAAATATCTATATATATTATAAACACATTACACACAAAGCAAATTATTGGAAGCTGAAGCTAAGGAAATAAGATTCAAAGTTAACCCACAACTTTAGAAGACAAAACTGCTCAGAGTATTCCAGTAGACCTGTAGATCTGTCAGTCATCTTTCAAACAGACTGTATGCATTAAATGTAAAAGAGTTGAACTTGCATCAAGATATGATTAGGTTAATGTTGCAATTTCAAAACTTGCTGAGTTTTGAAATTCTTAATTCATTGGGTTATTGTCAGTCTTTAATTTTAATATAAAGTAGATTTCTTTGTTCAGAACAGAAAAGGAAGGTACAAATATGAAGTTTTATATTGGAAGAGCCACTAACATTTTCAGTTTCAGAAGTTCTTTTTCAACACAAGAAAAGTAGGATTTTTTTCAAATGCAAAATTACTAAATAAGTAGAGAATACTTTAAAAACCAGGTATAGGAGGAAACAAAAGCACTATAGGATTTGCCTCTGTCCCCCATCTACAGCACAAACAAACTCAAACATGAATCTTGCTGACCCCCAAGAAAGCTTCATTGGTGCTTCTTCATTCACCTGTTTCAGTCCTCTGTGCTTCCCTATTTCTTCTCAGACCAGAATGGCATGCTGACAGACTACCCAAAGCAGAATTTCTGACCTCCTCTGAAGCATCACACAGCATATGAGAAAGCTTCTTCCAATGCCACAGTCTTGTAGTAAAGCCCACAAGGAGACACAACTCAGAAGAGACTTTCCCCTCCACTGCCTGTGTCTGCACATGGCATGACCAGACTCCACTCCTGAGACAGAAAAACACTGTTGGGCTTCCCACAGCAAGTTCTACACATGCTTCTCACAAAAGTCTGCATCCCTGCTCTCCAAAATTATGAAAGTTTACACAAGTCAGGATGAAGGAGACATGCTCGGTACAGGCAATTTTCGGCTAGAAGTAGCTGAAAGACCTATTTTCCTGGACTGGCAGAGTTCCTCTATTGATTTACCTTATCTTACTGAAGTCTCATTGACTTCTCTGAATCTGATTTCACAGATATTCAATTAAGCTACTTGAAACACAAGCACTAAGTGCTGAAAAGTTACATATGAGATAGTAGGTTAAAGTGTATCCGATAAGGGGGAATCCCAGGGGGGTATGAAATGGCTTTGACAGTCCAATGTGCTGGCTAACAATTAGCAAAACACAGTGGGAACAGAAAACTGCTACCAGAGATGCGTCTGACTGCAGTTTTAAAGGCCCCTGCAGAAGCACAGAAAAGATAGTAAACATCAATTCCATTTCTAAATTGTATTAAAAAACCCTTAACATGGGCTAAAAAACCGACAACTGTTTGCATCTGGATCTAATAAAAAGGCTAGGAAAAAAAAATGGATAGTGATTGTGGCTCCATGGTGAAGCAAGGCTGGAAACAGGTCTAGATATAACATTGCAATATCTGAAATCAGATATTATGAATATTGCAGAGGAATGTATAAATAAAATATAACCAATGAGAATATGTGAGTAGATCAGATTCTGGTTTCCAAGCAGATGAACTTTAAAGGGAGGATGTATAATAAGTAGTGTTTCCCTAGATAATGAGAGATATTATGAAATTGCAGTAAAAGGAGAGAAAAAAATTTGGGAAGGAGGAAGCCAAGCACAGCAGAGCAAGGAGCAGCAATTAAAAACTGCTGCTACACAATGCCAGGGCATGTAAATAAAACAGTATACTTTGGGGGGTGAGAATTCCTGAGAATTCTCCAAAAGTAGTTTAAAGGCATACAAAAATGGCATGTGTGAAAGATATATTTGAACAATGTTATCAAGAAGTTGAAGGAATCCCACAATAATATTTCACTGAGCTACAAAAAAAGACAGACTTGTGTAACTACCCAGTTTCCAGAGATGAACAGATGGCACTAGTAACAGAAAAGGAAAAGGCCATACCTGAAATGAAAGCACAGAAAGACACAAACCCTAGCACACAGTAGAAACTTGCACAACCTGATAAACAAGCTTATATGCAAACACAAGTCACACAGTGGCAGAGACAAGACACTGAGAAGAAAGGGGCAAGTGACATGGAAAATAAACCTGCACTCAGTCAATAGCAAATGTATAAGATGCAAAAAAATAAAAGACAGTGATGTCATGTAGAAAACTTAACAGAAAAACCTTATGCACAGAATCATCATGTCAAGGGTTTCAGGAACAAATTTACTTGCCATTAACTCTGAGGTTTCTCACAGATGACATTAATAAAACAAAAAAAAGTAAAAAGTAAAGGTTAGTCATCCCCCTGCCCCCCCCCGCCCAAAAATAAGACAGCAGTGAGTGAAAAGGAAAACAGAAACCAAAGAGAGAAAATCAACACCTTTTTTTTTCCATGAGAAACTCTATACTAAATACTGCAAATTAAAACTGTACAATAAGACAAGTCTGGGATCTTTATTATGAACAACAGTTAGTCACATGAAAAGGGGTAAAGATTGAAATTTTTCATAGGGAGGAAAAGCCACAGGTTCCAAATAAAAACAATGCATATAGCAACTAAACCTCAGATATACACTAAAACTAAGATATACAACAGAAAAAGGTAAAGTTTAATAAAAACAGAACAGTTATGAGTCAGTCATAGCACACAAGTAACACATTGTTTATCACTGACTCTGAAGAAGTAAAAACGCTACTGCAGATATCCATCCTTAGCATTTATCAGTGCAATAACCATTAGGATTTAAAACTATCTGGTATTTTCTCAAAAACTTTCAAGTACTTCCACCAGCTGAGACAACAAATGGAGTAAGCTTCTACAGGATACTGTCTCAGCACACTGCAGCTTAAATGTTGACAGGAGCTGGAAGCCAGCTACCACATCCTGAAAAATAAAGTGGTGAATGAAGAGGCAATCAGGATACAGCATGAGATCAGCCAGGCAGAGCAGAAGTACCACTCCAGCAAAAGGCACTGAGCTGCTGGATTGCACATCAGTTTCATTATCAACAGATGGTCAAGAAATACTTGGAAACAACATCTTAAAATAAATGCCTGCTTACCTACTTTAAGAGTAGGTAAAAACTAGTATAGCAAAGGATATTAGAGGATATTAGCCAGTAAGGAGAGGCTTTTTTTCTTTTTCCCGCTTAGTTGATTATTGGGTTGTGGGAGTTTTGGGGTGTATTTTTTTGTTCTGTTTCATTTTTAACAAAAAATATCACAATCAAAACAGGTATTACTATAGTGACTAAGAGGTAGACAGCTAACTGGTGAGGCAGAGTGGCCTTGCTACGAGAAAACACATCAACTGAACAAGAACTTTGACCTTAGAACCAAACAGAAAGCATCAACCACCCTGCCCAGTTGAGAATTTTAATGCAGACACTAGATTCAGAGTCAGATTGAAAGTATTGTTTAAAAGATGAGTGGATCATCAAGAACAAAAGGGTTTTGAAAAGTCAAAGTCACTGACAGAGGGAAGGCTATTTATGAAAAGTCAGATTTACCAAATTCTGCCCAGGATGGTGGGTTAAGTGGTCACAATACTTGCAGAAGTCAAGTGGCAAAGAGATAATGAGAGCTCATAGCACTGGCAGCAGGTTTTATATTTTAGAGTATTGTTAGCTACAGAGAAATCTTTACCGGGTTAAAAAAAAAAGGGGGAAAAAACTTAAACATTGAAAACTAAGGAAAAAATTAAAAAATTTTAAAAAATAGAAAGGAAAAAAAAGAAAAACAGAGAAAACAGGAAAAAAAAGGAAAGGAAAAAACAAGGAAGGAAGAAAAGAAAAAAAAAACAGTATTATTTCAGTGGAAGAGTATGGTTGTTGTTTTGCAGTGAGTTTGTAGAAATATGAGCATATAAACATTACCACCATATCACTGTCACATGCAGAAGAAAACTAAATCTTCTATTAAAATCCCAAAGAATATATTTTTTACATTGAAAAAATCCCTCTTCCTTCACAACATCAACGCTGAAATATTTCAGCCTAAACACCTATGGAGGTCAAAAGCTCCAGCATGTCTGCAGACAGAAACAAGAGTAGGACTGATCATTCAGAAGAAAGATGATTGTGAAGCGTCCAAGAAGCCCAGATCTGCTAGAAATACAAAAGCTCTGTAAGCATCAATCTTTCTCCCTGGTAGATATTGCTACATACATGAAAGAACGAACTTAAAAATTCCCTTCAGTGTAGGACTGAGTACTTCAGTGAATCACCATTAGTATGGAGAACACTGTGTTTGTTCAGGTTAGAGATCATTTTGTATTGACAAATTATGCTGCTTTTGGCTGAGATAGAGTTAATTTTTTCCATATTAGCTTCCATGGGGCTGTGTTTTGGATTTGTGCTGAAAACAGTGTTGATAATGCTGGGATGTTTTCATTATTTTTGAGCAGGGCACAAGGAGCTGGAAGGGGACACAGCCAGGACAGCTGACCCCAGCTGACCAAAGGAACATTCCATTCCATATGGCATCATGCTCAGCACATAAAGCTGGGAAAGAAGAAGGAAGTGGGGGATGTTCACAGTAATGGCGTTTGTCTTCTCAAGTCACCATTACCAGTGAAGGGGCCCTGCTTTCCTGGGAAAGGCTGAACACCTGCCTGCCCATGGGAAGTGGGGAATGAATTCCTTGTTTTGCTTTGCTTGTACGTGCAGCTTTTGCTTTACCAACGAAACTGTCTTTATCTCAACACATAAGTTTTCTCACTTCTACCCTTCCAATTCTTTCCCCCATCCCACTGGGCAGGGTGAGGAAGCAGCTGTGTGGGGCTGAGTTGGTGGCTGGGGTCAAACCATGACACAAACAAATAAAGAAGTCATCTAATCTACCCAAACACAACATGATTTGATTTTAAATTTACTGTCTCAAACTAATATGACAGAAGGACAAGTGATGCAGTCTCCCTGAACAGGGAGCTATAATCTTACATAAAGAAAGTGAAAACAACTTTCAGGGTTTTTAGCTTGGTGAAGACAGCATATGTGCAAGAAGACACAGGACCAGAACAACGAATCCTTGTGTCTCACTCCTGTCTCACACAGAACAGGAGGGAACCAAAAGAGTCTCTGTCACAACTTATGTGCTTGAAATACTTTTAGCCACAGGGGACCAGGTCAATTTTGCCTGAAATTTTCTCTGCTCATTTGGAAGCATTTCCTATCATGGATGTGAGTATGTGAGGGTGCATGAGAATGAAACTGGTTCCTGATTTCAGTTGGCTCTCCATCCTCCTGTTTTCTGCTAGTTGCCTATACCTCCATACCACTCTCTAGGAGTTACCATAACCTCCATGTCACAGGTCAAGAGCATGAAATGGTTTAATGAGAAAATAATTTTTGCTTTTTTGTCTTGTCTACCTAAGCAAGCTTTATGTACTATATAATTAGTACTTACCATCAAAATACCATGACAGAACCTTAATCCAACCCTTAATAATGTTATTACTGCAAGGCAGTCTTTCAGTCACTTCAATGCATAAGACATTAAAATAAATGAATGCAATTGAATTTTTTTTTCTCCCTTTCAGCCTGATCCAAAATGAGTTAAACTGATAGAAGAATGTCAGGAATGTTGCAAAGGCTCAAGTTCAATACATTGCATCCACAACCATAGCGCAGCTGAATTGTGCCACAGCTGCACCACCACAGGAGAGTACATGAAGAAGCAGCCATATTTTCTGCAGATAGTCAAGGTACAGATACTTTGCGGAAAACAGGGGTGGAAAACTAGTATCTGATTAGAATCTGAGCAATTGCAAGAGAAATACTCTATGTGTACAGCTCAACAGGACATAGAACTCTGTGAATTCATTTTCCATCTCTGCATCACACTTGAACTTAAGGTTTAGTTTCTCTTCCCATGTACTGGAATTCAACATCCAGTATGTGAAATTAATCATCATTATGCTGTCAGCAGTAGAATCCAAAAGACATGTTATTAAAAATGTTAGAAATATCTAGACAAGAGTAAGAGTCAAAAAAACAGCTCTTGAGTCTGTTGGATGTCACTATATTGCTTCAGAGTCCAAAGCAGCATTACAAACACCCAACCCCAAACTTAGGCATGTCACATTTAGTATGTTAATTAAAGAAATATTAAATTCCTATTCATAAAATCTTCCTTCTTCCAGAATGGACATTGATTAATGTTCTCAATAAATAAAAGATCAACTTTTATTCTATGATAAATCTTTCAATTGCCACGTGTTTGTACTTTCCTGCTCTACCCACTGCATGTCCTCCAACTGCTACGAGCTATTACTAATATTTCCAGAATGAAAACACGGAACTGTTCCTGTTTCTTCCCAAATGCCAAAACCGACAAAAATGAAACAGAAAGTGACATTTCCAACAGTTTTTGCCTGATCCATCATCCTTGCTGAAAATAAGCGTCCAAATAATAATGCAAGGCATAACTACTCCTACTTGATTTAACCTAATTTTTCCTCTGACTGAAGTGGGAGGAGACTCTTCATATGCTAGTCCACAATCCCTAAACAGACCCAGTGTTTCTATACTTCTCATTTCTCATCTCTAGCTTCACCTGGGGGAGATGTGGGTGGAATTGTGGTGACATTAGCAAAAACAACCAAACAAAACCACAAACAAAAACAACAAAAAAAACTGGTTGTGAAACAAACAAAACAAACAAACAAGCAAAAGTTGTGATCTATACATCATAGTTTAGTAAATATCTGGCCATGATAAACAGTGTACAGTTGTTTACAAGACTATATTAAAGAGCAGAACATGTAAGTTTGTTATTTCCACATAGGCACATGCCCACCACATAAGTTGGGGCTGGCCATGATTCTCCCACACAAAAAACTTGTGAAGCAGTAGTTTAAAGTAGACAGGTTTACAGAGAACTATCTTGCCAAAACACTTGATTTTTCAAAATACACCTCAGCTTTGTAGCCAGGGATTACTAAAGTAAACAGCTTTACAGTCCTTCAGGAGAACCCAGTTAGACTAAGACAAAAACAAAGAAGCAGTGATAAGTATAAATGTGATAAGGTAAAGCATTGTTTTTCAGTCCACTACATTGCTTTATCCCTTTCAAAGGCATAAACCTCCTTGCATGGGCTTCACAGGGAGATTTTCCTGTGCTTTCCTTGCCTAAAAAGAGCTGATGCAGAAATTCTCTTTTCAGAGTTCCTTTTCTCGGATATACCCATCTTACCATAGTACTGATAAGAAGTCCTACCCAAAATAGATTGCCTTCAATAGTTCATAAATTAATTTCCTTTCCTATTTAACATATAACACATTTTGTGCTAACAAAGCTTTAAGAGCTTGCTGGACTTTCATATTTCTGTCCCTGCATTAAGGATTCTGAGAATCCAGTCAAGACCTCCCCCCAACAGAACCACAGTAATAGCAATATATATATTATTGTGTATCAATGAATGACATGGTAATCTGCTTTAAACTCTTGTTTAAGGATAATTCTGACCATGCTGACATCCCCTATCAACAACTCCTTTAAGTAAAGTTGAGAAGGACATATAAATGCGGATGTGGAGGGAGGTGGTGAACAGAGAAAGCTCTTGTCCCATTCATGAAACAATTGAAACAAGTAAACAGTACACCATCAGTGAGCAAACTCTGACAGCTTTCCCCCCTAAAATCTTACTAACACAGAAACATGGAGGCAAGTAGGTTGTCAGGCCTAAGATGAATACAGCCAGTAAAGATCTCTTTGATCCATCAGTGGTGTCTCATCCAAACCACAGGGAAGGAAAATGCAAGAGGGTACACACCCTAAATGGAGAGAAATGGGAACACTCTCCTCAGAAAATGAAATGGAGACAGATATACTAACATTAACGGTATTAGTTATATTCTACTTACCTGTTCTACTGGTGTTTTCCCCCAAATTTAGGGCCGTTCCTCTTCAAAGGAGGAACGTTCCTCTTCTTTTGAAGCTGGATGTGGCACTGAGTGCCATGATCTAGTAATCACAGTGGCAGTGGATCAAGGGTTGGACCTGATGATCTCGGAGGTCTCTTCCAACCAAGTTAATTCTATGATTCTATGAAAGATCCCACTGTATGAATGCAGCCTCTGAACACGCTAACTGGAAAGCTTGCCCCTTAAATATTCCTAGACAGTCCAAAAGCACAGGCATTTAATTTTCCCTTGGTGAGAGAACTAGCTTACCAAGAGGGTACCCTCAACTACATATGTAACCATTGTGACTTCCAACACTGTGCGACAGAAAGGTGACAAAAGACAGCCTTATGCTGACCTCTGCAAAACAGGACAAGACAAAGACTTTGCAAAAAGTGGTTTCATGTTCTAACAAAAGTTTGCACCAGGTCAGTAGTTACCTTCATTTTGCAATGGGCTTAAAACCTTTGTTGCTATATGCTACCACTACTGTGTATCAGTTGAGATGGATGAAAACAGGAAAAATACCGGTTTTATAAGGCTGTGGTGAGGATGGACTATATCCAAGGGTAGAAGCTGCCCTTTGATACACCAGTATGTTTCTTGGTTGATTCCTTTGCCTCAGTCCCCTGAGAATCAGCAGGCACCTCTTGTATTTAAAACTGAAAGCATCATATAGTGTTCAGAACATAACTACTGAAGTAATTCAGAAGCCAAGAGAGGCAATTTGAAACACCCAGCACTGCAGCCAGGGTACCAAGGCTATGGGCACTACAGTCAACAAGGAGAAAGGCACATTTGAGAGCCAGCACATAATTATGACACCTCTGATATAGACAGTTTTTTGCTACTGTGTTTTTATAAAGCCTTTTTAGTACTTAGAGTAAATCTCACTTTACATAGCTCCCTTTTTAGGGGAATTTTTCAGATCTCAGCTCCTTTAGTGAGCTAAATTTTGATCATCAAAACAGGAGATTTGCTCATGCTCTGAGTTACATGAGGTATAAAAAACCACAACCCTGGAGAAACTAATTTCAGTTTCAAAACTACATGAACTTGAACATTACTGAAATTAAGGTAGCAAATTTGAGGCTCTGAACAACAGAACACAGCTTAATGACTGTTATGCAGGGCAGACTTCTATATGGGAACATTAGGAATATTTGGGTGCTGTTTATACCAAGTCCACTCCAATAAAAACCAAAACATCACATATATATGTGATTACTGACACTTATGCTGAAAGCCTTACAATTTCTGCTGCAATTAGTGCATTTTTAATATATCCAATAGCACTTCACAGAATAAGTTGACACTGCACCAGTAGTACTTAAACCTTCACATCTTATCCATCAAAGTTTTATCAACACTAGATCTTCAGTTATTGCTGCTGCTTCTGAAGCTTCAAAAGGACTGAGTAAAACCTGAGTTTACTGTTTCTGGGAAAGAAGAGGTTGGAAATTGTAAGATGAAAGTGAATAAAGGGCAGCATAAACAATTGCAGCCTGCAACTTACAATGAGTTTTCAGAATTCCAGAATTCCAGAGAGAGTGCCCTTGGGAGTGCAACTTTCACCTCCACTTGCATTGCTGTCCAGCCCTGAAATCTTACACATATCAAATAAAACCACATGCTTTGAAATCTAAACATATTCCTCTTTTTCCCCCTCAAAAAACTGAGGTTTTTTTTAATTTTATGTTTATGTTTAACCATTTCCTTGTCTCTCTTCTGCCACTCCCACTCCCCCTGCCACCAGCTTAACTACTGGGAATCACTTTATCTTATTGCTTCAAATAACAGGAATTTCAGGTCAAAATTTTCCTAGATTTACAAGAGAACATTTTAGAGACTCAAAAGTTGGTTACTGCCTGTTCTTACAGGTTAGCTGAAAGATGTTACCTGCTAAACACCTGGAAGAGAATATATGTGTTGAGGTGAATACACATTGTGATGAAGATCTTCACCTTCTCTTGGCTTCTTTCTCATCCTGATATTACTAAGATAATACAGTATCTTTAACACAGAGATAGACTGAACTTGGGATGCAAAGACAAAAAAATAGATGTGTAGAAATATGTAAAAGATGTAATGTAAAACTACCACTATGACATGAACAAGAAACTGCAGAGGACGCAAACTCAATTTTCTTCTCTTTGCAGCTCACTTTTAGACACCTTACAGTCAGCCCATCACTTCTCCAAGAAGTTACTTGGTGCAGTTCCTGCCATAGGTTAGTGTGTCTTTCCTCAAGGAATTCAACTAGTCAAGCTTCCCTATTTGAAGTGACATCATCACACTAAAACTTCTAATCGCAACCATCATAGACTTGTCAATAACAGGTCAAGCACTTTTTACAAAAATATTAGTTTACAAGACTAGAAATTGCTCATGAACATGGAAACAAAAGAGAAACGTGACCTGATCAGCTTGTGAAGGGCTTGCAGCCCCTTCAGAATAGTAATGAACAGATCTAACCAAACAACTGGGAGCCCAGAGGAGCATGTTCTGGCAGCAGATGCAATTGCGTTATAAAGAGGGTCAGAGAAAAAGAACAAGTCTTGGTTGAGAGGAATTTCTATATAGCAGATCCCAGAAAAGCTACAGGCTCCACGTGGGACTGGAACAAAGAAACTTACAGACTCTCCTTCAGGACATGACCATAAATCTACTGCTTAACCTTAGTCTAACCAACTTCCTACTTGTGTGCTGACAGCCACCATCTGGAAGTTGGGTAACAGTCCACAGTGAGCGTACCTCACAAATACGGTGAGACGTAATTGTTAACATTTGCAAAGCATAGAGATAAACTTCAGATGAAAAGGTTCACTACCACTCAGTACACACAGATGGAGGGAAGAGATAACACCTTAACTGTATTTGTTGAAGCGGTGCAATATATTTCAATTCTACAAAGACAAGCAAATATGGCTATGCACACGTGCATGCACACACATTCTCCTTCAGCCCCTTTGCTATGAGCTGTATGTGTAACACAAAGATGTGATCCTGGAAACCCTGCTGCACTCACAGCTCAATTCCATCTTTGCAGTATCCGTGAATGTGGACAGTGCGTATTGTAAACATCTTAAAATACAGTGAGGAAAAAAGACATATTCTGCATATTTTTCCCTTCTATTGCAATAAAGGCAGCATTTTGAAGGTAGGATAAGCAAAAATATCTGTATGTATGTATAAGGAAAACAAAAAACAGCTTTATGCTTAATACATCCTTTATATCTTTTTGTTTTATGCTAACATATCAGCAGTTGCCTCCCAGTGTTGTGTCACCAAATGGCACAAGCACAGTTCTCACCATGAAGTGCTGTGTTGCCATCTATGACATTTAGCAGAAGTGGCAGGGTCCCCTTTCAGAAAAAAACCCATAGCAGAAGATCAAAAATACCTATAGAAGCCCAGTCATGCTGAAGGCAGTCACAGCTGATGAATCAGGATGACTAGAGAAAGCTGAGCAGGAGCAAGTAGTTTGTATTCCCTGTGCAGCTCTCATGACCTCTTGACCCCCTGTACGAGGAGGGCAGCCAGGCTCATGCAGCAGGTACAGCTGCTGTGCTTAAAGCAAAGGGCACCTGGCACCCTCACAACCATGTAACCTATAGGACAGGCAGCTATTTCCTTGTAGTCAGGGTTCAGTGCCCGACAAACATACGTGACATATTCCTGCAGAACTACAGAACAGTGAAATGACTACGTAAAGAAGAAAGACTCATCTTCTTCTTTAATGGCACTTCAATCTGAGGAGACAGAGATCTGTAAATAGTTTTACTGCTGTGAGAAATTAGTCAAGAACCCAGACTCAGGAGTTGCATTTTCCTCATCTTCCTGAAAAAACTTTTAAAGAATATGGAAAGGGGGGAGAGGGGAAAAAAGTATTGAGAATTATATAAAAAACTTTTGGGTCCATACTCCCTGATTACTTTCTTGAGAATGATACATGAAAATTATGATTTTTTTTAATTTTTTTTGTAATTAAGAGAAGGGAGAGAAATGACCCTCAGCTTTTCTCCAGCTGTACATTATTACTTGAGAGAATATGTGGTGGATTTGTTTCAGTCTGCTCTAAGGTAAACTTGTCTTTTTTTTTGTTTGCTTGCTTATCTGGTTCTCATGCGTTCCATATCCTTTATGCAAAAGAAATCAGAAAAAATCCCCAACAAAACATACCCAGGCTTTTAACAGTTTTACTCCCTTCATTATCTGAAAAGTTTATGTATGATTTGGAAGAATTGACCCCGACCATTAAAAGAATGTATTTTAAGGCAACTCTAAAAATCAGGATCAAGAGGAGTGTGATTATCTGTTCTAAACCATCCCTTAACTCAGACCTTTCTGGATCAGTTTCTTCTCAAAAAAATGCAATTGAATGAGAACATTGTTATCTCACTGTGAAATTATTAATCCTATACAGGGTCCTGGTTTTGACTGGGTATTTCCAGTTAAAAGCATCCTCCAAGAAGGGCTACCCAAAGAAAATGCACTTGCACACAGCTTCAAGTTTTTGACAAACTCATGCTGTTCCTGTGAAAAGATGAATCAAAAAGTTCTCCTTCTTTGGAAAGGTTGAGACATGCAAATTCGGGCACCTTCATGTGATCTGAATGGAGCTGGAGAACACCCATCCAAGGCAGGCACCAGAGCCTGGAGAGAACTCCACTGAGCAGTCCTCAGAAGCCCACTCCAGGATCTTCCCACTCCCTTGACTCAACTGCCGACCTCTTTATTGTCTGTAACAGCAGCTTAGCCACATAATTCCTACGCCAAGGCCTGGTTTCAGGTTTCAGGCCCTAATTGACATCCGTACACATCACATCGAAACAGAAGACTGATGGCATTTCAGTCACTCAAATTACAGGAAATACAACATGGTTTAAGCAACACTTTGATAAACTTGAGTACACTCTTCAAAGCTGACCTACAGAGCAGAGTTTCAACTTTTATTAGTATATTATGTTAGTATTAGTTCCTGCCAAGCCTTATCTGAAGCCATTGCAAGTTTGTTCAATTTCTTTTCTCATTTTATTCAAGTGCTAAGAGAGATAAAAGTGGAAAAAAGGCCATGCTAAAGAAATAGCATTCTATATGAGAAATAAAAGCAAAAGAAAGGCGGAAAGTGAGAATAAAAGAGAAAAGGGAGGAAACGGAGAATAAAAGAGAAAAGGGGGAAAGGGGGAATAAAAGAGAAAAGGGGGAAAGGGGGAATAAAAGAGAAAAGAGGGAAAGGGAGAA